>CM031920.1:22841713-23125276 GCA_018703695.1 Prunus fruticosa | reverse complement strand
GGAAAATGTCTTAGCATTTGTATATATGTATATAAACGTATGTATATGCATCTATGTAAGTTTGGGATGCCTTGGAATCACAGTCTATTTACATCCTGCAGGTCTGCATTTGCTGGATTCCGAGACCATGTCATATTACCTGGATTCCGAGACCATGTCATATTACCTGGTACAACTGTCATATTACCTGGATTCCGAGACCATGTATAGAATCATAAGCTCCTTCTCCATTATTAACAGACTTTTAAGGTGATAGAGCAGAAATCCTTGTTTTGCCTTTGCTGGGATGATTTTTTCAAATTAACAGCTACAGTGCAACCTGCGTTCCCTTTGTAGGAATATAAATCTCATACATTACTTTTAGAATTAGATTCGCAGCTAATCTTTAGGTGTCTTTTTCTGTGTCTTTGTATCTCAATTTTTGTTTTGGGGTTGGTGGGGAGGATTGGAGTAAATTCAATGTAATTTGTTTTGTTTGCTTTAGGGTGCTTGTCCCACCTACTTGTAGAAATTTGTCTCTTATATAAAAATTTCTAGTTGAGTCCCAGCAGAATCTTCATAAAGACTGATGATACTATTGTCATTTTTCCTTGACTTTGCACAATTATCAGTCAAAGCTTTCCTCGTTTGATTCATTATTTTTTATATTGTTTTCTTTTAGAGTGTTTGTTCACTCTTGCATGTGAACAAGATATTTGAAGTAGGTGTTTCTGAGAGTCTTCAGGAGCACGCAAAGTACTTGAATTTGGACATTGTTGAGAAGGTATGAAAACACTTCTTTTGATGCATTTTCTGTTAGTTGCACCCTCTCTTTCTGTTATTCTTATATACTAATGTGTTTCTTGGTCTGTTGTCTGAATTTATGCAGGCTGCTTCATGCATTACAACTGAACTGGCTTATGTATATGAATTGGTTAGTTTATGAAGTAGCCTTCAACTTTTTACAGCCTGTTCTTGCAATAACAAACAGAAATTTGTTAAGTGTTAATCCCATAAGAGGAAGAGATTGCTCTTTAATAGAATGAAACCATGTCAATAAACTCTACAGTCCACACTAACGTGGTAAAACAACCCCAGAGATAAATTCATTTGACTCTTCCCTTATGAATTGGGACTGGTCTCTGAACTTTTTATTCAGTTCTCCACAAATCTTTTGCGTCATGGGTTGGTGAGGATATGTATCATTTCTGGCATAGCCTACTGATGTTATGGAATTGATTTTAATTTCCTCTTATGCCTGGGTTTATCTGCATTGAGATCTTTATGATTGGAGAATGAATAATTTTGTCTTTGTTTAGATATGCATCAAGTCAATATAAACAGTGTTTATTTCTTCTGTTGTCTATCTTCTAAATTGTTTCCCTTCAATGCGTTCCTATCATAATATCGCCAATGTCTTCTGCAGGTAATTGGTGTTCTAGATGTAAGTAGAAGTAAGGAGAAGGGATATGAGACGATTGTAAAAGATGATTTCTGTGATGAGGTTTGGCATAAGTCCCAAATTCCCATTCTTAATTTCTAGAATCAGAATGCATGCCTTGTGCATCATCTCATAATTGTTGTTATTGTTGTTTTTAATTTTCTTTGTTACATTTTGTTTATGAGCCTAGTGTGGTGTGGCGTTTCTGTTAGTTCAATATTGAGATGGTAGAATTTATTCTGTGACTTTTATGCGTCTTGATAGATCTGTACAGCTGCCTATTGTCTGAATTTAAGTTATTTCTAATGTTAAATTGACAAATCATTCCCGCATCTTCTTGTATAGTTAGATGAGCTAAGGCAAATATATGAGGAATTGCCTGAATTTCTGGAAGAGGTAACTGTTATGCAACTCATTTATACATCTAATTAGAAAGTAGATTGAAGTTTGATTTACCAAGTTTCTTTTGATTGTACATTGCCTTGCAGGTGTCACAGATGGAACTTGGAAGACTGCCTCAGCTGTACAAAGAAAAGTTTGCTCCTTGTATTGTTTATATAAATCAGATAGGTTGGTTTTAATCCTCTAGCATCTTAAATGGAATTTTGTTGGGTAATATGAATTGTATTTAGATGTTCCTAGAAAGATCCCTCTTATTTATCAGATAATCAGTACATGCTGAAATTTAAAGGACCTTATTGTTTTAATCTAGATACATCTCCACCATGCCTTTTCTTTATTGTTGAGTTGTAGGATACTTGATGTGCATTTTTGAAGAAAAACTTGATGAAGCTACTCTGGAGAAAGTTCAAGATTTTGAATTTGCTGTAAGTTGAAATACAGTTGAGTATCTTGTAACTGGTATGCATTTGCATAAGAAAATATAGCTATCAAACTCAGTTCTCTGATGCAGAAGGAGAAACGAAAAGGTTCTTTTATCGTACAGCAAAGACACGTGAGTTGGACAACTTGCTGGGAGATATCTATCATAAAATACTAGGTATGCATATAATTTAACTATGACTAGTGTGTCGTGGCAGCCTAAGCACAAAAACTTAAGTGAATAATTTTTAATAAATGAGACATTCAGAGTTTCATTCCGGTCTAACTTTAAGTTTTCTTTTTCTACAAATGTTTTCATTCATAAAATTTATTGATACAGATATGGAGAGGGCGATTACTCGAGATTTGGTGTCGCATATACTTCTATTTTCAGAACACCTACTTAAGACTGTAAATTTTGCCGCTGAACTTGATTGGTGAGAGTCATTTTTAATATCAGTGCTCTGGCCCTGGCTCCCTTCCTTCCCTCATCTCATTCTTTGATAAGTCTCTATATTATTCTTACTAAGTAATATATATATCTTCATGTGGACATTTAGCTTTTTGTCATTGGCACTGGTTTCTCGTCAAAACAATTATGTAAGGCCTACTTTGACTATGGAATGCTTGATTGATATACAAAATGGAAGGTGATAAACGTATGGTTTATTTGCATTAATTTATTGGCAATATTTCTAGAGGTTATTATTTACTTCAGGGTAGTAACAAGAGTTCTTTGAATTATCAGACATGTTTTGCAGGAAATGACTGTAGACACCTTTGTTCCCAATGATACAATGATTAAAAGTGAGGGTAATGGAATTGTACATTTAATTGTGGAAATACTAAATTATAGTTTACTCAGTTCAGGAAAATGAAAAATCCCATCTTTGCATACTGAATATAATTTCTAATGGTTCTTTCGTTTCAGGAAGAATTAATATTATCACTGGTCCTAACTATTCAGGGAAAAGCATCTACATAAAGCAGGTCAGTAATTGTTTTATTGGTTCTAGGGAAGGGAGGGTTATTGATGTTTGTATTGAACTTAAAGTTATTCTAAGGTCACCGTTTTGCTGATTTTGTTTGGTGTCTCTTTCACATAGCTGGCCGTTAATTATGCCTCTACTGTAGAAATTCATCACAGATCTATACATATTGAAAAATTTGTTTTCCAGGTTGCTTTAATTGTTTTCCTGTCCCACATTGGAAGTTTTGTACCAGCAGATGCTGCAACTATTGGTTTGACGGATAGGTTTGATCTAAATATTACCAACATCTTTCTCACATTCAATGTTATGCTTGTATGAAATTGGTCATAATTATAACGACCATAGTTTTTATTAATGTTTACAGAATATTCTGCGCAATGGGAAGCAAGCTCATGAATGCTGAAAAGTCAACATTTATGATTGATCTGCATCAAGTAGGGATGATGCTAAGGTATATTCAAACTACACTCTTCAAATTCTGACCGTGCTAATTTTACCGATTTAGTTTTCAGCATTTATTTCTCTGGCTGCGTGTCGTTTTTAACTCTTTTGATGTATGTGATAAGCCTGAATTTGCTTCTTTTTAGTACTTGAGAACAATGGGAAAATCAATTGCTCTGTTTGAGAATACTACTTAGTAACTAATATGAATCATATGATTTCAGTATATTGTATTAATAAAGACATGAGTTTATATTGTTCAATACCAAGTGACTCGGACAATTGTTTAGCTATGATAACTAGTAAGTTGTCTACTTTCTGGTAATATCCAGTCTCTGAACCTGCTTAATGATTATATGGCTTCAAAGCACTTATTATTTCTCAGAACTAATGATGCTGCACCAATCACTGTATTAAAAAAATATATTCCATTTGACTTGTATGTGTTCAATTGAGAAAATTAACAGGCAGGCAACTTCAAGGTCTTTGTGCTTATTGGATGAATTTGGTAAAGGTACTCTTACAGAAGGTTAGTTTTTCATGCTTCCTCTCAAAAAAAAAAAAAAAAATCTATAATATTGATATGAGAATAGCAGTTGCAGTATCACCTATATGTTCTCAATATTCTTTCAGATGGTGTCGGTCTGCTTGGTGGAACCATAAACTACTTGGTCTCACATGACGACCCTCCAAAGGTTTCAGGCTCTCTCTTCACGCCATGAGAATTTCATTATCAGTACTATTTAGTTCTTCCAAATTAGTTTTTTCAACACATTTCTTACATTAAGTGGGCACCTGGTCCCTATGACAATTGAAGGTTTTTTTCTATGTGTTTTGCAATATTCTTCTGTAGGTTCTGGTGTGCACTCATTTGACTGAGCTATTCAGTGAGAGTTGTTTACCTAAAGTAAGCAAGCTTGTAGACTTGCCATACAAGTAATCGCTACTTCCATGCTTGAATTGTGTGAGACTGATGGGTATTATTCTTTTGTTCTCATTATAGTCCAAGAAGATCGAATTTTACACCATGAGTGTGCTGAGACCTGACAACTCTACAGATATCGAGGATATTGTATTTCTGTATAGGTAAACTTTCATTGCCTTCATACATTGTAGTCCTGCAAAGGAAATGTGCCATGTCAGGAATGAATAAGATGCCATTCTATGGCAGGTTTATGCCTTTATGGTGCTTTGGATCACAGGGGTCATGCTGAAAACATGCTATTTAAATATCTGTTAGTACATTTACTCTACATAACTGTGAACTTCCGTGTCCTCTGACCCCTAGGCATAGATCAAAATCTTAACAACTTGTTTCCTTGTGTGAGATAATGTGCATCAGTGGATGATTCTAGTTGCTTCAATTACAGGCCCAGTAGGCAATTACAATTTCTGGGTAAAAAAAGTTTAACCATGTCTTAGCCTCAAATAATCAGATATAGCTTTATGAAGTGTTACAGTCAGTAGCAACCTCTCTGATTCCACCCTCATGCATATGTTCAATCTTCTCACTGCTGTTGATGAAACTTTGATATTCAAATTTTTCTTTTTATTTATTGCAGGCTAGTTCCTGGGCATGCCCTTCTAAGCTATGGTGAGTGAATACATGCATATATATGGAAAGAAGGGGTGCTAAGGTTCTCACCGGTCAGCCTTTTAATAAAGCACTTGCTTGATTCAATGGCTTAAAACATGATAAGTGCCTTATTAAATTACTAATTGGAAAATGTCTTAGCATTTGTATATATGTATATAAACGTATGTATATGCATCTATGTAAGTTTGGGATGCCTTGGAATCACAGTCTATTTACATCCTGCAGGTCTGCATTGTGCGCTACTTGCTGGTACCTCTTTGGAGCTTAAAACTTATGTTCCTGATTTCCAGAATTGGGAGAAAAAGATCTTTTGAGTTCTCGTCGCAGACACAAGCATGCACACACACACACAAATGAATGAAATGAGTCTTTGGGTTCACATACATGTATTTCCTTCCCTGGACTAAAATCTTAAGAGCGATTCCAGCGGTGCACCAGGGTTGGGGCAAGGGGGGGCCAAAGAAGAAAAAGGCGTTCCAGTGGGCCTTTTTTGCCCGGGGCTGAGTGTGGGCTCCACAAGCCTGGGCTGGCCCTCAAGTAAAACCAGCCCTTGCTCTACCCTGGGTTTGCTGATGTTAGCAACCAAAAAAAATTTAAAAAAAATACTAAAAATTTCAGAGTTTTTTTAAAAATAAATACTTAGTCATATTTTTTACTTCCCACACCAAAACTCTATACAAATTTCTCTCCCCATATCTTATGTGAATAGTGGTTGCCATGGCAATGGGCGGAAACACCACAATCCTTTTGCAAGGGCTGCTACCATTCACATGAATAGTAATAGCCATTGCCTCCCCTTGCCCTTTGCCATGGCAAATGGGTGGAAGTGCTCTAAGGAACTCTTGGTGGTCTAGTTGAACTGTTTGTATTGTATACATATATAGGTGTCCCAGAGGAAGTTATTAAGAGAGCAGCATTTATATTGGAAGCTCTTGGAAACAATGAACACGTTGAGCGATTGTGCAATGAGAATGTATCAGCTCAGGATCAACAATACCAGGTTTCAATCCCAAAACGGAATCTCAGTTTGAGATATGAAACATGACATTATATAGAGTAACAACTTCATAAGAAGCCAGAATTAAATTTTCAGTTCATATCCTTCAGCTACAATTGTAGAAGTTTTCTTTAATATGTTTCTTTTTTCTTAATTTAAATGCAGAATGTGGTGGACAAGATGTTGGCATTTGATTTTCACAAAGGTGATATAGGTCTGTTTTTTCAGGGCTGATTTTCAACTGAGTCCTAAACCAGCACTAAAGGTAACTTTTTTTAAGCCATGTCTTGTAAGTAAGAATATGAATCTGAAAGTATCAAATAACAGTTGCTTCTAATCTTAGGAAACTTTATACTTCGCTTTGCAGAAAATTTCGCTAACATTGTGAATGCAGAAAGGTTGAAAGTCGCGTCTGGCAGGCCAGCAATACTTCCCTTCTCCATTCAAGAGAAAGGTTGATTCATTAGGCCAGATAGTTCTTCTATCATTTTTCCCTCTTAAGTAGATTATTAAAATTGAAGGTATTTTTTATTTTTTATTTTCAATCGTGTGAAGCACGATGCTGGTATATAATTGTTTCGTTTGTTTTGCACAATGTGGCACGTTAGAAGTGTATATAGCTGGGCGTACCCTCTTTTGTGATGGTACATATACCACATCATTCATTCTCTGTTTTTGCTGCACATGCACTTAGCCTAAGTAACTTCCTAAGAACCGTATCTTTATTCTATAAGCAAACTAAAGTTACATGTTGAATTTTCTATTGCATCTGAAAAATCGATTGGCCCAGTGAGAAGGTAAGGTGGGCAGGGGTCTTTCATTAGGAGTCTGCTTCCTTGAGCTTTTATAGAGCAATTAACTCCTTCACATTCGTTGGAATGTGTATTCTGAAGGACCACCGAAAAGTTTGTCCACCAAGCTACCATGAGTTGCCTGCCTCTGTAGGATGGAATCGGTCCCAGAAGACATAGTCCCTTCTATTGGAGCACAAAGACGAAACCGGCAGGCAAGCAGCGATGGCGTTAAGTTTCCAATACCACAGCATGCAGCTTTGGTCTCTTTAAATCCTGGAATGGCATACGGAATTTGGAATTTCTCAGTCAAGTTAACTAAAAAAAAGTAGTTTATAGGGAAATTGGTGAATAAGAATGCACGCGCTTAGTATCTAGGGAAATTGGCAAATAATAATGCACGCCCTTACTTTTCAGTCTGATAACATAACATGCGAAAAAGACTAATAGAGTAGGAAAATAAGATGAATACTGTAAGAAGCTGCGTCTTGAATGATGTCGGTAATGACACTGTAAGTCTCGAAGAAGGTGTAGTGTACGTGCAATACCGCTTTCAATTGCTGTAACATCGACTTAAGGCTGTCATTGTAGTGGACAGACATGGAGTTTGCATCTTCGTTGCACTCTCGGTCATTTGAAGCCCTTTGAGCTGGGCAGCATCCAACTAACCCAGTCCCAACAACTACAAATTTTCAAGCGCTAAAAGAATGTATTCTCTGCCAAAACAAAACAAAAACCAAAGGGAAAATCAATTGAAATCTCAATATAACATCAAATAACTTGGAGCTAAGCTAAAGTCTCTGTTTTGTTACCTCAAATTGTTGTTTTAGATTTGAGACCATGGAATCTATGTACTGGTCGGGTGTTATTTCCTTGCGGAGTGTGTGTGGGTGTAAAGTAGCCGAAGATGTCATTGCTTCCAATCACAATGACAAACAGAGATTTTGATAGATGGTCCTAGGCACCGTTGGATCCCAATTCTAGCCCTATGTTTTCATACACTTGCGAATAGTGGTTTACTTCATATGACAAGGGAATCGACTGATGCTGTGACAACAATAGTAAAATAGAGAAGACATTAGACTTTACGCATTCAATAATATTTTCTTCTTATTTTTTAATGCGATTCAATAATATTATTTGTACCATATTTATTGATTACTTTGCTTGCTGATCTCTAATATATGTGGTGGGATCCATCTGTACTATAAACAATATAATCAGTATATGTGGCAAAGAAATATTTTTTAATTTTTTGAAACAGTACTGCTTATTGAGAATATCTTTTGTTTCAATAGTGCTTACGTATTGTTCATCTGAGCCATTGAAGATTCCAACCCCTCCGGAGGCGAAGCTAACTCCGGCGACGGAGGACGGTTTTTGCTTGTTGGACTTGGATACAAGTGAGAGACTGGGTGGTGATGTTGGTAACACAACTTTCTCCGCTGCCAAACGAAAAAGAGATACATACACATTAACATATGATCTCTCACTTACAAGAAAGCCTGTGCCCATCTCTCACTTATGTATTTTATATATATACATGCCCTCTCATTCTCACAACATGCACAGACAGTCTGTAGCCACGAGTGAATCCGCAGCATTCTTGCCATTCCCAAACCTTCCCGTTGCTTTCTTGTTGAGAAAATCAACACCATTGTGAGGGAAATTAGCCTTGGCAAGAGAGATCTTTAGGTAATTGTTATTACTCACATCAGCTAAGGAGTCGCTGAACAAGTAAATGGCCGGAACCATCTGAGCTTTTGAGGACTGATGAAGACAGAGAAAAAGAAGAGAGTGACCGGGAAAACATTGGAATGAGTCATGGTCATATGGTAGAGCAATAGGGGGACTAATAAGGTGTATATAGAGAAGTAAGTGGTGTAAGATCCTCCCAAATTTGGTATGTGATAGTTTGAGGGCAGTGAAACAAGTGGATGTTATAGAGGAGGGATATATTTTTTTTGGTAAAAATTAAAATAAAAAAGTTGATGAAGGAAGGGTACTTTTTTTTTTTTTTCGTGTATGAAAAAAAGGCATTTTAGCCGTGCAGGCTCAAGCTTTAGCACTCATATGAAAGCTCTTATTGTGTCATTGTCGTTTACAATAAGAGCTGAAGTGGGGTTCCTTTCAAACTATAATATGCAAAAAAGGAAAAAAATAAATATAAAAGAAGAGTTGAAGTGGGGTTCCTTTCAAACTTCTGTTAAATATTGAAAAGTTTGGAAAGTCAGTGACACATCCATTATTTTATTTTATTTTATTATTTTTTATTGCCGTGTGCCAATATTAACTTAGGAGATATTTAGTTATAAAAAAATAAGATAAGTTTAAAATTTTAAATTTAAATTAATACATGTTAACTGAAACTGAAATGTTGAGCTACTTGGCACCATCAAGTGACAGACAGAAGAAGCTGCCCCCACTAGATTTTTTGCAGCTGGCTGCAGTCTATCATTTTTCACTCTTATGTAGATTATTCAAATTGAAGTACAAATCACTGCGATAGAAGCTTCGTCGCGTTGAATCCGTCGCACAAAGATCGTGAAGAAAGACTTTGAGTGATAAAGTTTTTTAATTAGTCGCGAAAACGTGAGTGACGAATAACCTCGTCGCACAAAAGTTTAGGGATGAGACAAATGTTCGTCTCTCAAACCTTTGCGCAACGACAGCACGTTCATTGCGAGTACACATCGTGATGGTTTCTATTCGTTGCACAGAAATATAGGGACGAGAAAGCTGTTCGTGTCGCAAACGTTTGTGCGACGACTTGCGTGGCGCGACGAAATTGTCTTAGTCGCTTTTTCTTTTTTGCTAGACGAAGGCTTTCATTGATGAAAAATAAAATATATATTTTTAAATTTAGTTTTACTTTCTTTTTTTTTTTGTAAAAACGTGAATTGGCTTGACGAAAAGTGTGCAAAAATAAAATATATATTTTTAAATTTTAATTTTACGTTTTTTTTTATTTTGCAAAAATAAATAAATTTGGTTTTTTTTTTTGGTAATAAAATGAAATTGCAATAAAAATTGTAATGAAGAGAGATTTTTTTTATCATAAAAGAATAAAAATGTATATAGTACAAGAGAAATGTTTAAAATGTAATTATGAAAGTAAAAAACTAATAAAAAAATGTTCCAAAATCTACGTGGTTGTCTTGCAAACGCGGCTCCGAGGTCTGGACATTGTCGACAGGGGGCAGAGGTGTGGTGGCCATGCTCAGGTTGGAGGGGCTCGGAGGTCGACGAGGGACCAAAATGCAGGATTGGAATGCCGGACCGAGCGAGGGACTTTAGAAGCTGTGACATCTGGGTACTATACAAGGTGATTTGGGTACTATACGAGGCGAGTTGGGTCTTAAGCTCGGCCACCTCTGCCTTGTCAAACCAATCACCTGACTGTTTGACTGCAACGATGAAGGGGCTCTAGGTTCCCGTCGCGGGGCATTCCCCATCCCTCGACAATATGTCCCTAACCTCCTCCCGAGAGTCTGATCCAAGGTCTCCGTCAAGATTTGAAACTCCGCATCCTGTGGAGGATCGACAGACTGGAGCGGAGTATCGGGAGGAAGTTGGGAGGCGGACTCCTGAAGAACCAACTAGCTATTCTCCATCATATCGTCGCCTGTTTAACATAACATAAAATATTAATTAAAACATTCATATAATAACCATGAAACTTGAATGTGTAAGATAATAATAAAAATTAAAGAATACTTACATGGAGGGACTCAACCAACTCATTCCCAGGTTGAACATAAACATTGCCAAAGACGTCGATCTCGGGAATTTGGAACCCCCCTGAATTGAACAAGAGAAGAAAAATGTTAGTACGAAAAAAAAATTATTAATGACATATTAAAAAATGAATATAAACGAATTTATTATTACCCGCGCTGCGCCTCCATCAGATATGAGAAGGGCATGGAACCTGAATGGTGGAGAAGAGTCTTCTTGTCCCTATTGCCCTTATTTGCTTTCACCTTCTTATCTTATACAAAAAATAAACGTATTAGTTGAAATTGAAATGAAATATAAAAAAATTAAATAAACATTAGTAAGAAACGCGTAATAATTTTCAACTTAATATAATAAAAAATACCACATAATCGAGTTCCTAAAAATGACTGAGAGCCACGACCAACTATCCTCCCTCCCTCAAGCTCCTTCGAGCAACCCTCCTGAAGAGCGACCTCGGATCATCAAATACCTGAAAATGGTGGTGCAAGTCGCTCTTCCACTGCTTGTACCTCTCAGCAAAGAGTTTATTGACATACGCCAACGATGCGTTGTGGAGGTCCTCTAAATTGTAGTTCGTCTGTAATAAATTAATTACATACATTAAGTAATAAAAATATATAAAGTTTGAAGGAAAAACAATTAAAAGGTAGGATACATACCGACAACTGTCCGTGCACCGCCGTCCTCATCTCGTCAGGCATGACCTTCCAAGACTTCCATTTCATCGGGCAATGGGTCAGAATGATGTGACCAATGTCGTGGGCCAATGAGCTATGCTGGTCCGCCGTTGGTGCAACCCGATGCGGCTCATCGTATTCGATGTTGATACAACTGTTGGTCACCCAGGTGACCTTCACCGTCTTCAACTAGCGACAAGGTCCCGGGTGTTCTGCTTGGCTGCAAAGAAATATAAAATTAACGTTAAATAACAAATCCTACTAAAATCTTGGTCCAAAACAGCTGGAGTTCAAGGAAATCTTTACCTAGTTGTGACCCCGACGCACAAGTAGCGGATGTCGATGTTGTGTCGGTCGTCCTGGGGGTGGTGACGATGCCTGGCGCTAAACAGGTTGCACCACTAATGACACTAATGATGTCAGCGAATGTGAGACCCCGGGACCAACCATCAAGTGGTCCATCTGTGCTGGAGCAATGGCAGCTGAACGGCTGAGCCGGGAGGAGGCGAACTCTCTGCAGTCGTCACCGCCTTACAACTTCTAATAAGGTTTGACATTAGCACAACTAAACAAGCATGCAAAGTTAAAAACATAGTTACTCTAATATGTGGTCCAAAACCATTTAAACATTTATTTAATTTAATTTTTTTTTTACTAGTGTGTTTGCTAGGTCGTGGTCAAAGTAATCAAACAAATAGGAATCCATTCAAGAAAACAAAAAATCCTAACCAACCATCAGACTAAACCCTAAACCCTAATATATATATATATATATATATGTATATGTATATATATATATATACATAACAAACTAAGTTTAACATAATGTAATTAATTTTATATTTTTAAAATATAAAACGAAGAAAATACATTCTCAATCTTTCTCCACCAATCGCTAATCACACATAATATCCCTAAAGACAACGAAATTAATGGCATTAGTATGAATTTACATTAATACAGTTTAACTTAACGACAAATAATATTTACCCAATGAACGTAGCGAATTCCAGGGCAAGAGGCAGAGGCAATCTGCAATGGCTGAATCCAGAATATATTGGACGAAAGATTTTACGTGACGAAATGACATTCGTCGCAAAAACTTAAGTTGCACAAAAGATAAATTTTGTCACGCAAAAACTCATTTTCGTCGCGCTAAATACAATTTCCGTTGGGCAGGTACGTGCCAACATCCAACTTTACACAACAAGAAAGCGCTAAACATTTCGTTGCATCAATGCTCCTTTTTTGTCGCGCAAGTTTTTTGCGCCAAATAAAATAACCCTGCGTTTTTCTTGCTAACTTAACACGACGATATATGTCGTCGCGCAAGTTTTTGGCGCCAAATAAAATAACCCGGGTTTTTCTTACTAACTTTACGCAAAGATAATTGTATTGTCGAGCTAAGTGTTCTTTCGCAGCGATACATGTCGTCGTGCAAGTTTTTGGCCCCCAAATAAAATAACTCCGCGTTTTTCTTGCCAACTTTATGCGACGATAACCTTTATTGTTGCGCTAAGTGTTCTTTCACAACGATACATGTCGTCGCACAAGTTTTTGGCACCAAATAAAATAACCCCGCGTTTTTCTTGCTAACTTTACACAACGATAGCCAGTATTGTTGCACTAAGAATTCTTGCGCGATGATATCTGTCGTCGCGCAAGGTTAGAAATATAAAATTATTATCCGCAATAGTTTGAGCTACGAATGCGTTATTGCGTCGCACAAGGCATTCTTGTGCGACGAATTTTCGTTTGTCGCGCAAAGGGTAAAACGTAGTAGTGACTACATCTGTATGTATTCTATAAACATGCTAAAGTTACATGTGGAATTTTCTATTGCATATGAAAACGTGATTGGAGTCTGCTTCCTTGAGCTTTTATAGAGCAATTAACTCCTTCACATTCGTTGGGAATGTGTATTGTGAAGGACCATCAAAAAGTTTGTCCACCAAGATAGCATGAGTTGCCTCTGTAGGATGGAATTTGTCCCAGAAGACATGGTCCGTTCTGTTGGAGCACAAAGATGAAATCGGCAGGCAAAAAGAGTCGGCGTTAAGCTTTCCAAAACCACAGCATGCAGCTTCGGTCTCTGTAAATCCTGGAATGGCATACACAATTTGGAATTTCTCGATCAAGTTGACTAAAAAAGTTGTATGGGGAAATTGACGAATAAGAATGCACGATCATACTTTTCAGTTTGATAACATAACATGCAAGAAAAACTGGTAGAGTAGGTAAGTAAGATGTAAGTACCATAAGAAGAGCCGTTTTGAATGAGGTCTGAGAAGACACCATACGTCTCAAAGAAGGTGTATTTTATATGCAATGCCGCTTCCGACTGCTGTAACATCGACTTAAGGCCGTTGTTGTAGCGGATAGACATGGAGTTTGCATCTTCATTGCACTCTCCGTCATTTGAAATCCTTTGAGCTGGGCAGCATCCAACTGGCCCAGTCCCGACAACTACAAATTTTCTTGCGCCCAAGAAATTTATTCTCTGCCAAAACAAAACAAAAACCAAAGGGAAAATTTGAGCATTGAAGTGCAATTGAAATTTCAATATAACATCAATCAAATACGGAGCTAAGCTAAAGCTTGTTTTGTTACCTCTAATTGCTGTTTTAGATTTGAGACCATGGAATCTACGTACTGGTCGGGTGTTGATTCCTTGCGGAGCTTGGATGAGTCAAAGTAGCTGAAGATGTCATTGCTTCCAATCACAATGGCAAACAGAGATTTTGATAGATGGTCCTGGGCACCGTTGGATCCCAATTCTAGCCCGATGTCTTCATACACTTGTGAATAGTGATTTACTTGATATGACAAAGGAATTGACTGTCTCTGTGACAACAAAAAGTAAAATAGACAAGGCATTAGATATTACACATTCAATAATACTTTCTTTTCTTATGTGATTTAATAATATTATTTGTGTCACATTTATTGACCACTTTGCTGATTTCTATAATAGAGGCGAACCTCACAAATATATGTGGGACTCATATATATTAGAATCTTGATAAATAAAATAATTAATAAATGTGGTACAAATAACATCAGACATCAGACATAGACATAACTTAGCTTAGTTGGGATTGGAACCAACTTTTCTAATAACATCTTTCACCAACTTTCATAAGTGGATCCGTTATCGATTCCACCTCATGTAAAAAGAATGAATTGGGTTGTAAAGCAATTTGGTGGAATATTTTACACGTGCAAAAGAAGTATTTGTTCAATTTTTTATTTTATTTTATTTGTTAAAAGAGTGCGTTATATTGTTATTTATTTCAATAAATATATTCTTAGTGCTTACAAATTTTTCGTCTGAGCCATTGAAGATTCCAGCCCCTCCGGAGGCGAAGCTAACTCCGGCGACAAAGGAGAAATTTTGCTTGTTGGACTTGGATACAAGTGAGAGATAGGGTGGTGATGTTGGCAACCCAACTTTCTCGGCTGCCAAACGAAAAAGAGATACATACACATATGAGATCTCACTTACTACAAGAAGCGTAAACCCATCTCACTTATAAGTTATATATATACACACATGAGGTACTCTCTCATTCTCAAAACATGCATAGAGAGTCTGCAGCCACGAGTGATGATGTAAGTAATTGAAATATATTGAACTTACCAAGAAAATCGGCAGAATTCTTGCCATTTCCAAACCTGCCGGTTGCTTTCTTGTTGGGAAAATCAACACCATTGTGAGGGAAATTAGCCTTGAGAAGAGAGATCTTTAGGTAATTGTTGTTACCCACATCGGCTAAGGAGTCACCGAATACGTAAATGGCCGGAACCATCTGAGCTTTTGAGAGAGTGATGAAGACAGAGAAGAAGGTGAAGAAGAAGAAGAAAGTGATTGGAAAAACATTGGAAGGAGCCATGGTCATATGGTAGCAAGCAATAGGTGTTGTAAGCTCCTTGTAAATCTGGTGGGTGATATTTTTGTTGTGTGATAGTTTGAGGGCAAGTGAAACAAGTGGATGTCCTCTTCTTATAGAGGAGAGATAAGTTGATGAGGGAAGGCTACATTGTTTTTTTCGTGTATGAAAAGGAGACATTTTAGCCGCGTGGGCTCTAGCTCTAGTCTAACACTCATCTGAAAGCTCTTATTGTATCATTGTCATCACATATATTAATTTGTTTTTGAACTCTTGCCTGTCACACACACACGCACATATATATTAACTTTTGTTTGGAAATACTTTTGCCCATCCAAAAGTGTTTTTGGATAACTAATTTTTTTAAATATTAATTATAGCATAATGGCTTATATATTGAATCGAACATTTTCTAAGATTCAATAAATATAATTTAAATTTACACTAAAAACTCAAATCCGATTACTTACCTATAAATAGACTCTTTTCATCCAAAAGGGACTTAGGGTCAATTTGGCATTGTTGTGCTGTGAAAATAATCACTGTGCAATTTCCCTGAGAGATAAATAAGCTGTGAAAGAAAGCAGTTTGGTGTTTGGTAAACATTTTGTTAAAAATGTTGTTAGTACTAATTCCCGCATAATCATTAAACTCAGCGCCTATTCGAAACTAATTTATGCATAATCAGATAATGAAAGCACCTCATTAGCTGATTTCACTTATAGCTTTCTCTCACAACAATTTTTAAAAATAAGTGATTTTCTCTTTGTTTACCAACGGGCTGAGCTTCCCAAATTTTTTTAAAAATCACTTATCACCCCAAATAAGTAATGTCAAACGGGCACTTAATGATATCCAATAATTTGTATACGAATTCTAACTTTAAATGCTTTTCTGGGATCAACAGGGTAATGGAAAAAGAGTATTGAGTTGTAGACTAATGATCTTTGGTTCGAACCTCTATGACATTGTGATTATATGCGTGTGAAAAACTTCATTCCTTATAATTTATAGACTATCACTTGTACTGGAGAAAAAATCCTTTTCGTTATGAAACCCACAAAAAGGAAAAGAAAAATATAATATATAAAAAAGTGAAAAATAAATAGGAGAAGAGAAGAATAACATGCCGAGTTGAAGCGGAGTTCCTTCCATACTTCTTCTGTTAGTAAAGTAGGCGAATGATTTAAACATTGAAAAGTTTGTGCAAAGTCAGTGACACATGTGCCAATATTAACTTAGTAGATAATTTAGTTAAAAAATGTTTAAGATAAATTTCTAAATACAAATTATTATTAGTGGATTTGAATACAAGTTAACTGTAAATGTTGAACTAATTGGAACCACATCAAGTGACAGAAGAAGCTGCCCCACAAGATTTTCTACAGCTGGCAGCAGTCTGACCACCGCCCAACACCCCACGCACCAAGCTTTGCTTCCTCATCTTTCTGCTCTTCCTTATTGGAACGTTTGTTTGTATTTTTGTGTATTTGCTATCCATCTGCAATTTTGTATGTTTTCCGTTTTGACTTTTATGATGGATAGAGATATGTTCACCTGAATTATTAAATATTACTATGAAACATATATGTACATCAAAATAAATATAGAAAATTTGAGATAAGTTTAAAACTAAAAACATTAAGTTCCCTGTAATTCACACATTTGTTGTTGGTGATTTAAGTCATTTTACTTTTGTGTCATGTATGATTACATTTTTTTTCTTAAAATAGTTTTGAGATAAAGACGATATATTGCATTTATAATTCAAGCAGCCGTAACCAGTGCAAATATAGATAACCACACAATGTTATTATAAATACGGAAGTGCAGTAACCACAAAAGGTTATCCAAATATGGTGGAGATGCACAAGCATAATGTATGCATTATTTATCTGTATCCCTCTCGTCATATGAGTTCAAAAGAATTAATTAATAGATTAGTTAACAAGTTTTCTTTATAATGTTATTTATAGGTATGGTAGGTAAATAGGCATATCCATTACTAATTCTATGAATCGATCCAAATAGAAGGAAAAAAAACCCCAAGAAGGAATTCTCAAATGAGAATGCGACGCCACCGCAAAGCTTTAGAATGGTAGTGGAGGGCTGGCTACCAATGAAAATGGGTTGCGCTACAAAATGAGTTGTTCAATTCAACCCTCACAAAATAATGAGTGAAATGTGGACTAGTCCATGGATCGGTGTCACACTCTTTGTTCCGTTTGAAATGGTTTTTGATTTTTTGGGTCCATTTTAATTTCAATTCATCTTTGGTGCGTGGGAACATATCTTGGTCAATGATATGGTCACATCAAAATATTTTGACACGAAATTTATTCAAACAATTATTGTAGTTGTTTTGTTTACCCTGAACAAAGTCATAGAGCATATTTTGGTAAAGTGCGACTTGCCAACCTACTATTATTAGCAATGAATGAATTTTAATAGACGGAAATATAAATAAATAAGAGAATTTACGCACCAAGTAAATCGATTCTAATCAGAAGACTATGAACTGAATGGTAAATTTTTGAATTGAGATTCATTTCTATGCCTTAAGACAAATAAAGACTTCATAATTTCTCTAATACAACGTAAATGGCAATAAAGATAAATGAAACAATGAAAAAATAAGTGAAAGTAAATAAACAGATCGATCAGAACTTCAAGTTGCCACCACCTTGTATAAATTCTGGTTCAAAACAGATCACTAAGCGATGGGTGACAATCGAGTAAGGATCGGAACTGTGTTAGTGCAACGAGAATGGTCTTCAACTGAAGGAGTCAGTTGACAATCGATACCAAGGAGGCTTGGCAAAGCAAATGGTAAAGAGACAAGTGTCTTTGACTGAAAGCTTTGATTTTTATTTCTTGCGGGCTAGTTCCTGGGCATGCCCTTCTAAGCTATGGTGAGTGAATACATGCATATATATGGAAAGAAGGGGTGCTAAGGTTCTCACCGGTCAGCCTTTTAATAAAGCACTTGCTTGATTCAATGGCTTAAAACATGATAAGTGCCTTATTAAATTACTAATTGGAAAATGTCTTAGCATTTGTATATATGTATATAAACGTATGTATATGCATCTATGTAAGTTTGGGATGCCTTGGAATCACAGTCTATTTACATCCTGCAGGTCTGCATTGTATAGACTGAATGGTAACTATTGAATAGATTCTTTTCTATGTCTTAAGACAAATAAGGACTTCGTGATAAAAGGTAAATAAAACAATGAAAAAACAAGTGAAAGTAAATAAAACAGATCGATCAGATTCAGAACTACAAGTTGTCACCAACTTGTATCAATCGATACCAAGGAGGCTTGGCAAAGCAAATAGCAGAGAAACAAGTGTCTTTGACTGAAAGTTTTGATTTTAGTGTAGAGTTTGTTGTTAAAAAGTTGTGTCTTTAACTTGTAGAGTCCTTTATATAGAGATTGGCTTCCTTGGCGGCTAACTTTACTTGAAAATAGCTCAATTTTCTCGAGTGTCTTGCGCCAATCTTTAATTGTTAAATGATATAAGCCATAAATTTGGCTAATTGACATGCACAAAGATCCTCACGTGGTTGCAAACTTTCATGCCTACGTAGGCCAAGTCAATATTTTAATTGATTTGAACCAGCTTTTGTTTCTTAAAGAATAAGCCATATATTTTTCTATAATTGAGATCACATGGTATGTACTTCATCGTGCAGCAAGCACCTTGTATTTGAATCAATTATCTCTTCAATTCCTCTCTTGTGCATTTATTCAAGGCCCGCAGTATTGCATGAATTGCGATATTGTATGAAGATCAATTTTCTTCCTAAAAATATGTCATCTTGTATCTCAATTCTCAAGTAAAAAATCTTCAAGAATTCCTTTCAAATAAGCTAATATTAGTCATATTTTGACCATATCAAGATTATCTCATAATAGAATATCTTGAGATATTTCCTATATTTGTAACTTTTGAGCTCAAACAGTAGTTGTATTTGACGTACACACACTATATGGAGACAAATATATAACAGCCAATCCCGTAACTCATTCACCTGGTCACCAAGGACTAAGGAAGAGCATGGTCACCTCCCGTTAGATTTAATCCAACGGTGAATACTAATCTGACCTCTATAAAGAAACAACAATATTATCTTTATAAATAAAAAATAAAAAAAATAAAAAAATGAAAACTGCTCTAAAGTTCAATTATACCCTTTCATAAATTGGACCAAAGTCATGTCGACACGTCTGTCCAACAATTTTGGACCGCACGAGAAGAAAAAGGCTTGAGATGGAGAGTGGTCACTAACCCAATTTGGAAGAGCAGCAATAGTTACAATGCTTACAAAAACTTACACTCGTAAGAGACAGCAGGGATTCAGATTTTCCGTTGATCTTTCCGATGTCGACGATTTTGTACTTATGTTTACAACTGCGTTTTTTATTTTTCAAGAAAAAAAAAGTCAGAAAATCTAAATTCGTTGACGACGATTTTCAACCAGTAAGAGTAGGTCACATCATCGGGACGAATTAGGGAGTCATTTTCAACTATGATGTTCGTAAAAGCCACAATGGCTCCTATCTATATAGAATTCTAGACTCAACTCGTCCTAATAAGTTAAGCACTCAAGTTGAGAACTTAGTATATCAACTGCATATATGAACAATGGAAATCTTTAACATAAGTCCTGAACAATTTGAAACTTCTAGCTAGATGGTGGAATGTCTATATATATATTTCTTTAACTTCTGACTGCTATTTAATTGAAAAAGTGGCAATTTTAATTAGGCTACAACATAAGTAACTACATCCATTGACTATCACTTAAACTTAGAGGTGTCAAATGGATCGGTTGGTCAAACATGATACGAATAAGGTTCGTTTAAGTGAGGCATGGCACGGCACTGTCCATATCTTTGGGCCATGCCGAAACGAGGTAATTAGGTCTAATAGGCCAGGTTGGCCGAAATCCAATGAGCCGACCCGTTTAAAACACATTTATTAAATTATACTTGTTTTAGAGAAAAATAATACGTAATATTATTACATTTATATCTTAAATTCAAGTTTATTTCTTTTTCTTTAATAATATATATTAAAATTTAATGCTAGCTTTATATATAAAATAATGATTTTATTTTTCAAGTTTCAATTTTTAAAAACCAAACAATAATCTAGCCATTTTCTATTAAAGTTATTACCCACTTTTTCTTAACAAATAATAAATATTATTAGTATATACATAATTATAAAAAAAAGATTTAAATGAAGTAAAAAAATTACAAAAAATACATTACATAAGTCAAATTTGGCGTGGCCCATATCGGCTCGGGCCGGAATTAATGATTTTCCTAACTAAACAGGCCCGTTTATTAAATGGGCTAACTCTAAAGCCCGCAGGGCCCGTTGGCACCCGACTCTCATTGAAAAAAAAAAAACTCAAAGAGAATTTCCGATTTGTAAATTTTTTGTTTTGCCAAAGTGAATAATTTATTTTCATGATAATAATAATAGTGTCCGAATTAGCACACCAAATCACACAAAAATGGGGTCCTATAAGGTCCTATTTAATAACGGCCCTTAGATTAATCTAACGACACTTATAATCAATAATCTTATCCCTCCCTCATACTCCTTGTCCTACTCAAACAAGCCTTTGTTTTGTAAAATAATAATAATAATAATAATAATATTGTAAAATAATAATAATAATAATAATAATAATAATAATAATAATAAGGGATACACGCTTCTTCGTCTTCCAGCTTCACGCGTCTTCTTTTTTCTTCTCTGCGCGACCTTTTCTTGATTATGTATCCCTATCATGCTTTCTTCTTTGCATCTCCTGCTTGATCTTCTTTGTCTCTTGGTGCATTTAATTTGGGTTTTTCTCTGCTTTTGCGTAATTTGCGAATTGGTCTTTTCTAACTCAAATGACCTTATCTTCTTCTGATGTAGGACAAATCATAGGTTCGTTCCTATGAAGGAAATTTGAGAAAGGGGGAAATTTCAAAATCAGAGAATTGGGCTTCAAATATGGAAAATCATGCTTGAGCATCAATTATGGCATTAGGAAAAGAAGGAAGACATATCGTTGGGATTTTCTGGTTGTTTGATGTCTTGAGAAGATATATTATATTTATATTTCTAGAATGAATTATCAATCAGGCTATTATTTTCCTTATATGATTTTAATTAGGATTTTAATTATTTTCTTATTAGTTAAGTTTTAGGAATATTCTGGAACTTAAGGTTTCCTACGGTTTTATGGCTTATTTGTTTTCTATTTAAGCCAACTCATGACATTGTATTAAGCAGTTTTTATCATATTATAAATCAAATTGAGAGTTTTTCTCTATTTTCTGGTGAATTCTAGTCACTGATGGATTTCAATTTATCAGCATGTGCTTCCGTGCTGCATCAAGTGGTATTAGAGCGAGTCATCATTCATAGCAAGGATTTGCCTTCTCAATAATGAGGGGCGATGGGAGATACGCAAACCTCGTCAACGATGGTTGTGGGGAAATGTCAACTATTGAAGAGGAACGCGCTAGTGGATTTGCCCGAAGCCAACCTCATCAATCTTATGTTGTAGATGTTCCATACTTTATGGGAAGTGATTGCATTGAAGGGTTTCTCGAATGGGTTGCAGATGTAGAGGAAATATTTGATACAATGGCGATTGCAGAAGAGAAAATGGTGAAAATTGTTGTGTCTTGTTTAAGAGGCGATGTCACTTCTTGGTTGGATCAGATACTAAATTCTATGAAGCAACAAGGTAAAAATTATATTGCTTCTTGGCGTAGGATGAAGAGACTTCTTGTGGGAAAATTCTTTCTTTTTGAATATGATATATATTTGTCAAGGAATTGTTACAAGATTTATCAACCCAAAATTATGGCGAGCCAAGAAAAGATAGAGGAAGAAGTCAAAGAAAAAGAAATTGTTATGGAGGTTGAATTAATTGATGATCCAGGAACCCACAAGACGGATGGAAGACGGAGGGAAAAATTGAAGGTATGAATAAATCCGAATTTGAGGAGGAAACACATTTATTCAATGAGTTTGATTATCAATTGGCATATTCTAATCTTGTTTTTGGAATTAATTGTATGATTATTCCATCCAAGTATGAGCAAGTTTGGACTCCAAGAATTAAAGAGTTTATTCACACATCAAATTCTATTATACCCAAGTTCAATTCAAGGAGAACTCGAGGTCGAGTTCTGTTAATGTATGAATTTTGAGTATTTCTTTTGGCTTCCCTTGACAATTTTGCAATAGGATTTTTATTGTTTTTATCAAGCTCAAGTTTAGATTAAGAATAGCTTCTCTAGGTGTTCTTAACTATCAACTATCCTATGGAGGTTCAAGCAAATTGACAAAGGTAAATTTGCATTGCATTGCATTACATTGCATTTTCCAACTTTTGAAGATTATGACTAGTCAACCTCTGCCTCAGGAGGAATTCCAGCTCACTGTTCCAGCTGGATCCTACCCATATGTTTTTGTCTTATTCTGCAAAATACCCAGCTGTCATTGGACGTTTCTGACCTAAGGAATTTGGTGTAAATACCTCTGTATTCCTTTTGGGGGCCGTCACTCTTGAAGGCTAGTTTTGAAAAGTTTCTTTGGAAACCTTTGCTTCTTCCTCAAGAGCCATCTTCATATTTTTCATCTTTGAGTTTTCCAAATTGTTTCTTTTTGAAAACTGCATTTGAAAAATGAAAATCTGCATCTAGCTAATTAAAACACTCTCTCATTTATATCTAGGTCAGATTCAAGATTGATTTCTTCAAGAGTATGGTTTCTTGAAGAAATTGGTCATTCTCCTTTGAATCCAAATTTGGTTTCGAATTTGAGTTGGAGCTTGCAAGCTAGTGCCATGGGATGAACGAGCTGAAGAAGGAGCTGCCATTGCCATGAAGAACTGAGCTTCAAGCTTTGCTAAGTTGGAGAATAAGATTGCACAAAGGAGGTATAGCTCATCTTCCTAAATAGATCTAGGTTTTGCTTGAGCTTGCTTGTATTCCTTTGTAAGAATCTTTTTCTACTTAGTGGATGCCTGGTCGGTTGATGACCTCCAGTTTTTCCCAATGGTGGGTTTCTGGGTGAACAAAATCTGGTTTGCATATCTGTAATTTTTCTGGGTTTCTGTTCTTGGTAGTTGACTAGTCATCATTATCTGCTGTTTGATATTTACTTGATTATAATGTTTTTCACACACTTCCACCATAGTTGTTGCTAGCACATGGGATGCCTAGATTGATGGGTCCTTCTGAGTGCCTAGGTTGTCACTAGTACTTTTCTAGGGTTGCAGGTACATTGTAGCATGCCTTGTGTGCATTCTTGTTTGTGTGATTTAAATTTACCCCTCATCACCTAAGTGCCAATTTCAATTGGTATCAGAGCACCAGCTCTTAATATAAATAGAGAGATCCTTTGGGTGCTAATTGGTATTAGGTGTGTAAGCATAAAAATGGATCAAATTGCTCCTTGCATTCATGATAAGCTTGGTTTGTTTGTTAAGAAATATAGAAGGGTTGCCAAAGATAAAATTGATGTCTCTAGGAATTGTCAAAATTCTCCTAGCTTGTCTGCATTTGTGCCTCAAGACAATTTTCTTGAGGAGAGGAATTTTTTTGATTCTTATGGCCTTAGGAAGGACAAAAGTTTGAAAGGTATTGTAAAGTGCTATACATGTGGTGATGTTGGGCACATTGATGTGGAATGTGCAAATAACCACATAAAAGAGTCTAAAGTGAGACAAGAGTCAATTAATGCACGATGGAGTGATAATGATAATGATGTTTCTCCAAAGTATATCAATTCATCTTATGAAGAGGCAAATAATTTTGCCCTTGTTGCTTCTGTTTATAACTCTAGCCTTGTTAGAGTTCATGTAGTTAATGAAGAAAAATATGATTCAGGAAATGAATCTGTCTCTAGATATGATAGGCAGGATGACCAATCACATAGGGGACTTTGTGGAAAGTATGATATGCTTTTCAATGAAACCTGTAATTTCAAACAACATAATCACATGCTAGAACAAAAGATCAAAGAACTTGATGAATTGAATGAAACTCTCAAAATGGCCAAAAGGAAGTTGAGTGATATCTTGTATGAGAATGAAGTTGACATGTATGAATTGTATCATAAAGTTAGCACTCTTGAAAAAGAAAATTCTGTTTTGATTGAGAAGTTGAATATGCTTGAAAATGACAAATCCTTGTTTCTTCATAGACTAACTTTGTTTGAGTTTGACAAGTCATTAGTTGAGCATGAAAATGTAGTCGTGCATGATAATTTTGTGGTTGAAAATTCTATTTTGCAACGCATGTTATTTGAGAAAGACATTGAGTTGCAAAACTTGTTTGAGATGGTAAAATCACTTGAAAACGACGCGGTTAAACAATCTGAATCTTTTGATACTTTACAATTTGAAAATATAAGATTGGAACATGAACTTGAGTTGGAAAAAGAAAAGATTCAAGGTTTAACCATTGGTGCTGGAAAAATTGATAAAATGCTCAATTTGCAAAAATTGTTTGGTGATAAGAGAGGTTTAGGATACATAGATGAGTCTTCTTCACCTTCATCATTTGAGACAATCTTTGTCAAAGATGTGTCAACTCAAGAAGCTCCAAAATTTGTTCATGGTCTCAACTTGGGTTTCGATTCCATGAATATTGTTTCTAAGGGAAAGTTGTCTCCTCCACAATCCAAATTTGTGCCTACTTGTTGCCATTGTGGTGTGAAAGGACACATTCGACCTAGGTGTCATATCCTTAGGATTGAGTCTCGAGTTTCCAAAGAAAGTGAGTTTAAGACTCATTTGTCATCTTTTAAAGGGTATGCAGCTGTAAAGTCTATGGTTTGTACAAGAGATAAACACTCTTCACTTGAAAATTTTGGTTTCCAACAACCAAAAAGGTTCATTCCTACGTGCCATTATTGTGGTACATTAGGACACATTAGACCAAAATGTTTTGAGCTTAGGAATTTTGAGCAAAAGCCTTTTGTTCATTTCAAGAAAGTAAATGATGACTCACTTCAAACTCAAGTGAATGATCTTCTTTATAAAGCTGTCAAAATTTCTAAGGTGATCTCTTTGCCTCATAAAGTTTCAAAAGTGATGCAAGTTTGGATCAAGAAGGAAGACCATGTTCTTCCTCATGTTGGTGACTAGTTTCTTTATCTTATGTATCTAGACCGGTCTCTTGTTTGTGTGTGCTTCATGGAGTCTAGATACATTGTCATGCATATGCACCTTACTTGTTCTTTTGTTTAATTAGGTTTCATTTTTTTTAAATGTGGTCATTGCATGCATGTCTTTCAATCATCTCTCTCACAGTGCTTTGAACCATTAGGTGATCAACACAATTTCATGTTCTTTTGTACTTGTTCACATTTATCTTGTTGGTCTTGTCTATACCTTTTCTCTTGATGGTAAGGAATACATCCTAATCATTGTAGATGACTTCTTTGGGTTTACATGGGTCTTATCATCTATTTTGGTCTCATAGTTTCACTTTGGATATCATGTTCATTCAAACTTCATGATGTGTGAGATCCTGTAGATATTTGACTAATTGACTTAAGGTATTTTCTTACATAAGAGATCTTGGTGAAAAACAATGACTTGATATTTGTGCATATTGAGAAGCAACTAGCTATTTTTTTTTAACCGCTAGATACTTGAAGGTATTGATTTCCTTCAAAGATCTATTGGGTTGTGCAAAATGGATTAACTTGTGTTTTCAATTTCATGTGCTTATAATATGAATCTCCATTTTGTTTGTGTTTAAAAAAAAAAAAAATGTTGCATGTAAGCATTTGCTTTCTTCTCTCGAATGCATGATTCTTATGAGTGGGAGCCTTTTCATGATGTTGTAGGTGTGAAAGAGTTGTCCCCATTCTTGTCTACAATTTTGAGCTTTTTTGTTGAATATACTTGTGTTGCATGATATGCTTTGAGCTATCTATAAAGTGTCTAAGATCACTTGTAGTTGTCTTTCTACCTTGATCTTTTGATCTATTTGAAAATCAAAATGCAAATAAAATGTTGGAGTAAAAGCCTTGGAAAAGCATTGTCCACAAATATAGAAAAAGCATTTTTGGACAAGCAAGTGTGCTGTACTTCATTTTTTCTCAAAGGTAAAAGCGCTTGGAAGAGCATTGTACACCAACAAATAGAAAAAGCAATGTACAAGCAAGTGTGCTATGCCTTTCTAAAATATTGATAAATGTCAAGTTTTGGATCACATTTCTTGGTCGGGTTTATGCCTTGATTTCTAGAACTTATATTAGATTTGATGCTTGGAAAGTCTCATGCAACTTTTGGAAATCATTATTGAAGCTCATATTGAATTAGACATTCTTTTCCCAAACTCTTTACTCTATGCTTCATGAGAGGTTCTAACTAATGGGTCTCATTGATTTTGGGAATTGAGTGCATACATTGCTTTGACATGTCAATCTTTGTAGTTCAACTATTTCTCATTTGTGTTTTTCCAAATAACCTAAGCACATGTTTTGAAGATGCATGTTATTCTATTGCATGACGTTTTTCTAATTCAAATTCTAGTTGCTTCTATCTCAATATGACTTATTATGCTTGGATATCTCTTTGTATGCTATACTTTGAGTCAATGTGTGTCATGTTGGTTTTCTGGAAATCATTTCTTTCTCGCATGACTAGTCATCCAATCTTATATTCTTTGTGTCTCATTGATGCATTATTGGTTGCATTTTGGTTGTGTCATTTGTGTGCTTAAGGGGACTCAACACTTTATGTCATTTGAGCTTCTTTCTTTTGATGTGTTATGGACTGTTTTGAGTCTTATTGTATGTATTTGTGTGCATACTTTGGTGTTGTTGACTACTTGGTAGTCTCTTGTGTATCTCTTTAGCTGTGATAGTCCATACTTGGCTTCAATGAAGCTTTTTCATTGTCATGTCATGATTGTAGTTTGTCATGGGTTTGGTCACAATTGAGAAATCTGTGAGTTTGTTTGTCTAAGTAATTTTGGAGATTGCTTTTTGAGCCCATATGACAAGTTATATATACTAGCCATTGGTCACTAGTATTGGCTTGGTCTTAAGGTATTTAGTCTTTTTTGGATTTGACCCATGTTACCACATGTGACCTGGTTGTATGTGACTCTCTTGTGGTTTCCTTAAGTCACTTTTGAGTAGACTTCTGTGGATGTTATTGCTTTATGCAACTCAAATGATGATTTTTTTGGCTGCAATCTCATGTTTTCGAATTTATAGGTCAATTGCACTTTGTGATTTTTCCATTAAAGGGAGCTTGTCATTTACTTATCCTTGGAACACTTTATTATGTTGTGAACTACTTACATCTTGTTAGCATTGCTCTCGGTTATTTTCACATCCTTCTTGGTGTCTAAGGTTTTGTATAATGTTTTTACCCTGGAATGTCTTCTTTATTATGTGCACTGCTTGTCAGGAATAATGAGATTTCAGTATGCTCTATGACCAGTCATCTTAATAAGCTGTGTTCCCACATTCAATGATTTAACCTAATATAATTCTTGAAATCCTTATGAGTCTGCTGTGCTATATGAGTTTTGGATCGTTGGCTAATCTATTTTGTTGGGGGAGTTTCTTTGAAATGCATGTGTTTTGACAACATTCTTGCTGGTTGTTTCTATCATTTTCATACATCAATGTTGCCTTCCTAAGCCTTATCTCAATTGATTTGCTCTATGTTGTTCTTGGCTGTGTCTATGAGGTTGTTGGTCTTTTGATGCCACCTCAAATTTAGATATGCGTGACTAGTTCATTTCACTAGTCCACTCTCTTCCTCTTGGGCTTTTTGAAAGGCTATGTTGTGTTTTTTGGACAACTTAGAGACTTATGTCTTGTGTTCTTTATCACATGTCCTCAATTTTAAGCAAAAATTTAGAGTTCATCTTGCTTGGTGCTTTCTTCAAATTTGACAATGATTGATGCCTTAAATTTGGAAATCTTGGTGCTCTGTCTTGATTTTGCACTATGGTGTGTAAAGAAAAATTCATTGGTTGTCCCTTGTTTTGATAATTATGTTGCTTAAACTTTGTCTTTTTGGGGGAGTTTCTTTATGTGTGTTGTGTACACATTGAAATTAAATTCAGCCACTTGATTTTAATTACTTAGGGTATGATTCCTTGCAACTTGTGCTCCAGTTCTTATTCTCTCTAGCCTGATGCACTTTTGTGTTTGTTGGCTATTTATGGAGAGTTTGATGGGTTAGTACGTCAAAGGTTAATTCCTTTATGTTATATTATACTCAAGGGGAGTATGTTTTCTAAAGGGGCGCTTTGATTTAGGGGGAGTTTCTTTTTGTGTAATGTCCACACATTGAATTCAATTCCATTCACATGATTCTCATTGCTTTGGCTATAATTCTTTGCATCTTGTGCTACGTTTCATATTTTCTTTAGCCTAATGCACTTTTGTGATTGTTGACCTTAGGGGGGAAGTAGATTTCTTATTTATAAATGAAAGGTCTTATGCATTGTAACTTGCATCCTCTGGTCTCTTATCTCTTGTCTCGCCTATTCTGCTTCTATCGCATTTAGGGGGAGCATTTTTGGACTGTTTGGGTGGTATATTTTGCAATCACATTGTGGGGATCTTTTTTATTTTGGGTAGTCTGTGCACTTGGATAAGGGGAGTTGTTTTGTACTATTTTGAAGAAGTGTTATTTGCTGTGTAATCATCATGTGCTATGTGCTTGTAACTTTGTTCAAATCAGATTATGTACTTTGTGTTTAATCCCACTGTGTGCTGATTCTGCATATTTGCCTTTTTGCACTTTCCTTATCAACAAGGGGGAGAACACTCTCAACCCCCTTATTGCATATATTGCATATTGCTTAAAATTAAAATTTCTGTGATATAATATGCTTGTCTTGTGCTTGGGAGTTTGGTTGCGTGTTTTGCAGGTACTTCATTTCATCATCTCCTTAGGTTTGGTTTTGGGTTGAGTGTTTTTAGAGAGTGTGTTGTCAAGGAAAGCCAAAAAGGGGGAGATTGTTAATGTATGAATTTTGAGTATTTCTTTTGGCTTCCCTTGACAATTTTGCAATAGGATTTTTATTGTTTTTATCAAGCTCAAGTTTAGATTAAGAATAGCTTCTCTAGGTGTTCTTAACTATCAACTATCCTATGGAGGTTCAAGCAAATTGACAAAGGTAAATTTGCATTGCATTGCATTACATTGCATTTTCCAACTTTTGAAGATTATGACTAGTCAACCTCTGCCTCAGGAGGAATTCCAGCTCACTGTTCCAGCTGGATCCTACCCATATGTTTTTGTCTTATTCTGCAAAATACCCAGCTGTCATTGGACGTTTCTGACCTAAGGAATTTGGTGTAAATACCTCTGTATTCCTTTTTGGGGGCCGTCACTCTTGAAGGCTAGTTTTGAAAAGTTTCTTTGGAAACCTTTGCTTCTTCCTCAAGAGCCATCTTCATATTTTTCATCTTTGAGTTTTCCAAATTGTTTCTTTTTGAAAACTGCATTTGAAAAATGAAAATCTGCATCTAGCTAATTAAAACACTCTCTCATTTATATCTAGGTCAGATTCAAGATTGATTTCTTCAAGAGTATGGTTTCTTGAAGAAATTGGTCATTCTCCTTTGAATCCAAATTTGGTTTCGAATTTAGTTGGAGCTTGCAAGCTAGTGCCATGGGATGAACGAGCTGAAGAAGGAGCTGCCATTGCCATGAAGAACTGAGCTTCAAGCTTTGCTAAGTTGGAGAATAAGATTGCACAAAGGAGGTATAGCTCATCTTCCTAAATAGATCTAGGTTTTGCTTGAGCTTGCTTGTATTCCTTTGTAAGAATCTTTTTCTACTTAGTGGATGCCTGGTCGGTTGATGACCTCCAGTTTTTCCCAATGGTGGGTTTCTGGGTGAACAAAATCTGGTTTGCATATCTGTAATTTTTCTGGGTTTCTGTTCTTGGTAGTTGACTAGTCATCATTATCTGCTGTTTGATATTTACTTGATTATAATGTTTTTCACACACTTCCACCATAGTTGTTGCTAGCACATGGGATGCCTAGATTGATGGGTCCTTCTGAGTGCCTAGGTTGTCACTAGTACTTTTCTAGGGTTGCAGGTACATTGTAGCATGCCTTGTGTGCATTCTTGTTTGTGTGATTTAAATTTACCCCTCATCACCTAAGTGCCAATTTCAATTGGTATCAGAGCACCAGCTCTTAATATAAATAGAGAGATCCTTTGGGTGCTAATTGGTATTAGGTGTGTAAGCATAAAAATGGATCAAATTGCTCCTTGCATTCATGATAAGCTTGGTTTGTTTGTTAAGAAATATAGAAGGGTTGCCAAAGATAAAATTGATGTCTCTAGGAATTGTCAAAATTCTCCTAGCTTGTCTGCATTTGTGCCTCAAGACAATTTTCTTGAGGAGAGGAATTTTTTTGATTCTTATGGCCTTAGGGAGGACAAAAGTTTGAAAGGTATTGTAAAGTGCTATACATGTGGTGATGTTGGGCACATTGATGTGGAATGTGCAAATAACCACATAAAAGAGTCTAAAGTGAGACAAGAGTCAATTAATGCACGATGGAGTGATAATGATAATGATGTTTCTCCAAAGTATATCAATTCATCTTATGAAGAGGCAAATAATTTTGCCCTTGTTGCTTCTGTTTATAACTCTAGCCTTGTTAGAGTTCATGTAGTTAATGAAGAAAAATATGATTCAGGAAATGAATCTGTCTCTAGATATGATAGGCAGGATGACCAATCACATAGGGAACTTTGTGGAAAGTATGATATGCTTTTCAATGAAACCTGTAATTTCAAACAACATAATCACATGCTAGAACAAAAGATCAAAGAACTTGATGAATTGAATGAAACTCTCAAAATGGCCAAAAGGAAGTTGAGTGATATCTTGTATGAGAATGAAGTTGACATGTATGAATTGTATCATAAAGTTAGCACTCTTGAAAAAGAAAATTCTGTTTTGATTGAGAAGTTGAATATGCTTGAAAATGACAAATCCTTGTTTCTTCATAGACTAACTTTGTTTGAGTTTGACAAGTCATTAGTTGAGCATGAAAATGTAGTCGTGCATGATAATTTTGTGGTTGAAAATTCTATTTTGCAACGCATGTTATTTGAGAAAGACATTGAGTTGCAAAACTTGTTTGAGATGGTAAAATCACTTGAAAACGACGCGGTTAAACAATCTGAATCTTTTGATACTTTACAATTTGAAAATATAAGATTGGAACATGAACTTGAGTTGGAAAAAGAAAAGATTCAAGGTTTAACCATTGGTGCTGGAAAAATTGATAAAATGCTCAATTTGCAAAAATTGTTTGGTGATAAGAGAGGTTTAGGATACATAGATGAGTCTTCTTCACCTTCATCATTTGAGACAATCTTTGTCAAAGATGTGTCAACTCAAGAAGCTCCAAAATTTGTTCATGGTCTCAACTTGGGTTTCGATTCCATGAATATTGTTTCTAAGGGAAAGTTGTCTCCTCCACAATCCAAATTTGTGCCTACTTGTTGCCATTGTGGTGTGAAAGGACACATTCGACCTAGGTGTCATATCCTTAGGATTGAGTCTCGAGTTTCCAAAGAAAGTGAGTTTAAGACTCATTTGTCATCTTTTAAAGGGTATGCAGCTGTAAAGTCTATGGTTTGTACAAGAGATAAACACTCTTCACTTGAAAATTTTGGTTTCCAACAACCAAAAAGGTTCATTCCTACGTGCCATTATTGTGGTACATTAGGACACATTAGACCAAAATGTTTTGAGCTTAGGAATTTTGAGCAAAAGCCTTTTGTTCATTTCAAGAAAGTAAATGATGACTCACTTCAAACTCAAGTGAATGATCTTCTTTATAAAGCTGTCAAAATTTCTAAGGTGATCTCTTTGCCTCATAAAGTTTCAAAAGTGATGCAAGTTTGGATCAAGAAGGAAGACCATGTTCTTCCTCATGTTGGTGACTAGTTTCTTTATCTTATGTATCTAGACCGGTCTCTTGTTTGTGTGTGCTTCATGGAGTCTAGATACATTGTCATGCATATGCACCTTACTTGTTCTTTTGTTTAATTAGGTTTCATTTTTTTTAAATGTGGTCATTGCATGCATGTCTTTCAATCATCTCTCTCACAGTGCTTTGAACCATTAGGTGATCAACACAATTTCATGTTCTTTTGTACTTGTTCACATTTATCTTGTTGGTCTTGTCTATACCTTTTCTCTTGATGGTAAGGAATACATCCTAATCATTGTAGATGACTTCTTTGGGTTTACATGGGTCTTATCATCTATTTTGGTCTCATAGTTTCACTTTGGATATCATGTTCATTCAAACTTCATGATGTGTGAGATCCTGTAGATATTTGACTAATTGACTTAAGGTATTTTCTTACATAAGAGATCTTGGTGAAAAACAATGACTTGATATTTGTGCATATTGAGAAGCAACTAGCTATTTTTTTTTAACCGCTAGATACTTGAAGGTATTGATTTCCTTCAAAGATCTATTGGGTTGTGCAAAATGGATTAACTTGTGTTTTCAATTTCATGTGCTTATAATATGAATCTCCATTTTGTTTGTGTTTAAAAAAAAAAAAAATGTTGCATGTAAGCATTTGCTTTCTTCTCTCGAATGCATGATTCTTATGAGTGGGAGCCTTTTCATGATGTTGTAGGTGTGAAAGAGTTGTCCCCATTCTTGTCTACAATTTTGAGCTTTTTTGTTGAATATACTTGTGTTGCATGATATGCTTTGAGCTATCTATAAAGTGTCTAAGATCACTTGTAGTTGTCTTTCTACCTTGATCTTTTGATCTATTTGAAAATCAAAATGCAAATAAAATGTTGGAGTAAAAGCCTTGGAAAAGCATTGTCCACAAATATAGAAAAAGCATTTTTGGACAAGCAAGTGTGCTGTACTTCATTTTTTCTCAAAGGTAAAAGCGCTTGGAAGAGCATTGTACACCAACAAATAGAAAAAGCAATGTACAAGCAAGTGTGCTATGCCTTTCTAAAATATTGATAAATGTCAAGTTTTGGATCACATTTCTTGGTCGGGTTTATGCCTTGATTTCTAGAACTTATATTAGATTTGATGCTTGGAAAGTCTCATGCAACTTTTGGAAATCATTATTGAAGCTCATATTGAATTAGACATTCTTTTCCCAAACTCTTTACTCTATGCTTCATGAGAGGTTCTAACTAATGGGTCTCATTGATTTTGGGAATTGAGTGCATACATTGCTTTGACATGTCAATCTTTGTAGTTCAACTATTTCTCATTTGTGTTTTTCCAAATAACCTAAGCACATGTTTTGAAGATGCATGTTATTCTATTGCATGACGTTTTTCTAATTCAAATTCTAGTTGCTTCTATCTCAATATGACTTATTATGCTTGGATATCTCTTTGTATGCTATACTTTGAGTCAATGTGTGTCATGTTGGTTTTCTGGAAATCATTTCTTTCTCGCATGACTAGTCATCCAATCTTATATTCTTTGTGTCTCATTGATGCATTATTGGTTGCATTTTGGTTGTGTCATTTGTGTGCTTAAGGGGACTCAACACTTTATGTCATTTGAGCTTCTTTCTTTTGATGTGTTATGGACTGTTTTGAGTCTTATTGTATGTATTTGTGTGCATACTTTGGTGTTGTTGACTACTTGGTAGTCTCTTGTGTATCTCTTTAGCTGTGATAGTCCATACTTGGCTTCAATGAAGCTTTTTCATTGTCATGTCATGATTGTAGTTTGTCATGGGTTTGGTCACAATTGAGAAATCTGTGAGTTTGTTTGTCTAAGTAATTTTGGAGATTGCTTTTTGAGCCCATATGACAAGTTATATATACTAGCCATTGGTCACTAGTATTGGCTTGGTCTTAAGGTATTTAGTCTTTTTTGGATTTGACCCATGTTACCACATGTGACCTGGTTGTATGTGACTCTCTTGTGGTTTCCTTAAGTCACTTTTGAGTAGACTTCTGTGGATGTTATTGCTTTATGCAACTCAAATGATGATTTTTTTGGCTGCAATCTCATGTTTTCGAATTTATAGGTCAATTGCACTTTGTGATTTTTCCATTAAAGGGAGCTTGTCATTTACTTATCCTTGGAACACTTTATTATGTTGTGAACTACTTACATCTTGTTAGCATTGCTCTCGGTTATTTTCACATCCTTCTTGGTGTCTAAGGTTTTGTATAATGTTTTTACCCTGGAATGTCTTCTTTATTATGTGCACTGCTTGTCAGGAATAATGAGATTTCAGGTATGCTCTATGACCAGTCATCTTAATAAGCTGTGTTCCCACATTCAATGATTTAACCTAATATAATTCTTGAAATCCTTATGAGTCTGCTGTGCTATATGAGTTTTGGATCGTTGGCTAATCTATTTTGTTGGGGGAGTTTCTTTGAAATGCATGTGTTTTGACAACATTCTTGCTGGTTGTTTCTATCATTTTCATACATCAATGTTGCCTTCCTAAGCCTTATCTCAATTGATTTGCTCTATGTTGTTCTTGGCTGTGTCTATGAGGTTGTTGGTCTTTTGATGCCACCTCAAATTTAGATATGCGTGACTAGTTCATTTCACTAGTCCACTCTCTTCCTCTTGGGCTTTTTGAAAGGCTATGTTGTGTTTTTTGGACAACTTAGAGACTTATGTCTTGTGTTCTTTATCACATGTCCTCAATTTTAAGCAAAAATTTAGAGTTCATCTTGCTTGGTGCTTTCTTCAAATTTGACAATGATTGATGCCTTAAATTTGGAAATCTTGGTGCTCTGTCTTGATTTTGCACTATGGTGTGTAAAGAAAAATTCATTGGTTGTCCCTTGTTTTGATAATTATGTTGCTTAAACTTTGTCTTTTTGGGGGAGTTTCTTTATGTGTGTTGTGTACACATTGAAATTAAATTCAGCCACTTGATTTTAATTACTTAGGGTATGATTCCTTGCAACTTGTGCTCCAGTTCTTATTCTCTCTAGCCTGATGCACTTTTGTGTTTGTTGGCTATTTATGGAGAGTTTGATGGGTTAGTACGTCAAAGGTTAATTCCTTTATGTTATATTATACTCAAGGGGAGTATGTTTTCTAAAGGGGCGCTTTGATTTAGGGGGAGTTTCTTTTTGTGTAATGTCCACACATTGAATTCAATTCCATTCACATGATTCTCATTGCTTTGGCTATAATTCTTTGCATCTTGTGCTACGTTTCATATTTTCTTTAGCCTAATGCACTTTTGTGATTGTTGACCTTAGGGGGGAAGTAGATTTCTTATTTATAAATGAAAGGTCTTATGCATTGTAACTTGCATCCTCTGGTCTCTTATCTCTTGTCTCGCCTATTCTGCTTCTATCGCATTTAGGGGGAGCATTTTTGGACTGTTTGGGTGGTATATTTTGCAATCACATTGTGGGGATCTTTTTTATTTTGGGTAGTCTGTGCACTTGGATAAGGGGAGTTGTTTTGTACTATTTTGAAGAAGTGTTATTTGCTGTGTAATCATCATGTGCTATGTGCTTGTAACTTTGTTCAAATCAGATTATGTACTTTGTGTTTAATCCCACTGTGTGCTGATTCTGCATATTTGCCTTTTTGCACTTTCCTTATCAACAAGGGGGAGAACACTCTCAACCCCCTTATTGCATATATTGCATATTGCTTAAAATTAAAATTTCTGTGATATAATATGCTTGTCTTGTGCTTGGGAGTTTGGTTGCTGTTTTGCAGGTACTTCATTTCATCATCTCCTTAGGTTTGGTTTTGGGTTGAGTGTTTTTAGAGAGTGTGTTGTCAAGGAAAGCCAAAAAGGGGGAGATTGTTAATGTATGAATTTTGAGTATTTCTTTTGGCTTCCCTTGACAATTTTGCAATAGGATTTTTATTGTTTTTATCAAGCTCAAGTTTAGATTAAGAATAGCTTCTCTAGGTGTTCTTAACTATCAACTATCCTATGGAGGTTCAAGCAAATTGACAAAGGTAAATTTGCATTGCATTGCATTACATTGCATTTTCCAACTTTTGAAGATTATGACTAGTCAACCTCTGCCTCAGGAGGAATTCCAGCTCACTGTTCCAGCTGGATCCTACCCATATGTTTTTGTCTTATTCTCCAAAATACCCAGCTGTCATTGGACGTTTCTGACCTAAGGAATTTGGTGTAAATACCTCTGTATTCCTTTTTGGGGGCCGTCACTCTTGAAGGCTAGTTTTGAAAAGTTTCTTTGGAAACCTTTGCTTCTTCCTCAAGAGCCATCTTCATATTTTTCATCTTTGAGTTTTCCAAATTGTTTCTTTTTGAAAACTGCATTTGAAAAATGAAAATCTGCATCTAGCTAATTAAAACACTCTCTCATTTATATCTAGGTCAGATTCAAGATTGATTTCTTCAAGAGTATGGTTTCTTGAAGAAATTGGTCATTCTCCTTTGAATCCAAATTTGGTTTCGAATTTAGTTGGAGCTTGCAAGCTAGTGCCATGGGATGAACGAGCTGAAGAAGGAGCTGCCATTGCCATGAAGAACTGAGCTTCAAGCTTTGCTAAGTTGGAGAATAAGATTGCACAAAGGAGGTATAGCTCATCTTCCTAAATAGATCTAGGTTTTGCTTGAGCTTGCTTGTATTCCTTTGTAAGAATCTTTTTCTACTTAGTGGATGCCTGGTCGGTTGATGACCTCCAGCTTTTCCCAATGGTGGGTTTCTGGGTGAACAAAATCTGGTTTGCATATCTGTAATTTTTCTGGGTTTCTGTTCTTGGTAGTTGACTAGTCATCATTATCTATTGTTTGATATTTACTTGATTATAATGTTTTTCACACACTTCCACCATAGTTGTTTCTAGCACAGGGGATGCCTAGATTGATGGGTCCTTCTGAGTGCCTAGGTTGTCACTAGTACTTTTCTAGGGTTGCAGGTACATTGTAGCATGCCTTGTGTGCATTCTTGTTTGTGTGATTTAAATTTACCCCTCATCACCTAAGTGCCAATTTCAAGTTCAATGTAGGAAAAATCATGGGTTTGTTCCTACAAATGAAATTTGAAAAAGGGGGAAATTTCAAATCAGAAAATTAGGCTTCAAATATGGAAAATCATGCTTGAGCATCAATTATGGCACTAGGAAAAGAAGGAAGGCGTATCGTTAGGATTTTAGGGTTGCTTGATTTCTTGAGAAGATCTATATAATATTTATATTTCTAGAATAAGTTATCAATCAAACTATTATTTTCTTGATATGATTTTAATTAGGATTTAAAATATTTTCTTATTAGTTAAGTTTTAGGAATATTCTGGAACTTAGAGTTTCCTACGGTTTTATGGTTTCTTTGTTTTCTATTTAAGCGAACTCATGACATTGTATTAAGCAAATTTTATCATATTATAAATCAAATTGTGAGTTTTTCTCTATTTTCTGTGGATTCCAATCGCTGATGAATTTCAATTTATCTTCGAGTTTAGACATTTGTTGATTCGTAAATTCGTGCTTCCATGCTGCATCATCTTCTGCGATTTGTAATTGTAATTGACATTTTGGTACCGCCCCTTAAAATATTTTGACGTTGCAGATGAATAAGTGGAAATAATGTCTAGAATGGACCCCATGTTGGGGTAATTTCAAAGGTTAGGAGTTAAGGAAATAAAAGGTTAGAATCTAAAGGGTTTAGCTATTATGTCTAGTTTATGAGTGGATGTTAATGTGAGGTTTAGTGGGTAAAATGTTTATGATTATGTTTAATGTTGGATTAATATGATGGCCTATAAATAGGCGTTGTATCCACTCTATGTTGAGGGTGTGTATTGTGAGCGTATCGTGTGTAACAAGTGTGTATCAAGTGAGTATCAAAAGTATCAATCTTATTGAAGTTTGTGTTAAGTAAGTTTGTTTAGGAGCTCTGTGTAGCCTTCGGGCTTCACATCTCCAAAATTATGTTATTTATTTAGTTCATTATATTTTTTTCCCCCTACATATATAGAGTGTATGAGCATAAAGCTAAATCCTCCAATAAGTGGTATAAAGCTGATACGGTCATGTGGACCTATATCAGAGGTGTGGCGTTTGGAGCATGGTCCAATTATTTTTTAAAAATGTTTTTTGGCATGTTGCATGAAGCGTTGGTTGTGGTTCTATTTTTAAATTGTGTTGGCATGATGAAAATGGTTTTTGTTGTTATTAAAAGTTTTATTGTGGGCTTGAGATGTGTAAAAAAAAAATGTTTTTTGTGTGTTGGCTGTAAGTGATAGGCATATTGATGCCAATGAGGAAATAGGCACATGGATGCCGGAATGAAGAGAGAAAGGCACAAGGATGCCGAAAGGAAGAGAGAAAGGCACATGGATGCCGAAGGAAGAGAGAAAGGCACATGGATGCCAAAGGAAGAGAGAAAGGCACAAGGATGCCGGAAAAAAAAAGAGGAGACAATGGTTCCTTTGAAGATTGGGGCAAATGTGCACCCATAAGAAAAAAGAAAGAAAGAAAATGGAGTGTTGTTTGATTCATGAAGGAAATTGTTTGGTTATTAATTGCATTCTCTCTTGCAGCCAAAAAAAAGAAAAAGATGAGTATATCAGTCGTTGTGCCATTCAAACCCATTATGATTGAAGCTGCACGCAACCTTAATGTTGAACCACATTTTAATTTTGTAACAAAGGGACCGGCTCATGCAATGCAATTCATGTGTCATATTAGTTTTGATGGAAGCGCACATCCGAATTTTTCAAGCAGATGGAAAAACACAAAGAAGGAGGCAGAACACTTGGCGGCATATTTTTGTCGAATTATTGGATTGAACAGGGCATCATTAAAGTGCTCGATGTCAACTTTAATGCATTGATGAATTTCAAGATCGAATGTGGAAAGCTGCAAGAAGATATTGAGACACTACAAGATCAAGTGATGGATCTGGAGCTAGAGATTGGAATGCTAACACAAGATGAAATTTCAGAAGAAAATGGTATTGACCAGCCACAAATTATTGAGAACATAAGCGACATGGAAGAAGAGTAAGGGGGAAAATATCTATGTTAATAAGCTTTGAAATTACGGGAGAGATTGTTGGGGTAATTTCAAAGGTTAGGAGTTAAGGAAATAAAAGGTTAGAATCTAAAGGGTTTAGCTATTATGTCTAGTTTATGAGTGGATGTTAATGTGAGGTTTAGTGGGTAAAATGTTTATGATTATGTTTAATGTTGGGTTAATATGATGGCCTATAAATAGGCGTTGTATCCACTCTATGTTGAGGGTGTGTATTGTGAGCGTATCGTGTGTAACAAGTGTGTATCAAGTGAGTATCAAAAGTATCAATCTTATTGAAGTTTGTGTTAAGTAAGTTTGTCTAGGAACTCTGTGTAGCCTTCGGGCTTCACATCTCCAAAATTATGTTATTTATTTAGTTCATTATATTGTTTTTCCCCCTACATATATAGAGTGTATGAGCATAAAGCTAAATCCTCCAATACCCCAATCGGGGATGTTTTATCAGGTCTGATTTCTCATTCAGAACCTCAATTTTGATCATCCCTGAAAACAATGTGAAAAAACAACTAGATGATTTTCCTATCCTGTAAATGGTTGACTATGAATAGAAGCTCATTTTGGCCTGAAAGAGTGCTACAATATGTTGCTTATTTTCTCCAATTACTTTATAGATAGTCAAAATAATAAGTGACTTCATTGGCACCAGAAGATGCTCACATGCTTGAACGCATGCTGCACGCACTATTGTTGTAAGCTAATTGTAATTCTCCTAGTAGAACTGACTTTAATGGAAGAAAAAGATGCCCATCTAAACCACCTTTTCTACTCCACTACAAGTCTAAATTTGAAAACTTGAATCAACACACCTGTAGCCAAACTAAATATGTCGGATTGAAGTCATTGTGTTTGTGCAAATATCCGCACAAGGAATATTCACGGATTGATTCCTCGTCCTTCGATCTTCCTTCCCCTCTCTTCCGGTGGGGGGTGGGGTGGGGGTGTGTAGGCCAAAGGCCCTCCGATGCCTAAGTTAGTTCAATTTGATTTTTGAGAAAAGATACGACAATAGCTAAAATGGATGGAGTTTTCTCTCACGGGGGAGAGCCGGGTGGCTGGAGCTGTGTGTGGTGGTGCTTAGCCATGTGAGGTGAGAGAGAGAGAGAGAGAGAGAGGGATTCGGCTAGGGTTTTTGTAATTGAGAGATGAATTTAGAATTGAGTTTCAAATTACCTTGAATGTCTTGTGTGGCTATGTATTTATAGCCTCCTTGTGTGCTAGGATTTTGGGAGAATGATCCTTATTTGGTTATGATTATTCTTCCCCAAATAGATGATAGGAATTACTCCAAGAGATTTGGTGGAGATTGGTTTCTTGATTTAGAGAGATGTTTCTATCTTAAATCAAAGATAACTTACCTAATTAAATAGAATTTAATTAGAGTAATTAGTTTGACCTAAGGAATATTCATTTTTCCACGTGTACATGTCGTCTTCTTATTGACCTATGAAATATATGTTCCCACATGTATTGTAAAGGACCATAAAGAATATATGAGCCACAAAGATGCGATGAGCTGCCTCAGTAGGATGAATTCTATCCCAAAAGAGATGGTCGCTTCTGTTGGAGGAATAAGTTGCAAATGGCAGGCAAGGAGCATGCACATTAAGCTTCCAAGGCCACAGCAAGCAGCTTTAACCTCATCAAATCCTGAATTATAATATTATTGATTGCATTAGAGTAAATTCTTTTTCGAAAAAATAGGTAATTGTTAAAGGAAAAGGAAAGTAAATAAAGTAAATAATTTCTCAGATTTGAAGCGAGTTAATGTCAAGGCAGAAATATTTGTGGCTACATTTCAGCAAATTCACTCAATAACAAAGCAGCTGCTTTGAGGATGCCAATGCGAAATACAAGCAAGTGGCTGATATGAAGCACCGACATGTCGAATTTGAGGTAGGTGACTTTGTTTGGGCTATCTTGACTAAAGATCGTTTTCCAGCTGGAGAATACAACAAGTTGGCTGCAAGAAAGATTGGTCAAGTGGAGATTGTGGCTAAGATTAATCCAAATGCTTAACGCCTCAAGCTTCCTAGTCATATACGTACTGCTGATGTGTTCAATGGCAAACATCTCTTTCCTTACCATGGTGATAGGTCACGTCATCGAGATGAATTAGGGAGTCCTTTCAACTATGATGCTCGTAAAAGCCACAATGGCTCCTATATAATCTATAGAGATTCTAGACTCTACTCGTCCTAAGTTTAGCACTCAAGTTGAGAACTTAGGTATATCAACTGCATATATGAACAATGGAAGTCTTTAACATAAGTCCTGATCGATTTGAAACTTCTAGCTAGATGGTGGAACGTATATATATTTCTTTTAAGTTCTGACTGCTATTTAGTTGATAAAGTAACTACATCCATCCATCCCTTAACCAGACAAATGATGATAGAGATAAACACATGTTTGTAATATACGTACAACGAGTGATAGGAAATAATTACTTCGCATGTATAAGTGTCATGCTTAATAGATGTCAATGAGATTAAACGGCAACTAGCTTTTTCACGTTTATTGGGAAGGTGTATTGTAAAGGACCATAAAGAATATGATCCACAAAGATGCGATGAGCTGCCTCAGTAGGATGAGTTCTATCCCAGAAGAGATGGTCGCTTCTGTTTGAGCAATAAGTTGCAAATGGCAGGCAAGGAGCATCCGCATTAAGCTTCCCAAGGCCACAGCAAGCACCTTTAACCTCAGCAAATCCTGAATTATAATATTATTGATTGCATTAAGATAATTTCTTTTTGAAAAGAGAAGTAATTGTTAAAGGAAAAGGAAACTAAATAAAGTCAACTGAAAGGGAGATTCTATGTGGAAAGCATAAAGAACTTTCAAAATCCAAAAGAGAAAAATAGAACAGAAAAACCCACTTAGCACTATACATTACTATAGACAGTGCAATTCTACTAGGTGCATTTTCAAAAGTTCCAATATAGTGCTATATATATATATATATAAAAAGAATTAACCAACATGAATAAAACTGTCCACAAGAAAAAACGTACATTACTAAATTGATTCCAAGAAAGTTGAGAAGAGAGACAAACTTATGCAAGTGCGTGACACTTGACAGTATCTTACTAGTTAGAAATAAATGAAGTTCTGAATTGACCTAAACAAATTTATGCTACCTCAATTGGGATCCAAAAACTTCGGGATTGTTTTGGATTTCGTAGCATTACTCTTACTAATATTTTATACGAAATTGTCAAAGTTTCAATTTGAATCATTAATCTTATGATGAATTCTTATTTGACTATATAAATGAAAGAAAAGAAAAAGATACTACATGTCTAGCAAGAAGTTGTGCATGGTATTACCATAAGCTGCTGGTTTCTGTATGAAGTTGTGCATGACGCTGTAGCCATCAAAGTAGGAGTAGTTTATGCCTTTGAGCTCTGATTTCAAATTCTTCAACATTGACACAAGAACTCCATTGTACTTAGCAGCCATTTGATTCACATCTGCATTGCATTCTTTATCTGTTTGCTCACTCCTTTCATATGGGGTGCATCCCACAAGCGCAACACCAACAATCACAAATTTTCGACCGCCATAATCATATAAGCGCTGCCAAAACATAATCAATTTTCAGAAATATAATTAAAGATTTAATGTTGACAAAGAAAAAATTAATTAATACTTTGTGATTTGTTACCTTCACTTGTTGTTTTAGTGTGGCTGCCATGGAGTTGACATACTGCTGGGGTGAGGTCCTGTTATTAATGGAGGAGCCAAAGTAAGTGTAGATGTCATTGCTTCCAATGATAATGATGAAGAGAGATTTTGACAGATGAGTTTGTGCTTTTGAGGCTCCTAGCTTTTGCACAAGCTCTTTCTGCACTGTCAAATAGTAGTCTACTTGTTCTCCAAAAGATATTGACTGGGGCTGAGACAAAGAAATAAACAGAGAAAAAATCAACATTAATGTAGCTAGATGTGGGGTGGATATGAAGGTTTTCACTTACTTGTTGTTGATCTGTGTCCTTGAAGATTTTGGCAGCTCCAGAGGCAAAGTTAACACCATTTAGGAAAAGGGTAATGTTGTTGGATTTAGATGCCATGGAGAGATATGGTGGTATGGTTGGTAAGCCCATTTTCTCAGCTGCCCAAAACTCAAAAAGAAAAAGAAAAAGAAAAAATGAGTTATATTATGATAATCAAGCATACTTAATAATTTATTACTAACTAGATGATCATAATTTGTAAGCCAAATCCTGCAAATGTTTAATATCTTGTTAATTATGACTCATAACAAGGTTTTACAGAACTAATAGTTCTGCACCAACTTCTGTACCTTAATTAGCAATCAATTACTAATTGTTTCTGCTGCACCTAAGCAAGCAGAGAGTGCACAGAAGCATTTATTGATGACCCAACTGCCAAATTGAAGGGCCTCCTGGGCTTTTGGATGCCATTTTATTAGTCAGTGACCTGGTCTTAAAGAGTCCACTCAATCAGGAACAGGAGGAGGAACTGTGATCAAAATATGATTGGGACATTGGGCCCCAGTTTTCATTGAATCTGATGGTTACACTAACTAGTCCGACCACATTATGTCTGTGGCACTTGAAAGACCTCTGTTTCTTCTATTGAAAACAAAAACACAAAAAAGAAGAAGAAGAAGAAGAGAAAATCACCTCTGTTGTCCAATGGTTAAATTGAACTTCCTATGGTCTAGTAGTAAGTCTCAAATTGCCAGAGGTTAAAACTTGGGGTTTGTATTTGTAACCCAACTCACAACAACATCAACAATTAAGGAAGATATATAGAACTATATATCGCATTTTATGTCAGACTCTGAATATTAAGGAGGATATATAGAACTATATATAGCATGTTATGTCAGACTCTGAATCTAAGTCATTCATCAAAATGAAACGTATATGATGCAAATTTATAGTATGATAACAAATATCCGTTAGGTAGAAAAAGGGTTGGTAGTTGGAATATTTGGGATTTGGCAACGTAAAAAGGCAATAAAAACTTATATTTTCCTACTACAAACTTACCTAGTCACAAGTCACAACAAAGATGGTTGCTTACCAAGAAGATCTGCTGCATTCTTGCCGTTACAAAATCTCCCAGTTGGTTTTTTGGTAGGAAAGTCGATCCCATTGTGAGGAAAATTTGCTTTGGCAAATGAAAACTGGAGGTAGTTGTTGTTACCCACATCTACTAAGGAGTCTCCAAAAACATACATGGCTGGAACCACCCGAGCCTCTGCAACTCTCAGCGTGAAGCCTCTAAATGTGGAGAAAAAGAAGAAGGAGAACAAACGCAGAAGAAGAAGAAAGAAATTGCAAGCCATTGTAGCTACAACTTGAAGGAGCTATCTGTTCCCACTCCCATGTAGTTTACAGTCTTAAATGTGAGGGGGTGAGTAGTTTGGTTTACACAATTAAAGAGCACAAGTTAGTGAGGAGGAAATTTTTGTGTACGGAAAGTCAATGTTATTGATGATAGACTTGTCATATGGGGTCCACTCTGAGATAATATAAGCACTCCATCATAATGGTTTGCGCATGAAGTTGTTGGGATTTTGAAGTCTCTTCAAATCAGAGCGCGCTTCCAGCTGTGCCCCCAGCCCGGGCAACAGGGGGCCCAAGCTCCAATTTAGAGTCTAAACAACACATCAAATGGCATCCCATATTTCCATTTGTGATGTTATTGCTTTGCTTCAGAGTTTGCTTTTGATAATTTTATTAGGTTAAAACCATTTTTAAGTTGTTTTTTTAATAATAATAAAAAAATACAAGCAATTTAGTCTAAACTACAAGAGGAGGGGGGTTCTCACACCCACACTACCGAAATGTGCTATGGGAATTCCAACATGAGACCACTACCAAGTATCTACTAGATGATTGTAATTTAATTCCTATGGTATTGGTATTCTTGATGGTATACCTTCTTTATTGGTAAAGCATTTGATTTATGATAAGCTATTTAATGGGTATTCGACTTCAACTTTCTCATATATGGAGATTGAAGGAGATTATATAAGCTACTTATCTAAATGATTGAGAGGGAAAACAGTATTCCTCTGATGGATGTAATCTATCCCAGAAGATGTGGTCACTTCTGTTATTACAAAAGGTTGAAATTGGGACACAAGGAGCATCTGCGTTCAGACGCCCAAGCCCACAACAAGCTTCTTTAACCTCATTAAATCCTGAAAAAAAAGTGTCCTGTTGAAAATAATATCATTGAACAATAACTAAGTAAAAGAAGAAGAAGAAAAAAAATTAATGGTACTTTCTTGAGATTAAGCTAAAGGGAAAAGACTTCGAAAATGAAAAAAAAAAAGAGAAGATTTTTTGAACTACTTAATTAATTAAGGATAGTATGCCCTTGTCTATAAGGGTAAGGAAATATACTAGAGAGAGATCAAATTTACGTATTATATTGTGTACTATCTCCTCTCTAATAAATGTCGGTTCTACCTCTATTAAAGAGGTGGTGCAAGCAATAATGTGGTCTTCCCAACAGTTATGTAAGCTTTCGCCTAAAATGAGCCTCTAAAGCAAAATAATTCTAAATTATGCAAATTTGCGAACCAAACCGAAGCCTTTTGATGTATAGCTCTAGAGCTCATGTGGTTGGCTTGGAAATTGGGTTTGGTTTTTGACACAATTCTTTGATTTCTAAACCATAGCAAATTTGCAAAACTTAAAATTTTAAAAGATGCATCCTCTTGTAGACATTGGCGAATCCAATGAAGGACAACTGTGGGCACTTGCCCACACTTACAAAAAAGTTGCAGTAGTATAATCCCACCCAAACTCATATTTTTTAATTTTTTTTTAAGTCTTTCTTAGGTGGAGCCCCCACATGGCCCATCCAATACATACACTTTAAACTTAAAGTTTATATTAAAAAAGAAAAACCTTATGTTATCAAAGAAGAATAAAGATCCTACCAAGTACACATCATTATCTACATGATTGCTGATTTTTTTTTGAATAATATGCATGTGGTTAAGATAAGAATAATATCAGTGGCTGATTTTTTAAAAGTCCTCTTTTATGGTTCGCTGTATTTGAATAACCCACACAATTGTGACCATAGACGACCGAATGTCTTTGTAGTAATAGAAAGAAAAGGAGAGACTCTTCCCGTCCATCAACCACGTTACATATCCAACCAAACTATATCGATGTACACATCATTATCTAAGAATGTTCTCTTTATTTGAATAATCCACATGATTGTGACCACAGACGACTGAAAGTCTTTGAAGTAATACTCTTCCGTCAACCACGTTACATACCCAACCACGTCACAATTTTTTTAGTTCTGCAAAATTGAATATTTGAGCATGTATAAAAACAATCGTGTTTACCATATTTTTAATAGAGATGAGCCCTACATATGTAAGTCCTATCTCTATGCATTGGCGGACCCAATGAAGGACAACTGTGGGCACTTGCCCACACTTACAAAAAAGTTGCAGCTGTATAATCCCACCCAAACTCATATTTTTTTAATTTTTTTTAGGTCTTTCTTAGGTGGAGCCCCCCACATGGCCCATCCAATACATACACTTTAAACTTAAAGTTAATATTAAAAAAGAAAACCCTTATGTTATAAAAGAAGAATAAAGATCCCACCAAGTACACATCATTATCCACACGATTGCTGATTTTTTTTTTTAATAATATGCATGTGGTTAAGATAAGAATAATATCAGTGGCTGATTTTTTAAAAGTCCTCTTTTATGGTTCGCTGTATTTGAATAACCCACACAATTGTGACCATAGACGACCGAATGTCTTTGTAGTAATAGAAAGAAAAGGAGAGACCCTTCCCGTCCATCAACCACGTTACATATCCAACCAAACTATATCGATGTACACATCATTATCTAAGAAAGTTCTCTTTATTTGAATAATCCACATGATTGTGACCACAGACGACTGAAAGTCTTTGAAGTAATACTCTTCCGTCAACCACGTTACATACCCAACCACGTCACAATTTTTTTAGTTTTGCAAAATTGAATATTTGAGCATGTATAAAAACAATCGTATTAACCACATTTTTAATAGAGATGAGCCCTACATATGTAAGTCCTATCTCTATGCATTGGCGGACCCAATGAAGGACAACTGTGGGCACTTGCCCACACTTACAAAAAAGTTGCAGCTGTATAATCCCACCCAAACTCATATTTTTTTAATTTTTTTTAGGTCTTTCTTAGGTGGAGCCCCCCACATGGCCTATCCAATACATACACTTTAAACTTAAAGTTTATATTAAAAAAGAAAAACCATATGTTATAAAAAAGAATAAAGATCTCACCAAGTACACTCATTCTGTAATTTTGTGGAGAACTTAGTCATCAAGTTCACTTTAAACCCAAATATTTTTTGTTTGACTATATATCGGTTGGATTTTTTTTTAAGCCCCCAGATGAACGAAAGTTGGGTCTGCTGTAGAAGCGTGCATGCATCTTACGTTTTTATTTTATTTTATTATTTTTTTGTAATCAACGTGAGAGGAAAATAAAAAGGAGAGAATACCATTAAACTAATAGTTAGTTAATGATTTCTAAGAATTTTAAGAAGGGGAAAAGATTAATATGGTGTACTATAATTGGCCGGTTTCGAAACGAGGCTCTGCATGACAGTGTGGCCCTCAAAGTAGGAGTATTGTATGTCTTTCAACTCTGATTTGATATTCTTGAGCACTGATCCATAGGCCTGGGCACAGATCCGATCCCTTTGGACCGGTTCTTAAGCAAAATTAAGACCGAAACCAATACTGTTCACCGGTCCAGTCCGGTTCGGATTTTAACAAAAATACCAGACAAAATCGGACCAACCCGGTCCAATTTTGATCCGGTTCGGTTCCGGTTTTTACGGTTTGAACCGATTCTTCAACCTAATTGAATTTTTTTTTGTTCTAAAATTTTTTTAAAGCTTCAGCCCAATTGATATTTAAAACCTTTTGGGCCTAATTATTACCGATTGGCCCAATTCACATTCACACTGCAAATTGAATGAATCCATCAAGCATTAATACAATTTTTTGACAAAACAACAAATATCAAGCATTAATATAAAACTTAAAACCTAAAAACAAAACAAAATAAAGCAAATTTAATTACAAACAAATTACAGAAATAGAACATATTCAATTTTCTGCAACATCTTCAGTCTTTCTTTTTATCCATGCTACTTCAGTACCTGTTTCAAAGAGCAACAAATTGTCAATTGTTGTAACGTTATTTTCTTTTTCTGAAAAATAATGAATCAGACCTCAGTAACATCATCAGCCCCAAATCTTTCCTTCGTAGATCCAGAAACTTCCATCTCACTATGACTGGGCAGCACTGCTCTAATAACTGCATTGATATGAAGATAATATTACACTAGCATCTAAGACCTCAAATATTAATATATTACAGAATCAGTGGATGACTGAACTTAGAATATGAAATATCATATAATGGCATCGCATTTAAACTCCTTTATCTCTCTAACAGCAATGTTCTCCACAAAAAACAACTAAAAAATATGCAGAATTTCTGCAAAACATCAAAATCTGAGAGATATACAGAGAGAGAAATGAAGAATACCTCAGAGAGTGGCAGAAAAGCTGCAAACTGCTCCAGAAATCTTTTGCTGATCTGCTCCAACTGCTGCCAATTCAATTTCCTAAAGAATTGTAAGTACTAATAACAATTTCAGATTCACATGGTAATGCCATATTACAACCAAGAATCTCAGGATAAAACCAGATTTCATGATACAATAGTTGAATGGTCTGATCTTTGACACAAGTCAATATCAGCAGATTACATTCTAACAAACATATACCAAGCAAACAGAAAAAACAACAGATTTATAAGCCTATTTATCTAGAGATCATGATATTTCAAATACCAAGCATGAAACAAGCAGATACCAAGCAAAACAGAATCTAAATTGGTTATCCAATCTTCAACTACAATTTTCACATACACAATTTTATTTTATTTTTAAAAGCTCTTTATTTCTAATAGCACACTTCAAACTACCAAAACACAATGATTCCTATTAACAAAATCTCCAGTTATCTACTTGGCACTTGCTCATTTCTTAATAACTCATCATATTAAAGAACCAATTGTGCCCCTTGAAATAAAAAACCAAACAGGAAAAAACAAATTGCACTTCAACATACAACTTTCAAACGGAGAAAGAGAAGATTAACTAGTTCCGATTAACAAAAATCTTTCACTAGTGTACTACTTGCTAAAACTAATCAAGTGGCAGTTCATACAGATATATATAAAAATAAACCCAGAATCAACATACCATGATTCCAACATTTAACAATGGTTCAGTTTCTTAGAGCCAAGTCATACCTCTGCACCTGAAGAATTATCAGAGGGACCTAGCTTCCCACAAGCAAAGCACTGGTGCTGTTTATATTTACAGTTCTTGCAAAAGTAATTTTGCGTCGCCTACCAAGTTCAAAACAATATGTACTATTCATGATCATGATATCAACGAAAAGAAATATATAGAATTTACAAAGTAAATATCTGACAGGAGCATACATCTACTTCATCCTTGGTAAAGCCAAGAGATTTGCAATCCGAACCCACAACAGACTCTACAATTGGATGAAAGGACCTTAGGCACCTCCCTTCACAACTGCATTAGAGCAAAATTGTTATTCACACCATAAATTATACGAAATTAATTTCTTTAGAGAATATATCCATCATAATCATAAGAATCAGTTAACACCATAGCATACCACAAGAGATCACCACCATCATCGCAGAAAGCACAGACAGAGCTAAACAAATCTGAGATCAACCACAAATCTGAGATCTTTTGTACCTTGAATGCCCTGAAAATCAAAAGAATACACTTGTTCAAAACATTATAATTTGAACACAAAAGAAAAAAACAGAAATAATAAAACTCAGAGACAAAAGTCTACCAGAGGAAGGAAAAGGAGATAATCAGAAGCTATGTGGACTGAAATAGAGGAAAATATGCAACCATAATCAGAAGCGGAGGTTGAGAGAGACGCTGGCTGACAGAAACGTGGTTGATAGAGAGGTTTGCCTGAGAGGAGGTTTTACGCAGAGAGGATTGGACCGGAGCCTCCGTTAGAGAGGATGAGACAGAGGAAGGCTGAGAGAGAGCTTTGGCTGAGAGAGATGATGGCTGAGACAGGTTTGGCGCACATAGGGCCTCTGTCAAAAGGGTTTCGATTCGACGGCTGAAGCTTGAAGGAGAGAACGAAATTGGAGAAGGAAAGAAGAAATGAAAACCTAATCGGGTTATAATTTTTGTGCTGATCCTGTGCATGCAAGCCTATTGTAACGTTATATAGAACCAATCAAAAAGAGCAATGTGTAAAATATATATTATAAATATATAAAAATATATAAAATTAATTATACTGGACCGGTTCGGATTGGACCGGTTTTGTGAAGTGGAAAACCGGAACCGGAACCGGTTTGAACCGGTTCGGTTTGGATTTTTTTCAGTTCTTGACTTTTTTGGTCAACTCGGTTTTTTTTGGATTTTTCCGGTTTGATTCGGCTCTGTTTTACGGTTTTGCGGTTCCAATGCCCACCCCTACTGATCCAAGAGCTGCATTATTACTTAGCGGACAAGTGATTCATTTCTATATTACTTTCTTCATGTTTGTCATCCACCCTCCCAAATGGGATGCATCCAATTGGCCCAACCCCAACAAGCACAAACTTACGAGCATTGTAACTGTACAAACGCTGCATTAAAAAAATGTAACAATTTTCTTAGAAAATAAAGAAAATAAGACTAATTTATATGAAGTTTAACGAGGCTAATGTAAACTTTTAACTAAGCAACATTCCAAATTGGCTTTATTTTGGCCAACGAAGTCTACTCCAGTGAAAAAAGACCATAAATTGCAGACTAGTGGTTTTAGGTTCGAATCCTCATAATACCGCAGGTAGTGATTCCGAACCCACACATCCCTTGTACTAAAAAAGAAAAGACTTTGTTTTTAATTAATTGGATTCTACTACAAATTTAATTTGTTACCTTGATTTGTCTTTGTAGTGTCTTGGCCATCAAGTTGGCGTACTCCGTTGAGGGGATTTTATGAGTTTTATTAAGAGCAAAGTAGTTAAAGAGGTCATTGCTTCCTATCACAAAGGCAAAGATGGATATTGAGAGGAGCTTATGGACTGCAGATGAGGATACTAGCTTTTTCATCAGTTCTTGACGCACTTCTACTTGATTTGTCAAAGGTATTGACTGGCTCTGGATTAAGCATTATAGGATACAAAAAACGAAAGGAGTCGATCTTTTAATATTTTCTTATTCTCTCCCATGATTTTTATTTTTGGTTTATTTATTAATTACCAAAAACAGATTTTGATTAATCGAACATTTATTCATTACAAAAAAAAGATTTGTTTAAACCGAAGAGTGAGAATTTCCTGAAAATGTAAAAAGTGAACATACTTATTAATCGGAGAATAAGACAACTTGAATATTAGCGAGAGAAAAAGAAAACTATTATTGACACTCCAAAATAGTCATCATGCATTTCTCCTCAACGAAAACATAAAAGAGCAAAAAGAATGGAATATAACTATTTTAAGGTGGTTATGAGCATTTACTCCTTGCGCCCGAGGTCTAGGTTCGATTGCCCTCCTCTCACACCCATGTTTAAAAAAATAAAAAAAAAAATAAAAAAGGATAAGGAGTGGAAGATAACTATTTTAAAATGCTAATAACAATTCCAACAAGAAAAAAGAATATATAAAATATAATATAAAGCATTGTCACTATCCGATCGATAAAAAAAAAATTCAAAATATGTATAGACAGTTGTAAATTATGAATTCTTTCAAGTTTTGATACTTTTTTATTTGATATATGTATATCAGATGGAAGCTGTTTCATAAGGAAATACGCCTTTGAAGTCGCTGAGGAACACTTGGAACTGTAACGCATCAACAATTACTCGTTTTTTTGTTTTTTTTTTTGTTTAGTTCTTCGATTTGAGAAAAGTATTAACACTATTGCGATCATTTGTTTACCCCACAGCAACAACAAAAACACACACACACAAAGAAGTGATAAGTAGCCTTGATAGTCCTATAGCTTGATGCCTAACTGTTGTGCGGAAGCGTCAACCAATTGCGAGTGAAAAATAACAACTGGCAAGAGATAAAATAATGAACACAAAACAACACCAACAAGAACACCAAGATTTATCCTGGTTTCGGCAATGCCTACATTCATTTTGAGACGACGGAGTATTCCACTATAATCAATGAGAGAATACAATAGTGTTTAACACTCAGGAACCCAAGCCCCAAATATACTCAAGCTCACACACTCAAGAATATAAGGAAAATACAAATTGAATACAATTTTAGAGAAAATAGAAAAATAACCAATGACAACAACAAATGTTTGCTACCCAAGTCTTTATTTTTCTTTCTCTCTGCCAATTCTCTCTCTGCAACTCTACTCTTCTTTTTCTCAAATGCTGGCTGCATGCCTCTCATTTATAGCCAAGGAAGTTGGCTCTTCAAACAAACCAAAGGCCAAAGGCCAGCAATGAACGATTGTTTCCCAATTCACTTTGTCTAACATTAGTGCTCCAATATTAACAATACAATAAGGCAGCAATAGTTTTTCAAATAAACAAAGTCACCGAAAGCAACAATGCTTTTGAGTCAATAATCAACAATCTCCACATTTGCTCAAAATCATCGAAGTAGAACTTCCAATAGTCGTCTCCCAATCCCCAACGGGGCAATTAACAAATTTTACAAATGCCAATCAAGTCTAAGCAGTGCTTAAACTTGAATAACCGAACTGGCTTCGTCAACATATCTGGAGGATTGTTGGTGGTTCCAATCTTCTCAAGAAAAATATCTCCCTCTTCGATAATCTCACGAACAAAATGGAACCTCACGTAAATGTGTTTCGTACGTGCATGATGAACTTGATTCTTTGCTAAATAAATAGAACTCTGAACTGTCGCAATAAACATCCACGTGGTCCTGTTGAACCCCCAAGTCATCAAGCAACCCTTGAAGCCAGATGGCTTCCTTTATAGCTTCTGTTACCGCCATGTATTCTGCTTCAGGAGTCGATAAGGCAACTGGAGATTGCAGAATTGACCTCCAACTCACTGGGCCTCCAGCGATAGTGAATACAAAACCTGTAGTGGACCTACGCTTGTCCAAATCACCTGCGTAATCAGAATCTACATATCCAACAACACATTGACCATTAACTTTATCCCTGTTGAAACAATAAACCAACATCCACAGTACCCAGAATATACCGTAGAATCCATTTCACAGCCTGCCAATGTCCTTTTCCTGGATTATGCATATATCTCCTGACAATACTAACAGCTTGTGAAATATCAGGCCTAGTACACACCATAGCATACATCAAACTACCAACAGCACTTGCATATGGAATTTGAGCCATGTAATGACTCTCCTCATCAGTATTAGGAGACATAGAAGCACTAAGTTTGAAATGAGGGGCAAGAGGTGTATTAACCGGTTTTGAATTTCCATTCATCCCGAAACGTTGTAGTACCTTCTTCAAATACTGCTTCTGACACATACTAATCTTGCCCTTCGCTCTATCTCTTTCAATTTCCATACCCAGTATCTTCCGAGCTTCTCCCAAGTCCTTCATCTCAAATTCATTACTGAGTTGAGTCTTCAACCTTTCAATCTCCACTTTGCTCTTACATGCTATCAGCATATCATCAACATATAAAAGCATATAAATGAAGGTTCCATCTCGTAGTTTGCGAAAGTATACACAATGGTCGTAATGACTTCTTGTGTACTCATGCCCGATCATAAACCTATCAAATCGCTTGTACCATTGTCTTGGAAACTACTTCAACCCATACAATGATTTTTGCAATTTGCAAACCCAATTTTCCTTACCAGCAACCTTAAAACCTTCCGCTAGACATATAAATTTCCTCCTCCAAATCACCGTGTAAGAACGCCGTCTGACATCAAGTTGAGCTAACTCGAGGTCAAACTGCACAACCAAAGCCAACAAAATACGAATAGAAGAATGTTTTACTACAGGAGAAAATACCTCATTGTAGTCAATGCCTTCCTTCTAAGCATAGCCTTTAGCTACCAATCTGGCTTTGAATCTAACATTGTCTTTTCCCAAATATTCCATCTTCTTGGCATACACCCATTTACAACCAATTGCTTTCTTCCCCTTTGGTAACTGCACCAGCTTCCAAGTCTCATTTTTATGAAGAGATTTCATCTCCTCATCCATAGATTTCTTCCACTCCACGCTCTTTGAACTTTTGACAGCTCCATTGTAGGTGGATGGAATATCATCTTCAATAACGGGAAGTGCATATGCCACAATATCAGTAAACCGAGCGGGCTTCCGAATTTCCCTTCTCTGTCTTCTGATTGCAATAAAATCCTGTTGCTGTGGAGGCTCTTGAGTAGGTGCCTCATCTTCATCATCCTCGTCCTCATCATCAGAATTAACTGAGGACTAGTGTCTGTAACATCAGACCTTACCTGGAACAACTGGAGTCTTCAGTAACTCCACCTGCTTTGAACTACTCATGGTCTTGGTTGCTTCAATTTCACCTTCATGCTTGTTCTGATTAACCATAGCAGCCTCATAAAAAATCACATATCTGCTTACAACAAATTTCTTCTCATCTTGACACCAGAGTCGGTATCCCTTCACGCCAGTGCTAAAGCCCATAAATAGAGCTTTCTTTGCTCTTGGATCCAACTTGCTTTCCCTGACATGATAGTAAGCAGGACAACCAAATATGTGTAAATACTTGTAATCGAGTACAAGATTTACCAGACCATACCTCCATGGGCGTTTTGCCCTCGTTCGCAGCAGCAGGCAACCGATTAATGAGATGGCTTGCATAAGTAATCGCCTCAGCCCAAAACGCCTTGCCTAAACCAGCATTAGACAACATACACCGGACTTTCTCAAGCAAAGTACGGTTCATGCGCTCCGCCACCCCATTCTGTTGCGGTGTCTCCCTAACCGTGAAGTGCCTCACAATACCCTCATCTTGACAAACTTTCAAGAAAGGATCAGACTTATATTCACCCCCATTGTCTGATCTTAGAGTCTTGATCTTTCGACCGCTTTGCGTTTCAATCATTTTTTTCCACTTCAGGAATATCTTCAAGACTTCATCTTTACGCTTCATGGTGTACACCCATATTCTTCTAGAGAAGTCATCAACAAAGGAGACAAAATAATGGCTACCTCCCCAAGATGCATTCTTGGAAGGTCCCCAAACATCAGTGTGAACATAATCAAGAATGCATTTAGTGTGGTGAATAGCAATGCCAAATTTTACTCTAGTTTGCTTACCCAACACACAATGCTCACAGAATTCCAATTTGCATGCCTTTGCACCTTTCAATAAGTCTTGCTTTACCAATCGTTGCAACGCTTTTTCCCCAGCATGCCCAAGACGCATATGCCATAACCTCTTGGTGTCTGTGCTGCTCTGCGTCAGCAGCTTCGTGACAGCTGCTCCACCAATAACTGTACTCCCCTGCAAGAAATACAAGTTATTTCGTCTTGTACCTTTCATCACCTCCAGTGCCCGTGCACAGCTTTAAGAACTCCACCCTCCATGGTGATTTTGAGACCCTTGGATTCCAATGCTCCCAATAAGATAAGATTCTTCTTCATATCCGGTACATACCGAACATCACTCAATTCTCTGACTGTTCCATCATGCATCTTCAAACAGATTTTGCCTATCCCTTGTGTTTTGCAAGCATTATTATTGCCCATCAAAACAACTCCACCATCCAGCTCCTCGAAACTAGAAAACCATTCCCGAATGGGACACATATGATAGGTGCAACCTTAATCCAATATCCACTCCTCGGAGTGAACATCAGCAGATGAACTAGCCAAAGCAAACTCGAAATCATCATCTCCAGATTTTGCAACATTTGCTTCAGAACTCGCTTTCTCCTTCTCTTTGTTCTTCAATTTGGGGCAGTCTTTCTTCCAATGACCCTTTTGGCGACAAAAGGCACATTCATCTTTAGCAGGAAACTTTCCTCCCGACTTTGAACGAGATTTTCCCCGCTTCCCAGATTTTCTTTCCTCTCTTTCGACCCCTTGCAACAAGTGCCTCAGTTTGTGAATTTTGAGTCTTCAATTCCTTCTTACGACACTCATGATTCACCAACACCGCAGACACCTCCTCAAGTTTCACCTCGGATTTTCCATACAACAAAGTAGTTGTCAAATGGTCATAATCATCAGGCAATGAATTTAACAAACATAGTGCCTTATCCTCGTCAGGAATTTTCACATCAAGGTTTGCTAAATCAGCAAGTATTTTATTATAATCATTGAGGTGTTCGTGCATAGAAATACCTGAACGGTATTGAAATTCGGAAGAGTCGTTTCTTCAAGAAGAGCCGATTTTCTGCACTTTTGGTCATATACTTCTCCTCCAATTTCGTCCAAAACTCCTTAGCAGAAGTTTCCTTCATATATGGGTATTTCAACTCCTTATCAAGGAACGATCGAATAGTGGCACAAGCATGAAGATTAATTCGCGTTCACTTCTTGTTATCAATATCTTCTGGTTTATCCTCCAGAACCATATCCAACTCTTGTTGATACAACACATCCATAACTTCACATTGCCACATACCAAAACTATTAGAGCCATTGAATTTATCAACCTCTAACCTTGTAGTAGCGATCGGATATCTATTGGATGTAGGTGCCGACGAAGATGATGCCGACTCCTTCTCCTTCCAGAATCATCTTTATCTCCAGCCATCTACTCGGCACTGTTCACAGGTATAATACTGTCCAGAACTGTCAGCAGGTCACTGTTCACGGGACTGTAGCACCGACACTATTCATCACTGTATCACAGGGTACTATTCACGCCACTGTAGCTCAGCAAATTTTTCACTCCTACGAACCCCAATCGAAAAAACTGGAGCTCTGATACCACTTGTTGTGCCGAAGCGTCAACCAATTGCGAGTGAAAAATAACAACTGGGAAGAGATAAAATAATGAACACAAAACAACACCAATAAGAACACCAAGATTTATACTGGTTCGGCAATGCCTACATCCAGTTTGGAGACGACGGAGTATTCCACTATAATCAATGAGAGAATACAATAGTGTTTAACACTCAGGAACCCAAGCCCCAAATATACTCAAGCTCACACACTCAAGAATATAAGGAGAATACAAATTGAATACAATTTTAGAGAAAATAGAAAAATAACCAACGACAACAACAAATGTTTGCTGCCCAACTCTTTATTTTTCTTTTCTCTCTGCCAATTTCTTTCTCTGCAGCTCCACTCTTCTTTTTCTCAAATGCTGGCTGCATGCCTCTCATTTATAGCCAAGGAAGTTGGCTCTTCAAACAAACCAAAGGCCAAAGGCCTTGCCACTAGCTTTCACAAACTAACAAGTTACTTCATTCTCTAGGCACAATATGTAATATATAGGCAATGAGTTTGGACGGTGTTCCTATAGGCCTCGTTTGGTGGTTTAGAAGTTGATTAGAATTGAGTCCTAGTCTGAATGTATTTCACTCATAGCTTTTTATTGTTTTCAACCCAGAAATGTTTGGGTTCTATACTATTGGAATAAGGCCTAGGTTTTTAATTTTGGGAGTATTTAATGTATTTTTCTGAACGGGCATTTTATCTTTTGTTTGCAGTCTCAGGTTGGGCTTTCTGTTTGGACCAGTGGCGGCATATGAACAATGATCAAACTACGAACATCATCACTTGGAGCTACCGGTATACACGAAGTACATACTAATTTCAGACAACACCTACTCTACCATCATAATTTTCATATCCTTGCTCAAACCATTTTGGAAAGGAAAAAAAAATATCTCGTCAAATCGATAATTTTCACACAAGGAATTTCGAACCCCTACCACTTTCATTCCTTTCCAACACCTTATCCTCACCATGATGCAAACAACTTCGTGATTATATGCTACACCATTTGATATTTATAATGTCTCTACAAGTTGTTTTTTGAAGTACTTTTCTTTTCTCTTGTCTGGACAAAGAAGTAGAATTTCACATGTATATCATTTGATATTTATATTTATAACAATTATATGCATAACTATTTTAATAATTTACACATGTTTCTTTACGCATCATAACCAATTCTCACATTATTGTGATTATGATAATTATGCGTTTTTCGCGTCCTTTTTAATTATATCATTTAAATAAATAAATAAAAGCCAAATTGAGAGTTTATTAGAAAATCCTTTCCTGGGAAACCAAACAATGGACATTTCAACAACTCAATAGTTAGTGAGCCCACAAGCAATTCCACACGTTTCTTAATACATATTATATTAATGATAATGTTAACGGGAAAATTTGTACCTAACGGATTAAGACATAATCACACACATAACACAAGTGTTTGAGTGGTTCACCCATAATGGGCCTACATCCACTATAGCTTATAGCTTTGTATTTGTATTTGAATATGGAGATTACATTGTACATGAGAGAGATATGGGGAGAGAGGCTTGAGAGCTTTAGTAGAAGAGAAATAGAAAGCTTGGGAGAGCTTTGGACAACTCTTGGAGAAGTGAGGAAGTACCAGCTGATCCTTTGCTTGGAGGTGGTGGGCTCCCTTTTATAGTCCAAGTTGGAGTAGACAAGGTTGATTAATGGCTGGGTCCTTTGCATGGCCCCCCTTAATTTAGGGTCATGGGCATTGAGAAGGCATAGGATGGGGCATGGCTAGCTACTCCTTGTTTGGTGGGATGTCACATATAACAAGCAAGTGTTATCCCTTAATTGGTGGGATTTACTTATGGGGGTAGGGGAGGTCAACATGGTGTCAGTGTCATAGCATAATATCTAAACATAAATATCTAGATATTTATGCTTGTCATATGTGACATCCCACCAAACAAGGAGTAGCTAGCCACTATCTAAACATAAATATCTAGGTATGATATCTCAACTTAATATCTATGATGGGCTGTCATAGCATAATATCTTATGATATTATATTGTTATTATGTGTCGATGCATGAAATAAATTATGCCCACCTTGCTTGGTCGACCCGAACACCGTGGATGGACACTCCAACCCCCTTCGTACTCATATACAATTTTGCTCAGAATTCTCAGTAAGGTCTTATTTGTGGCCTCCGGTTGGCCATTTCCTTGCGGGTAATACGGTGTGGAGCGACGATGCTTGATGTCATAGTGTTTAAGCGTTGAGCTTACGTGCTTGTTAACAAAAGGGGTGCCATTGTCGGTGACGATGTATTCACGAATGAAATTTGAGATAGCAGACCCCATGGCCTTCCAAAGAGGAATCACTTCAACCCACTTCGTGAAATACTCAATGGCTGCGATGATCCATATATAGCTATCAGAAAGTGGATGGATAGTCCCGATCAAGTCAAGCCCCCAAGTATGAAAAGGCCAAGGCGTGCGCATGTCCTGCAGCAACGTGGGAGGTTTGTGGCTTAGATTGGCATGAATTTGGCATGTGTGGCACTTCTTCACAAAATTGTATGCGACATTCTTCATGGTAGGCCAGTAATACCCAACACTCAACAACTTCCGGTGAAGCCTCTTTGTTCCTTGGTGCTCACCACATTCTCCAGCATGAATTTCCTACATGACTTGTTGCGCTTCTGGTTCTCCCAAGCATTTGAATGGCTCACCATTGAATTCTTTACGATAGAGAGTTGATCCGTCCACGAAGTATCTTTTTACTGTCTTTTTGAGCTTACAAGCATGTTTGGAGTTGGTTGGCAGAGTCCCATTGATGAAAAATGCTAAGTATGGTGCCCTCCAATCCTCTGCGAATAAGATGGTGAAAGATTCTTCTGTGGAGGGTATCGTTAAACATCTGGGGCAATTGGCTTGAACTTCGGCTGCTTCTTTCTTCATTTCTGGCCAATAATAACCCTTGCGTTGCACGCGCCGATACAAGCTTATTACCGACTCCAAATTGCAAGTGGCCTTATGTACCTCTTGGAGCCTCCTTCATGCTTCTGTCATTCCTATGCAACGAGTCAAGGTACCTCCCGGAAGACGTCTGTAAAGCTCCCCAAAGATGGTTGCATAGTCCTTCAAGTCTTTGATGCTGCTTCCCTGGCCTAACTTTTCCTTCACAAATTTTCTCCAGTCGCTTTCTTCCAGCGGCTCCTCTTGAGCCATTGCCTCGACTATTAGCATATCCTTCTTTATCACATTAATGTTGGGTTGTTCTTCAACAAATGAGAGCTTCGACCCCAATGTAGCCAAAGCATCAACATATCTATTACTGAACCTTGTAATATGTTCCAGCACGAACTTGTTTGAAAGAATTGACAAGCCTTTCAGCAGCTGTACAATATGGTGCCAACATTGCCTCTTTCACAGCAAAGCTCCCTTGCAATTGACTTAGTACCAAGTTCGAATCACTAATTATTTTAATCTTTTCTACGCCCATCTCCTTTGCTATAGACATTCCCATAACGAAAGCTTCGTACTCTGCCACATTATTCATGCATGGGAAATTCAGCTTGAATGAGAGGGTCATGGCTTGCCCCTCGGGGTTAATGAGTACTACACATGCTCCTCCACACCATTCGATGTAGAAGAACCATCAAAGTAGAGGGTCCATGGTTCCTTTTTTGTATCAACAACCACTATTTCCTGCAGCTCTCCCAGAACTTCCTTGGAGAGAGTAGAGTCTTCTACTTCAGGAAATAGAGCCAGCATGTCAATCACGGATTGCCCCTTGATAGCTCTAAGAGTTGTACATGTGATATCAAATTCAGATAGCTACAGCAGCCAACGCGCTACATGTCCGGGACAACACTAGTCTCGTATGAGATACCCGAAGACCGAGCTCTTATGCCTTGCTCTTGTCTATGCCGCAGTGACTGTGACATTACTTCCTTACTCACAACCTGCAGCTCATAGTAAAGTCCGACCCCGTAAGATGAGCATATTTTTCGCCTTGCTCTCGGCAAGCTTGGCGACTGTGGGCCATGCGGCCTTGAAACTCCCTTCGACCTCAAGAGCAACCAATGCGGCGTTCACTTCCATGCCAAGAGGAGAGAGGCCGAACAAGGCAGCCATATCAAGTACGATTGGCGTCATCATGCCGAACCGAAGGTTCATGGTGGTCGGGGCTAAGAACCAAAAGCTTAAGGCCGCGGCCAAGAGCGACCGGTCCATGACGATCGACCGATCAAACAGCTTTATCAAGTGATAAATGCCTTGATCTTTCCATTGTTGGCCGAAGAAGTGTTCCATCCTCGGCAACCACTTCTCCCAGTCCGGGGTCAAGGTTGGCCATTGTTGCTGCGGCCGAGTGGTGTTCCAGTCCTAGTAATCTCCCTTGTCAAAAGCCAATAAATCCACCAAATTGTCCCTGAGATGGACTGCCAGCCTCTCTGGCATGCCACCCTCTAGAAAAGGGCCGAGGACACTAGAATCGGTGGCGGTGCCGTCTTCGTCAGTCCAAGGCATGACGATGTTGGGTAGAACCGAGCCTTGGATCTCTCGGTAGATGTCCTCAAACTCAGTCTGAAAGAGCTGGGACCTGGCCTCAATAGACGATGAGGTACTGGATGCCATTGAGACTAATTGAGGTCGAAAGTTTTGAGGAAAAGTTTGAAGGAGGAGCAATGAACACGAAGAACACGAGGAATTCAAAACCCAGAAATAGGTTAAGAATTCTTGGTTTTCAGGGGAAGTCAAGGAAAAACTGGGATCGTTGTTAACCAACGAAGAATCACTAAGCAGAGAAAGAGTAGTGGAGGGATTCGAAGTTCAAAAAGGGTTGAAGGGTTGAGAGAAGATTTTGGCAAAGCTTGGGCGTCTAAAAGTTTTGAAAGCGTACTTGAGCGCGCGATGACATGTCGAGACCCTAGAGTCCGTCGTTTCAGTTGATGAGATGAAATGATAGCCTAAACGACGTACTTGAGTATTAAAGGCGCCGACTGGCTCGCTTATTAAAAGCGCCAACTGTCAAAGTCACCTCAAAGGAATGCGAAGGGTCCATCCCCTGAGATTCATTCGGCCTTTATCCATGCCGTGACCGACGAATCTGAGAATGTGGGGGCAATGTTTGTGCATAGAAATCTTGGCCTTTGAGGCCAATCAATGTTTGTGCACATAAATCTCGGCCGAAGCGCCTGCCCAAAAGAAGAAGGGACCAAGCGCATCGAGTTGTCTTTCGTTTCTCTCGTAGGATAAAGGTTGAGCCGTGAAGGTAAAACCATCACGGCCACGACCTCAGCGAACATAAGCAAAGATATTAATATACTCCTCAGACGCACGGCCAAGATAGGAGAATCAAGTGGCATCACCACATGGCATCATGGTCCCACGCTTCATTTAATGAAGTAGCGCATCTGACTACAGGAGAAGACGCACTAGCCACAAAGAGCATTTAATGCACGAGAGAAGAGGGGAAGTGATTGAAGTTAGGAGTATGGTGAGTAGAATCATAGTAATTAGGCGCAAAAGTCTTATGACTTGAGAGGTTAAGTCACAAACCATCAGTCCAGAGCATTCAATGCTCCTCTGAGGCCCAAGAACGCAGAGCCCACGATCAGGGCGGTGGCCGGGGTTAATGGGGTCACACCACCATGCTTCACATCCCCAAATGCCAACTCGACTACCCACCAGCTTCTGACCAAACCCATCATGCAGATTTTTAGCCTTGATTGTCTCACCAGGACTTCTCCTTTAAATACCAGGCTCCAACTACGTTTAAAGGGTTCAACACCAAACACAAGCCTCCCACAGAGCAAATTATATTCTCCTGTCATTTACTTCTTGTCATTTATCTTCTTGTAATGCATTTTCAATACTTTTACTTGCTTTCTTAGGAGTAATGACAGTTTGTATGAACATCTATTCATCAATATATCATACGACCCTTGATTTTCAAGGCGCCGGAGCACCATCTCTGTTACTCTTTCGTCTATCTCATATATCATACGACCGTTGCCGCCCAGCAACGCGCGCGGAGCACCACCTAAAAACCCACCATCAACACCACCATTAAAGGCCTTGTAGCTCAGGCCATGAACCTAACGGCCGAGATCAGTTCCTCTCTCAGCCACAATCGCTCTGATTAGAAGTCAGACTTAAACAGGCGCACAACTTATCTATTCACCTAATCGCATCACCCTCAAACGCACGGAGATCGTGCTGGCACGCTGTTGCATTCCTAAAAGGACACAAATTAATGTGCAAACAACCAATTAAAAATACCCGCAAGTGCACGAATCTATTGAAGTATAGATTATGTAAGTACGGGTTCGATCCCACGAAGAACTTGTCGGCTTCCTATAAGTTCTAATTTGAGTACGTAAAGAACACTTAATTGACACACCACAAATGCAAAATGGAAATTAAAAAAATGAGTAAAGAAATGTAAAAGAAACAAACAAAACAAAAGAAGAAAATGTGCTGTGAAGAGAACCAGCGACAGGTGGTTGGATGTCAGCGACCGGTCGTTTTCGAGCAGAATCAAAATGTGAGAATTATATGACGAGCGGCCGGTCATTTTCGAGCAGAATCGAAATGTGAGAATTATATGACGAGCGACCGGTCGTTTGATACTTGCGACCGGTCGTGAACAGTGACTAGCGACCGGTCATTGGTTAAAAGCGACCGGTCGTTTTCGAGCAGAATCGAAATTTGAGAATTGTGTGTTGAGCGACCGGTCGTTGAGACACTAGCGACCGGTTGTTTCTTCATAGAATCGTTTTTCTCTGTTTTTCAGTTCCGACATCTGTTCCGTTTTCGACCTGTAACTTTGCAACCGTACGTCCAAAATTCACGTTCTTTATACGGTTGGATTCAGCACAGAAAATGCAAGAACACAGCGCGGACCAAAAGTCCAAACCAATTACGGAAACAAATAAAATTCAGTAACAAAGACACATAACGTGTCGAACACGCAACTCACACACACATTTTGGGGGGGGGGGTTTGATTTGGTTCAAGTGATATATTTCTATTGCATGTAAGTAAATGGACTTCGAATTTAAATGAGAATGGCAGAGATGAATTATCAAGATGTGAAATTAAAATGTAACAAACACTAGGGTTTCGGAATCCACCCTAAACAATTCTACCTATGTTCATGAATACTCAAATGATGAACTCTAAACGTGTTGATGAAGATGTTCACAATCAAGACCAGTACGAGTGACTCAAGACGCATTGATTCTCTCTAATATACGTAAAGTGCAGTATGAGTGCTACAATACTTGTGCCTTCCCTATAATCGAATCTAGGTGTGCTTAGTACTTTGATTCAATTACAAGAAAAACCCATTAAGTTCAAAGAGAATATGAACATCACAAGAATCCTAATAGCATGGTGTTTACATTAGGTATTCAAGAAACCAATTCACATGGATGACTCTTACTTCATCCATTTATTGCTTAGGATAACATGGAGATACACATAACCCCAACAATCTCAAGAAGCATGCTTTCAAAGATTATCAATCAAAGAAGAACACACATCAAGGATAGATTAATTTGGTGAATTGAAATTCATCAACAATATCCAGAAATTCATACACTCAAGTATCAAAACAATAAGGTAATCATGTTTAGGGCTTCAACCTAAGCCCTAGCTATGGAGTTTAGTTGCTCATACTTATTTCAAATACAAACTCAAAATGAAATTAGAAAGAGTTTACAGATTTTCAGAAAATGATGAAAGCTTCAAGATCATCAATGGTGGAAGTCTTCTTCTCCATTTTTCTTGGCTGCACCTTGGCTTTCTCCAAGCTCCAAACTCTCCAAAATCTGCTCTCAATGTGTAGAATGCTAGAATGAATCTAAAAATTTTCGTTCAAAGGCTCCCCCAAATCAGATTGCCATTGACTTTCCTTCCCTCTCTCCTCCTTTCCAGCTTTTACCTTTTAATATAAAACTACCACCTTTGATAAAGCCTTAGCCCATTGTCCCCTTGCCATGATGAAGCTTTGTCCTCACAAAGATGCCAATTGCTTCAGAAAATATCTCAAAGCTAAGGTAATTTCTTGTTACCAAGAGTTATGGTAACAAGAAGAATCAAGATGACACAAAGGAGGTAAAAACTGGCCAAATTCGGATTTCCAGAGCTGTGGTAACATGCTGGATCGGTTGGATGGGCAATACCTGTCCAATGGAGCTCAAATTTGGATATGTTGTAGTTAACATCCATTGGAACAAGTCTCATGAAGATCATGACCTCATCCGAGCACCGGAGCATGCTGATCCAAGACCAAGAAGTTGACCTACGAAAATGAACAAAACAGAATTTATAACAAATAATGCACTTTTAGCTCATTTTCATTCTAACCAAGGTAAAATCTAAGAAAACACAAAAAGGAAGTAAAAAGCTATAAAATGTCAAGAACTAACTCAAAATAAAAGGTGAATAACATGAAAAATCATGTGTAAAAATGAACCGAACAAACTTCCCAAACTTATCTTTTGCTAGTCCTCGAGCAAAACAGAAATTAAAACAAGACTTGAAACAAAACTTTCCGAACACCTTCCAAAGAGAGAGTGACTCATGCAAATGACTCAAAGGTTTTCACAAGAAAAACACAGCTTACACATTATTCACAGGGCGGCAAAGTTCAGAACACAACATGCTCAAGTGTAGTAGTGTGATGGCCAAATGGAACTCATTCTCCAATTTCAGTTTTCACACAACTTCAAAAATCATACCAAGCACAAATGTAACTTCAACTCTCACCAAAGTTGTCCTCTCACAAATGAATCACTCGGAAGAGGGGTACAATGCAACACTCAATAGTAAATATGAGAATAGAGTTAAACCATACGGGACTTAACTCAAAATAGAAGGATGAAAAACATGCATAACTATGATCTCAAGAAGGATGCCAAACACTTAAAAGCTGAAAAATGTGTACAATTCAACCACGTGACATTTAGGATCAATTTAGGTCTTTATTATAGGTTGTAATGGGGCTAAGGGTGTAAGGTGAGTGAGAAATGAAGGAAATGGATGCAACAAAGTCCAAGGAACTCACAATGTAAGAGCATATAATCGTTGACTAAAAGACTTTGTAACATCACGCTTGAGAATTACAATTTATTTTTATTTTTTTAGTTTTATTTAATTTGGCCAACCAAGAAACATGGAATTGAATTCATTGCCAATTAACCACAACCTTTCTCTTTTCTTTCACCCTTTGAGTGAAGTACTCTTTTTTTTTTTTTTTTTTTAATTGTAATAACAAACTTCCCAAACTTAGCATGAAAAACACATTTAAATTAAAGCTCATGAGTTCCTTAGAAAGGTAAATTCTTGTTTTTCAGGCTAAGGTTAGAAGTAATAACTGGTTACTTGAAAGAAAAGGCATACATATAGGCTCAAGGTGGTTAACAATGGAAAATCATGCTTAAGCATGCATAGGCTTGAAAGGCACAAACGGTCCAAAGAGGGCCTTAATATCATTTCTCAAATGTAATGTAATCAAATTGCACAAATATGAATGTCTTTTAAGTGCTCAACCAAGTGAATGAATAATGAGATCAAACAACAACTCGGATGACAAGAAAAAAGAATATGTGTATAACACTCATGAATTGAAGCACAAGACTCAAAGCTCACATTATATGGTTATACAAGTCTAATTCATGCTTGATACAATTCTTTGGATCATGCAAGTCCCTCAACTAGAGAATTATGAAACAAATGGCATGTGCATAGGAGGTTTCAAACATATCATGCTAGAACGATGCCATTTAGTGAATAACAAATTATTATTATTATTTTTAGCATTTTCAATCAAGTCATGCAAACATTCATCACAATCTCATCATATATGTCCGGAAAGTGACTTGAAAACAAAAGGACTCAAAACTGAAAAAGAAAACAAAATAAAAGAAAGCAAGAATTTAAGTGAAACGAAAAAGACTTGCTAACACTTCCCAAACTTAGAAATAAACATTGTCCTCAATGTTAAAGAATTTAGGCATAAACAATGTTATAACAAGAAATAAAGGGAATAAAGCAAGTAAAAACAAGAACAAACAAGAACAACAACTACAACACGGGTATAAAACAAAACAAAACAAAATAAAACCAAACAACACAAAACAGTAAGCCCTAACAAAAGTCTTATGCACACAGAAATCAAACCCAAAGAAACGCACAAACCAAAATGAAAACCCAACCCAAACGAAAGCCCAAAAGCGTGAAAGTAAATAGAACAAAGAAACCAAGTCAGAAGCACAAAGAGCGAGAACTCAGAAAAATAGAAAAAAGTGGGCCCTCATGTCTCGGCTCCTGTGAGTCATGGGCAATAAAGTGAGGGACGTGTCTCGTGCAGAGGTCCCTCTCACATTCCCAAGCCAGAATTATTGGCTTCGTAGGAAGGCGAGACGACTTTTGTTTCTTGAAAACGAAGAAAGGCAAAAATGCAATTAAAATGGGGGGTAGGGAACGGGTGAGCTGACCTAAGGGGAATAGGCCGTAAGGGCCGCGCAAAACGCAGAAGCGCAGTGGCTAGGGTTACGCAGACTAAGTCTATAAAAGAGAAAGAGAAATAGGGGGAAAAACACACAGACTCAGAAACACACAAAAGAGAAAAGAAAGACAAAAGAAAAGAAAGTTCAAATGGCCTTTTCCTACCCATTCTCGTTGGATCTCAACCTAGCTCCACCGACTCAGACTCGAGGCCAAGCAAGTGGCACCAGTGTGCATGCCCTACTTTGCCTCTACGCGGGGCACGTGACAGTGAATGACTCATACTGCTGGACAACGATGTTGCCCTTGGAGTTGCTAGAAATCTAGTGACTCCCAAGGATATACGGGTGCTGGGAGAAAGGGATGACAACCGGGTCGTGAGCGATGCTCTGGCACTAAGCGTGCAAAGCACCGCAACAGTCGCAAGTGTGGGTCATCGCCTAATTGCGAAGTCCCATGAGGTGGAGGTGCTAAGAGGTCAGTTGGCGGGAGAGCGAAGTGTGGTCGAAGAGTGCCAGAGTATTATCAAAAGTTTAAAAAGGGAAAGGGCAAGGATAGTGGAGGTGAATCGACACCAGCTGGAGGCGTTGCGGGAAGAGAACAAAAATCTCTCGAAGATGGTAGGTGTTTACGCCCATGACATGAGAAAGCAGCTGGAGGACCTTGACCGACCGGGTAAGCGCAAGAAAACAGATCGTGAGAGTGGTTACGCTCAAGCTAAGAGTGCCATCTTTGGGAGCTCGAGTGATGAGCCCCAAGAGACCGCACCTGAAGCCCCGGAAGAGGATAGCCATAGGGCTAAACTCAAAGGTCCTATGGTCGAGACACCAAGCACTGTGAAAAAGTGATTCTAGTGTATTATTGGTGTGCCTGCTTGTGTTGCCCTTCCAATGTTTTTTTTTTTCATTTTGTTTCACTTTTTTTTTTCAGAAATAAAAGAAATGAAGTTGCAAACGAAAAAGTAGCACACTTCCCAAACTTAAAATAAAACAAAACAAAACACAAAGCACCCAATAAAAAAAAAAGTAACGGGTAAAAACAAGAAACACCAGAAAAACACGGAGGTAAAAAGAAAATTAAAGTGAAAGTAGAAATGCTCCCTTCTAAATGCATGCGACCGTAAAATCCTCGTGAAGCGTAGGTATCGAGAGAAAATGGCAAACAGCTGGACCACAAATCTCTCATCAGGAGACGTCTATTTAAACCACGCCTCTGCAAGCGGAAGAATACCCTGCATTTTTTTCTGCAAACTCAAGGAAAACCATCAAAAACATCCAAAAACAAAACAATGGCATCCTCATGCACTCACCTTGATGATATCAACCTTGAATTGTCGCTAGCACCACCAAATTCCCAAATAAGGGCTCCTCCAACCCCTATCTTCCCAAACTCCTCATACCATCTTGGTTCGGCCTCAAATTTCTCTGAGGTGGTGCCATGTAGGGCAGTATTGCTGGAAGGCATAACTGCCAGGAGACTACAGCTGCAGATCATTTGCATGTGGCGCAGAGATCTCGCAGGATGGCAGTGGACGAGTCCCACAATTTGACCGTGCTCAATGCGGTCTCGGCCACAAATTTAGGCATGCGCCTAACTGTGAGAACACGAGAGTGCAGAGCACGGCTGAGGAGGTGGCGGCCCTCGACAGCTCAGGTGGCGGACCTCCAGAAAGCGGCTCCACAGTGCTAACCGCAGGAGATGAAAACACTGGAGAGGAAAGTTGAGGGCCATGTAGAGCTACTGCAGATCCTACAAGTGCGAGCAAATAGAGGCAATTAGCAGAAGCCTCAGCTAGCTCAAAATGCAAAAGAAACAAGTGATTCATAATTTATGGTTTTTTTTTTTTTTTTTTTCAAGTTTGTGTTTGGAATCACATGTTTTGGAATGAAATAAGCATTTGAGCCAAAATTCTGAGTGCACAATCATAAAGCAATCTACTTCCCAAACTTATATGAAACAATGTTTATAATTGATGGAGATTTAATATTAAACAATGCCATATAGAAAAATTGGGATGGATAATCACAAAATAAAAGAAAGAGTAAACAAACAAAAGTTGAACTAATAGTAAAAGTTGAAATAAACAAACTAATCACCGTTTGAAAATAAAACCCAAAAACAAAATAAACTAAAAGTTCAAAAGGGTACAATACTTAAAGTACTACTGATCATCATCAGTCTCATCATCATCATCACCATCACCATCATCATCAACATGTGCAGAGGTCCGGGATGACCTGGCATCTGGAGGTTCGTCCAAATGGCGTCAATGGAAGTGCTCATATGCTGCATCTGCTAAAGACCTGGAGCTGCATCTGCTGGTATTGCATCATTTGCATGTCCCAGATGGCCTGCTAACTGGGGTCCCAAGCAGAAGTGTCGAACCTGGGAGCAGGTGGGAATGGCGGCGGTGGTGGCATCGGAGCAGGTGCAGGTGCAGGTGCATGGCGTCTCTGAGAATGTTCCTGACACAGAAGTGTCTGAAATGGGACCCATGGGCTCAACAAATATATCAGGAGAGCGAGCCCGAACACCTGAGAGTTCACATAACATGCTAACAAGGCAAGGATAATATATGATGCTCTTCTTACGTGCACATGCCTTCAAGCGTTCAAAAATAATTTCACAAATAGGCAGGGAAAAAGTTCCCTCATGCAACTCTTTAAGGATCTTGACCCCTCCTGAAGGAATCTCCGACCGTTGGCCGGATGGATAGATATTGTGGCGCACAAAGCTCCACAGGATGGCAAAGTAGGGTGTCAATTTACCCTGAATGAGGACAGTTTTTTTAGCTTGAGATACAAAAGGCAGCAGGGGTCAGCATAAAAAAGTGTTTCAGCTGCGCTTTGCATCTCAAAATCTCTATGCAGATATTGTCTCCACTCATATGTATCCCGCCTAGGTATGTGAAGAACCTCAGATATAATGGAGGGGGATAGCTCAAAATTTTTGCCCTGAACCTTGATGGGCACATTTTCATTAGCTCTAAACTCCTCACTAGGGAAAGCAGCATAAAAGTCTCGCACAACAGACTCATTGTATTTTTTATAGATGCGAGCTAAGGGTAAGATGTTACGGTCCCTAAGAAGGTATTGGACTTGAAGAAGTCCAGCAGTTTGGATGGAGGGACTAAGATCGAGGTTACGCTCACTAACCACAGTGGCAGTGAGCATGGCCTCTTCGGCTGAGGTGCACTTCCGGAAGAAGATGCACCCTTTTTCTTACCGGTTCTAGCTCTAGACATCTAAAGAAAATAAACCAATATGCACAAAGCAAGACAACAACAAAAATCATGCCACAATTCCCAAACATGCAATATGCCAACAAATTAATCACAATGCCAGAATTGCATTCACAAAGCCACAATTTCAACCACAATTATGCACAAATTCAACAATGCCACAAAATTAATCACAATGCACAATTATGCCAAAATTTCAAAATGCAAACCACAATCCCAACATTCAACCACAATTGTAATGAGACAATAATAAACACAAATAACAACAATAATGATCAAGAAAAAAGATTTAGAGTGAGAAAACATACCCAATTGAGCAAAATCACACCACACAACCACAAACCACAATCCAAAACAAAAATCAAAGGATATTCAAAGAAAAAAAACGAAATTTACCTTGAGTGAACAGTAACGCTAACTGAAAATTCTCAAAAATTGATGAAAACACTTGAAATTTCAAGGAATAGATGCCAAAAACGGATTCTACTCGAAAAATCAAGTGAGAAAAGTGTGATTTGAGGTTAGATTAGGGTGGGTTGTGAGTGATTTAGAGGGAGGGAGAAGAGAGAAGTCGAAGGGGAGAGAGAGAGAGTCTGGAAAAATAAGAAGAAAGTGAGGAGAGAGAAGAGAGAAAAGAAGAAAACGCTACGGAAAGGGCAAAAATCGCGACCAGCGACCGGTCGTTGGTTAATGAGCGACCGGTCGCTTTACACAGAAAACGAATTTGAACTAAAATCGCGACCAGCGACCGGTCGTTGGTTAATGATGGACCGGTCGCCTTTGACCAGAATCTAATTTAAAGGAAATGCGCATCGAGCGACCGGTCGTTGGTGCATAGCGACCGATCGTTTTACACAGAAACGATTTTTTTCAAAATACCAAAAGAGCGACCGGTCGCAAGGCAAAAGCGACCGGTCGTTTTGAGGAGAATCAAAAAAATTTATTTTGCATGACTCGCGACCGGTCGCAAAACATGTACGACCGGTCGTTCGTGATTTTTTTTTTTTAAAAAAAAAAATTTATTTTAATGACTTACCTTCCCAACTCAGCTTCTCACCACAGCAGGTGCATCAATGAAGTGGAGCACTTCATCCTCTCGATTCAAAGCATTTTCATTGTAGATTTTCAACCTATGCCCATTAACTTTGAATTCCATTCCCGTGCTACTATGTCGGATATCAACTGCACCATAAGGGTAGACATTAGTAATAATATACGGGCCCGTCCAACGGGATCGAAGCTTACCTGGAAAAAGCTTGAACTTAGAGGTAAAGAGTAATACTCTTTGCCCTATTTCAAACGACTTCCTAATGATATGCCTATCATGAAACGCCTTTGTTTTTTCTTTGTAAATTTTTGCGTTCTCATAAGCATCATTGCGAAGCTCGTCTAATTCGCCCTGTGTTCAAGCTCGCAGGTAGATGACAAGGTTTTCCAAAAATTAAGCGAAAAGGAGACATACCGATTGGAGTTTTGTAAGCAGTTCGGTATGCCCATAGAGCATCGTCAAGTCGCATAGACCAATCCTTTCTAGTAGGACCAACAGTTTTCTCCAATATATGCTTCACCTCTCTATTGGAAATCTCTACTTGCCCACTAGTTTGAGGGTGATAGGGGGTGGACACCTTGTGGGTTATGCCATACTTCTTGAGTAGGGTCCCAAATGATCGATTGCAAAAATGGGATCCTCCATCACTTATGATGGCCCTTGGTGTTCCAAACCTACAAAATATATTAGCTCGAAGAAAGCTAAGAACAACTTTCGAATCATTAGATTTGGTTGGAATTGCTTCCACCCATTTTGAAACATAATCAACCGCAAGTAGAATAAATAGATTTCCAAAAGATGAAGGAAATGGTCCCATGAAATCTATGCCCCATACATCAAATATTTCAACAACTAGAATTGGATTTAAAGGCATTTGATTTCGAGATGAAATGTTACCCATTCGTTGACACCTATCACAAGATAGACAGAATTGTGAGGCATCTTTGAACAAGCTTAGCCAAAAGAATCCACTTTGCAAAACTTTTAATGCTGTCTTCTTGGCTCCAAAGTGGCCACCACATGCATTCGAGTGACAGAATGTGAGTATAGACTGAAATTCGTTCTCGGGAACACATCGCCTAATCACGGAGTCCGAACAATACTTCCACAAATATGGGTCATACCAAACATAGGACTTGGTGGTTTTCAGTAATTTGTCCTTTTGACCTCTTGACAAGTCCCTTGGTATATTTCATGTTGCAAGAAAATTGATAATGTCAGCATACCATGGGTCAAAAACATGTAATGCAAAAAGTTGCTCATTAGGAAAGGATTCACGAAGAGGAAGAGTGTCTTCTTCGGCATTGGAGTTGGTGATCAATCGGCTAAGGTGGTCAGCTACCACATTCTCCGATCCCTTCTTGTCCTTGATTTCTATATCAAATTCTTGGAGTAACAAAATCCATCGTATCAATCTTGGTTTTGCTTCCTTCTTTGCCAAGAGATATTTCAAAGCTGCATGATCAGTAAAAACAATTACTTTAGAGCCTATCAAATACGAACGAAACTTCTCTAAAGCAAAAATTACAGCTAGAAGCTCTTTCTCTAGTAGTTGAATAGTTCAACTGAGCATCATTAAGGGTACGGCTTGCATAATATATGGCATGCAATCTCTTCTCAACTCTTTGTCCCAAAACAGCTCCAACTGCAAAATCAGATGCATCGCACATTAATTCGAAAGGTAAATTCCAATTTGGAGGCATAATGATAGGTGCAGTTGTGAGAAGAGTTTTGAGGCTTTGAAAAGCTGCCAAACATTCATCATTAAAATTAAAATTTGCATCTTTGGCAAGCAAGCTACACAGTGGTCGAGAGATCTTAGAAAAATATTTTATGAATCTTCTATAGAACCCGGCATGTCCTAAGAAGGATCGGATCTCTTTCACTGATGTGGGAGGTGGCAAACCGCTTATCACGTCTACTTTGGCTTTGTCAACCTCAATGCCTTGACTGGAAATCACATGACCTAAAACAATTCCCTGTTGTACCATGAAATGACATTTTTCCCAATTGAGAATTAAGTTGCATTCCCGGCATCTTTGCCAAACTAAAGACAAGTTGTTAAGGCATGAATCAAATGAATGACCAAACACACTAAAATCATCCATGAATACTTCAATAAATTTTTCTACCATATCGGAGAAAATACTCATCATGCATCGTTGGAAGGTGGCCGGGGCATTACACAATCCAAATGGCATACGCCGGTAGGGACATGTGAATGTCGTCTTGTGTTGGTCTTCAGGAGCGATGGCAATTTGGTTGTATCCTGAATAGCCATCCAAAAAGCAGTAGTAACTGTGACTTGCAAGTCGTTCAAGCATTTGGTCAATAAATGGTAATGGAAAATGATCTTTACAGGTGGCGGTATTTAATTTTCTATAATCAATGCAAACACGACATCCCGTTTTGACACGAGAAGGAATAACTTCATTTTCCTCATTTCTTACAACCGTTATTCCTAACTTTTTAGGAACCACTTGGACCGGGCTTACCCACTTGCTATCGGAAATAGGATAAATTATACCCACATCCAATAGTTTCAGAATTTTTTCGGACTACCTCTGTCATGATTGGATTTAGCCTACGTTGAGCATCTTTTGTGGGTTTGGAATTATCTTCCAATAAAATTCTGTGCATGCATCTTGTTGGGCTTATTCCCTTAATGTCCGCAATACTCCAACCAATTGCTCCCTTGTGTTCTCCTAACACTCGCATCAACTTCTGTTCATTTTCCACATTGAGATTGCTAGCAATAATCACGGGCAATGTCTCTGTTTCACCTAAATAAACATACTTCAAGTGGGATGGCAATGGTTTGAGCTCTAACTCAGGTGCCCTGTCAAGAGAAGGAACAAGCTTTTCAGGATTGACTGGCAAAGGTATAAAATTAGGAGTGTACTTACGTGGTATGGCTGGACATGCATCAAGGAATTGCACAGCCTCAAGTAATTCATCGTCATCAATTTCAGCAACTTGAGGATTTTGTGTCAACACCTTTTCTAGTGAATCGGTACCATGAGTACTATTAAAAGTATTTTGCACCATTTGACACAATGTATCAATACGAAAACACTCATGTTCATCACTAGGGAGTTTGAAGGCATCAAATACATTGAACATTATCATTTCTCCTTGAACTGTCATTGTCAATGTTCCTTGTCGAACACTGATCCTAGTATTTGCAGTGGCCATGAAAGGGCGGCCAAGAATCAATGGAAGATCCGCACCCGGAATAGGAGCTTCTTCCATTTCTAACACCAAAAAGTCAGCTGGTAAAATGATATCATTTACTTTCACAAGTACATCTTCCAAGATTCCTCTTGGATATCTCACTTATCGGTCTGCCAATTGAATGCTGACAGAAGTTGGTTTAAGATCACCTAAATTAAGGGCTTCAAAAACAGAATAAGGCATTAGATTAATTGAAGCACCTAAATCAAGTAAAGCTTTTTCAAACAATTTATCACCAATATTGCAAGGAATTGTAAAACTTCCTGGATCTTTTAATTTGGGAGGGAGCTTCCTTTGCAAAATAGCAGAAGCTTCTTCCGTTAGGGCAACCGTTTCATGATCTTGGAATTTCCTCTTGTTGGTACAAAGGTCCTTCAAGAACTTTGCATAACTCGGAATTTGCTTGATTGCATCCAAGAGAGGAATGTTGACTTGCACTTTTGTGAAGGTTTCCAATATGTCCTTGGCATGTTGAATTTTTTTGGAACTCATAAGCCTGTGAGGAAAAGGAGCACGTAAGATATCTTCATCAGTAGGTTCACGACTTACCTTCTCCTTCCTTGCCCTTCTCGCAAGTTCATGTTTTGGGATTCATTCGGATGAAGAAGCTGCATGTTTATCTTTCTCCTTGTTGGTTTCATCCTTTTCTGTAGGCTCAGTCACTTGTTCAACCTGCATCTCATCATCATTTTGAATCACATTTTCAGAATTATCAACCTTACCAATTACCTTACCAGTTCTCAAGGTAACTGATTGAACATGCTCACGCCCAGTTGGATTAATCACTGGTTGGCTAGGCATCATACCAGGTTCCCTTTGACTCAAAGATGTAGCGATTTGCCCCACTTGATTTTCTAGATTGGCAATGGCCTTATCCGTTTTCTGCATGTGGGTGTCATTCCTCTGCATGTAGCCTTTTGTCTCAAGTGATGAAACTATCTGTGTTTCTAGTCATTGAAGCAACAAGTTCTTCCAAAGATTTTCCTGTAGATTGTGGGTGAGATTGATTTGAACTTGATTGATTAGGTGGTGGTTGTGGTGGATTGTAATAATGCATTTGACCATGAGGTGGGCGAGAATGTTGTTGGCCTTGAGGTGGTTGGGATAGCCCTTGTTGAACATTCGAATTGTCACTCCACCTGAAATTCGGATGATTTCTCCACCCCGGATTGTATGTTTGTGAGAAATGATCATTCTTAGGCCACTGATTCCTCTGAAATGAGCCCACTGCATTTGCTTCCTCATGTGCCAAGGGACAATCCTCAGTGTCATGACCAATTGTGGAGCAAAATGCACAAACCTTGGATGATCCTGGTGTCAATTTCTTCACCATGTTGGTTAGGTTTGCAATCTGAGCTTCCATACTAGAAAGGGTACTTACATCATAGGACTCCCCTTTTTCTGACTGGTTTTTGCCTTGAATTATATTGGCGAGCATTTGCAGCAATAAGCTCAAATATTGCTCGCACTTCTGTTGGAGTCTTGGTCATTATAGTTCCTCCTGCAGCTGCATTCACATTACTTTGATCCGCTTCAAAAAGTCCTTCATAGAAGTGTTGCATTAAAAGCCAAGCTTGTATGTTATGATGCGGACAAGTGATTAGGAGTTTCTTGAAACGGTCCCAATAATCCTGGAAACTTTCTCTCGGCCTTTGCAGAATTCCTGTAATTTGACTTCGGAGTTCATTTCTCCTTTGGGCTGGGAAGAAATGTTGCAAGAACTTTGAAGCAAGATCTGTCCATGTGGTGATGGAATTTGGAGGTAGATAGTGAAGCCATTCCTTTGCTGTATCCTTCAAACTAAATGAGAAAAGTCTCACTCTTACTTCGTCACTACTCATGCCTCCGATCTTTATTGTGGAACACACTTCCTCGAAGTCTAGGATATGTGCATTAGGATTTTCTCCAGGATTTCCCAAGAACTTAGGCAATATGTGTATCGTGCCCGGTCTCAACTCAAAGTTTTCCAAAGTGGTTGCGGGGTATACTATGCAAGATGGTTGTCCAGTTGTTGGTGGTGAAGAGTATTCTTGCATAGTAAGTTCCGCATTAGCAGCTGCGGCTGCCATTGGTAAAGGTGGAGGTGACTCGAACTGTTGGTGAGCTTGGTGAAGATGAAAACGGTGAGAATGTGAGAGGCAATGGAGTAGACACAGCTATTCGGATGTTCCTTTCTCTAAAAGCTTGAGCTTGGATATCTTCTATTGTGCAATCCAATGAAATATCAAAATTCAAAAAGGACATAAGCAAGGTGTTCCTGCAATAAGAAGAAACAAAATCAAACTCAAATAAAATGAAACGAAAAACAAAGAAAAAAATGAAAATAAAATTAAGTACTCTAAATATACTCAAACAAAACATATAAGCAACCGTGCCAGTTCCCGGCAACGGCGCCAAAAATTGTTGCATTCCTAAAAGGACACAAATTAATGTGCAAACAACCAATTAAAAATACCCGCAAATGCACGAATCTATTGAAGTATAGATTATGTAAGTACGGGGTCGATCCCACGAAGAACTTGTCGGCTTCCTATAAGTTCTAATTTGAGTACGTAAAGAACACTTAATTGACACACCACAAATGCAAAATGGAAATTAAAAAAATGAGTAAAGAAATGTAAAAGAAACAACCAAAACAAAAGAAGAAAATGTGCTGAACAGAACCAGCGACCGGTCGTTTTCGAGCAGAATCGAAATGTGAGAATTATATGACGAGCGACCGGTCGTTTGATACTTGCGACCGGTCGTGAACAGTGACTAGCGACCGGTCATTGGTTAAAAGCGACCGGTCGTTTTCGAGCATAATCGAAATTTGAGAATTGTGTGTTGAGCGACCGGTCGTTGAGACACTAGCGACCGGTTGTTTCTTCAGAGAATCGTTTTTCTCTGTTTTTCAGTTCCGACATCTGTTCCGTTTTCGACCTGTAACTTTGCAACCGTACGTCCAAAATTCACGTTCTTTATACGGTTGGATTCAGCACAGAAATTTCAAGAACACAGCGCGGACCAAAAGTCCAAACCAATTACGGAAACAAATAAAATTCAGTAACAAAGACACATAACGTGTCGAACACGCAACTCACACACACATTTTGGGGGGGGGGGGTTTTGATTTGGTTCAAGTGATCTATTTCTATTGCATGTAAGTAAATGGACTTCGAATTTAAATGAGAATGGCAGAGATGAATTATCAAGATGTGAAATTAAAATGTAACAAACACTAGGGTTTCGAATCCACCCTAAACAATTCTACCTATGTTCATGAATACTCAAATGATGAACTCTAAACGTGTTGATGAAGATGTTCACAATCAAGACCAGTACGAGTGACTCAAGACGCATTGATTCTCTCTAATATACGTAAAGTGCAGTATGAGTGCTACAATACTTGTGCCTTCCCTATAATCGAATCTAGGTGTGCTTAGTACTTTGATTCAATTACAAGAAAAACCCATTAAGTTCAAAGAGAATATGAACATCACAAGAATCCTAATAGCATGGTGTTTACATTAGGTATTCAAGAAACCAATTCACATGGATGACTCTTACTTCATCCATTTATTGCTTAGGATAACATGGAGATACACATAACCCCAACAATCTCAAGAAGCATGCTTTCAAAGATTATCAATCAAAGAAGAACACACATCAAGGATAGATTAATTTGGTGAATTGAAATTCATCAACAATATCCAGAAATTCATACACTCAAGTATCAAAACAATAAGGTAATCATGTTTAGGGCTTCAACCTAAGCCCTAGCTATGGAGTTTAGTTGCTCATACTTATTTCAAATACAAACTCAAAATGAAATTAGAAAGAGTTTACAGATTTTCAGAAAATGATGAAAGCTTCAAGATCATCAATGGTGGAAGTCTTCTTCTCCATTTTTCTTGGCTGCACCTTGGCTTTCTCCAAGCTCCAAACTCTCCAAAATCTGCTCTCAATGTGTAGAATGCTAGAATGAATCTAAAAATTTTCGTTCAAAGGCTCCCCCAAATCAGATTGCCATTGACTTTCCTTCCCTCTCTCCTCCTTTCCAGCTTTTACCTTTTAATATAAAACTACCACCTTTGATAAAGCCTTAGCTCATTGTCCCCTTGCCATGATGAAGCTTTGTCCTCACAAAGATGCCAATTGCTTCAGAAAATATCTCAAAGCTAAGGTAATTTCTTGTTACCAAGAGTTATGGTAACAAGAAGAATCAAGATGACACAAAGGAGGTAAAAACTGGCCAAATTCGGATTTCCAGAGCTGTGGTAACATGCTGGATCGGTTGGATGGGCAATACCTGTCCAATGGAGCTCAAATTTGGATATGTTGTAGTTAACATCCATTGGAACAAGTCTCATGAAGATCATGACCTCATCCGAGTACCGGAGCATGCTGATCCAAGACCAATAAGTTGACCTACGAAAATGAACAAAACAGAATTTATAACAAATAATGCACTTTTAGCTCATTTTCATTCTAACCAAGGTAAAATCTAAGAAAACACAAAAAGGAAGTAAAAAGCTATAAAATGTCAAGAACTAACTCAAAATAAAAGGTGAATAACATGAAAAATCATGTGTAAAAATGAACCGAACACACGCCCGCTCACAACCGCACCGCACCAAAGAAGGACGACCCGTGTTGACGCAGATCCCTTCGGCCCGGAGCACCAGGCCGTGAGATTCGCGTTGGTCAACACTGACAATGGATTGTGGATAGTGAGGAAACAAATCACATATCCCGTCTCACACCCACACATAATAATATTGTGACTCAACACAATTTTGTTGGTTTGCCTCATGGTGGGCAAGTTGCCATTGAAAGCGTAGGATCTGTGAGACTGACACCTGGTTTGTCTCTTGATGGAGTTCTACATGTGCCCAAATTTCGTGTGAACCTATTGTCTGTGAGTAAATTAACTCGAGCATTGAATTGTATAGTGACATTTTATCCGGATTTTTGTGTTGTGCAGGACATGGAAACGAAGAGGATGATTGGCCTAGGCAAGCATTTTGATGGGCTCTACTACCTTACACCACACCAAAATCCCCACCTAGCTAATCATATTCACCGTACCTAAATCTCTGGCACCAACGCCTTGGGCACCCCTCCTCTACTCCTCTCCATTTTTTATCCAAAGCCATTCCCAATATTATGTTTGTTTCTACCTGGTATCCCCTTCATCAGTATGTCTCTTATACTCAGTTATCTCCTACATACCGTTCTTTTGTTTCCAATATTTCTCACTTGGTCAAACCAGCAAATTATGCACAGGCAAGTCAGGATCCCAAATGGCTTGTTGCCATGAATTCTAAGATCGAGGCTCTTGAGGATAACCGTACCTGATCCCTAGTCCCTCTGCCCCTGGGTCATCGCCCCATTGGGTGCAAGTGGGTTTACAAAATCAAGTATCACTCGGATGGCACCATCGAGCAATACAAAGCTCGTCTCATCGCAAAAGGGGTTTACACAACGTGAGGGCATCAATTACAAAGAGACTTTCGCTCCCATGGCCAAATTGATCATTGTCCGTTGCTTGTTATCCATTGCAGCAGTTCGCAATTGGCCTTTACATCAAATTGATGTACAAAATGGGTTTTTGTACGGCGACTTGCTTGAGGAAGTTTATATGTTACCACCTCCTGGTTATCGTCGACCGGGGGAGCAGATGGTTTTTCGACTCCACAAATCGTTATACGGTCTTAAACAAGCCTCACGCACCTGTTATATTATACTGGTTTCAGTGGTTCTCTTCTGCCATTCAAGACATTAGTTTTCAACAATCTCGAGCCGATTACTCGTTATTTACTCTGGTTCGTGGAAACTCTATTACTGTTATATTATTGTATGTTGATGACATGATCATTACAGGAAATGATAACCAGGAAATTTGAAATCCCAAGCAATTTCTCAACGGATGTTTTCGGATTAAAGATCTTGGACTATTAAAATATTTTCTTGGTGTTGAAGTTGCACGCTCTAAAGAAGGGATTTCAATTTGCCAATGAAAATATACTCTAGACATATTGGAGGAAGCTGGTTTGCTTGGAGTGAAACCCACCAAAGTCCCCATGGAACCTGAAGTTGGTGCTAACAACAACATGTAGTGATGCTCTCAAGAACCCAACTCAATATCGACGATTAATTGGAAAATTAATCTACCTCAGCATCACCATGCCAAAGATTACATATGCAGTAAACAATTTGAGTCAATTCATGCAAGAACCCAAGCTGCACCACCTCAAGGCAGCACGCCATCTTCTTCAATATCTCAAGAACGCACCTGGGCAAGGCTTCCTGTTTTCTACCAAAAGTCAGCTCAGTTTGGTTAGCTATTGTGATGCGGGATGGGCTAAGTGTCCTGTCACACATCGATCAGTGACAGGATATTGCATTTTCCTTGGAAACTCACTCGTGTCCTGGAAGAGTAAGAAGCAAGTCACTGTGTCTAGACCATCAGCCGAAGCGGAATACCGTTCCATGGCTGCAGCCACTTGTGAACTTACTTGGTTAAGATATTTGTTGAGAGATTTACAAGTGCCACATTCTGAGCCAGCAAGATTGTTTTGCGACAATCAAGCAGCCTTGCATATTGCTGCGAATCCGGTATACCATGAGAGAACCAAACATATCGAGCTAGATTGTCACACGGTTCGCGAAAAGATCCAAAAGGGTGAAATTAAGACAGTTTATGTGCCAACAGGAAATCAATAGCTGATATCCTTACAAAACCTCTGAGAGCACCTATTTTTCATACACTTCTCAGCAAGTTGGGTATAATTAACATCCATACTCCAACTTGGGGGGGAGTGTAAAAGGAAACAAGATAGTCAACAATCCAGTTATGATCTGATTGGGAGCAATTATGGGATCAAATCGTAATCAGCATAATTAGGTTCAGTTTACCTAGAATAGCTTCTCTGTTTACCTAGAATAGCTTTCCTTTACTTGTATAAAACACATGTCTCTGTATACGTTTGAACTCACTCAATACAAACCATATACTTCATATAATACACTTTGAGGCAAGTCGATGATCATTTAACCACTAAAGGGGTTTTTTTTTTTTTTTTTTTTTTTTTGCAACATGATTTGGTTTAAATCTTAGGATGGATATTTTGGTTCATCATACGTACTGTTTATGATTTCATTCTCGTTTGTAATCATTCTCGGCTTATCGAGTATCGTAGTGCTCTTTGATTTCCAAGTTTTATACTAATAGATCCTTTCAAATTAGGCAACCAATTATCAACCTTATCATCCTACTATGGTCAAATTGGTATGATTGTGTTCAAACCTTCGAAAAGCCCTTCTATTATTTATGTCCAGGAAAACTCACTAATCTAGTTCTTCCCCTATAATTAGAACAAATGACAACCCCTTGAGAGTTTTCTTTTTTTTTTCTTAAACATTTCCGATAAGATTTGAATTTAACATTATCACTTTCCTAAACTATTATTGTAATATCGGCATTATGTGAGCGCGTGATGTTAGCGCATTTATTGATGTTTGTGGACTCGACAGTGAGTTTGACACTCATTAATAGTTGTGATAGTGTCACACACCCACCTGCGACTAACCCTAGCACAACTCTTAAAATACGCCACTTCTAGCGATTGTCTTCTACGGCAACAAAACTTTCATACAAATAGGAAAGATACATAACCCACTATAATGAAGTAAAATGAACATAGTAATGTACAAAATTTGAGACAAATTGAACTAATATTAACACTTTCTTCAACAGAAGAATGATATATTGCATGCAATTATTTGGAAATGGTTCAAATGTTGGCTAAAATAATAAGGTCGATGGGCCAAGTTTTGTAAATTGATCAATTTGGTATTTTCAAAAAATATGCAGTTTGGTTTTACGCAATTTGTCAATCATGTATTATTATAAAATAAAGTGTTATTGCCAAAGTGATTATATTTTACTATTAATGAACTTTATTTTGACATGATTTCACTTCATTAATAAATAAAGTGTGCTGCTATTTTCACTCGTTGTCCTATTTTCCTTCCCACCTTATCTTCCCATCCACCAGTAAATTTGAAAAAACAAAAACTCATCTTTCCACCCACTGTTATTCCTAAAATACCCTTTAATTGTATTTCCATATTCATCGATATTATCAATATTTTAGTCCTTAGTCTTGAGTTCATGGGATGTTATTCCTAGCTATTGGGGTCTTTTTTGTTCAGAGCTACAATGGGCTTATTGGATTGCTAAGAGGTAGATTGAGCTCTCTTTCACCCCCATCTGAGTTTCCTGCACCAGGCCACAAAACACCCTGAAAGAGTTGAAACCCTAGCGAGTGCTTTGGTCATCTTCAATGGCTCCTCAGGTACATTGCAAGTTTTGATGAGAAGGATATAGCAGCTGCTATAAGGACATTGCTTGACGATAGAGATGAGCAGGTGCTGAAAGGGCTTTGCTTGAAACATAGTGGAACAGGTGTTCCAGCAGTTCCTGCTTGTTTGGATGGCCTTCCAACGGCTCTAAAAAGAGTTGGAAATGGTGTATTGATGTTGTACCCTCTTGGCATGAGAGTTTTCTTTGCTGAATCAAGATACGGCTAGGCTTGATGAGAGGCTTATGGAGTGGGAGCTAAGAGCCCATAAGTTTAGCAAGAGAGAGAGTTGGAAAGGAAAAAGCTTGGAATTGTAGATAAACTATATCTTCTGGCAACTCTGGAATACTTCCAACAACTTGAATGGATTTCTTGGAATACAGAAAGTTAACTCTGATTGAATCTTAGGATGGTGACTTGTAGAAATATTTGGGTACTGTTTAGGGCTTGGCATGGTGTTCTAAGACAAAAGGAGCAAAAATAAAGGATTAAGAGCATCCACAATCATGCTCCTTATTTTTTTTAGTTAAAATTTAGCTAAAAACTCTAGAAAGCTATTTAGGAGCTCCTTATAAAATTTCAACTCCAACCATGCTCCCTAGTTTAGGGAATCATAAATTATTTTTTATTTTTTTAGTTTAAGATAAATGCTCCCTCTTCATATAAAATAATAACAATATATAGTTAGCATTAAAGTAAAGAAGCATTTAATTAGAGGGAGCCATTAGGAGTCCTTTCTCTCTCCTAGATTTAAGAGCTCCTATAAGTCTCCCATATTTTAGGAGTTGGATAGGGAGCATGGTTGGAGGTGGGTTTTCAAGTGAATAAGGTGATGGGATTCTCTTTTTGCTTACCCATGTAGTTGGGCTCAAGAACGTGGGCTTGGGTTTTGACGCCCTAAGCAGTCCAAAATCTCCACTTTTTGATGGGGCTCCCTGTACTCTAGATAAGCTTACTCTATAGCACAATTATGCATTGGGCCTAAAATATGCATGGACCTTCCTTGAGATTTTTTGGGCCTCAACACCATCTATCCTATTTTGTCAGTATTGTTGAGTGCAAAATGGACTGAAATTTACGTTTGTGTTTTATGTGGCCTTATAGTTGATAAGGATAGAAGCCTATTCATCTATAAGGTAACAATTAAGGAACCAAGGGTAGGGATGGCAAAAATCCCCACCGGGGCGGGTCCCCGACCCTATAAGGGGGAGATTTCGAGGCCAAATGGGTATCAGGTACGGGGATCCTCGAACTTGAAAAATCCCCGATGGGTATGGGGAGGGGTTGGTATTGGCGTCCCCATCCCCGAACCCGACCCTATAATATATATGTTTATATTTAAATAAATAAATATATAATTATAATATTTATGTTTAACCCTAAGTTAACCTCCCTCTCCTAATTCTTCCTAATTTTATCTGGATTTTCATATTGATGTGATTTTGAATAGTTGAGTTGAACTTTATTGTTAATTTGAATGTGTTGAATGATAATTTAATATGAAACTTAATGTTAAAATGTATGATAAATATTTTTTATGCAAAAAAAAAAAGGGATTCGGGGGCGGGTATGGGGGATAGTCCCCAGACGCGGACGGGGACGGGGATTCCCCGAAACCTATTAAGCGGGGATTGGTTCGGGATGGGGGCGGGTATTATCAGTACCCGGCCCGTTGCCATCCCTAACCAAGGGTTGGATGCCCTTCTTTTGTTGGTCATACAACAGTAACATATTGGGGTGGAGTTGTGCTGTGTTGGAGAGAGAGATAGAGATGAGCGATGATGGGGTTGGGTTTGGAGGTTATGGGAGGAAGGGGGAAGGATTAGCGGACATCGTGATTGGGAGCCGGGTAAGTTGGGTTGGGAGGTGAGGGACGGAGATACTGCGAATTTTTTTTATTATTGTACTTTATTTTTTAGTTTCAAAATTCTTTAAATGATTTAAAAGTAAATATTTAAGTATGGTTATAGCAATGAACACATGTCAAGTTTTGAGAATAGTCCTTAAAAGTCATTTTACAAATTGGTAAATGTGTCTTTAAAATTGTGAAAATAAGGTGTGTAAACCCTATTAGGGTTATACAAAGAAAGAAATAAACTCCTATAATTACACACAATTTGTACAAAAAAGAAAGAAATAAAATCCTAATAAAATAGGAAATAAATCTCCTAATAGAATTAAGATCTCGCCAACACAACTCATGAAAAAATAGTTGATGTCATGCGTGATATAGCGCATGCAATGTAGGAGACATGCAATGTAATGCAAGGATGAGTTAATTTTCTGCATATATGTGTATCTTGTATATATAATCTCTATTATTTTAAAGCCAGACAGTACCTCGAGGGGTCCTGAGTTCAATCTAAGGCGCTTGCGAATGAGAGCAGACTTTGTTGGGAGAGGTCCCCGCTTTGCGCCCGACAGTACCTCGAGGGTTAGTCCCCGCAATCGCGCGGGGGATACCTTGGTTTTCACCCAAAAAAAGCCAGACCCTAATTTACCGTGTCACATGCTTCACTAAAAGTCACTATGACAAATATTCTTCTGAGCCAGACCTAAGGTTTCGGAAATTGTGGATTTGGAGGCATACTTCTAGGCTATGCTTTGTTAATGTTAATGATATTAATTGGTTCTTTCACATTCTCTTTGCCACTCAGATAAGTTAATAACACTTATTATACACAACCACAATAATTCTACATAAAAGTTTACCAAACACTTTGACAGTGTTGTTTATACTCACAATAGTTTCACTACACTCAACTGTTTTATTTCAAAGTTGATTATTCTCAAGATAAACCTTTTTTTTTTTTTTTTTGAAGTACAACAATACTAAACTGACACTATGGCTAACTCAAAGCCATTAGGTCATATTATTCAAACAGAGAATATACAAAGCACAGCTAGTTCTTTCTCATAATCCAACTCATAGGCTCATACTGGTGCCGGATCAATAAAATACGAAGCGATGCAATCGTTCATCACTTTTCCAGCATGTGTGTAGCCATCATTTTTTTTGTAGAGGAGATCCACCACTCTTGTTAAATTAACAATACGTTCAAGGATAGGCATCGGCATAGAAGTTGGTCTAAGGAACTCCTCGTTGATATCTTTCCATGAATCCACAATTTGTTTGTTGAAGACATCAATTATCTCTTGCTCATCTGAGACCCCATATTGCTTCATGTAACAATCAATAGCACAAGCAACATGGCCTCTCTCTTTTTCAAACTGCAAAAATGGAATCCAGAATCCCAAATAAGAATCTAAGTGATGAAATAGTTATGAATTGAGAGACCTAAGTTATGTAACACAATTTAGTATGTAGTTTCTGTGTACCCTGCTCGAAACGATGTCGTCCATGAGCCTAACAATGATATTGGAAGCTCTTAGAATTTTAGGGTCATTGAACAACCACTCAAAGGACTCCTTGGTTACAATATCTCCCATGCCAACTAAAGATGTAGTTGAAAGTGCGAAGCTAGCAGCAGAAGTTGCAGCAACACGCATATACTCCTCCATGCTTGGGATGCATCCTTCGTGGAGCCATTTGGCCTCATCAAAGTAAGCTTTGGCAGTAGTTTTCCACTGCGTATGTGGGACATAAATATTATGTAAATTAATTAAAATAGTGAAAATTAATAAGCTGTGTGTTTCTTTAATTAATTAACAATGACATACAGCTTCTTTTGCATAGTGAGCTCGGTATGCTCTTCCTTCCTTCACCATCTCCTCCTCAATTTCATTGAACACATTCAAAAGCGCATGGAAGAATATTTGCATGTAGTCTGGCAGTCCATCCATGCAATTGGCATGCCATCTGCAAATTGCATACACCATGTTAATCTGAAGCATATAAACAAAACAAATTTTTTTAATAAATAATTTCAAACCTTTGATGAATTGCTTCGGTAAAGATCTCAAGTTCTTCAAATGTACCGAATGCGTCGTAGATATCATCCATTACAGACATCAGGGAAATAATTTTTGTGAGAAATTTTCTTCCAACAAGGTATTGGGGCTCAAAATAGACCCCCAAAATCCAGCAGTATAACTCCACAATTCTATTTCTTGCGAAAGGCAGCTTCCTTCCAAAGTCTAGTTCTTTCCACCACCTAATTGACGGCATTAATTAGTGGGTTACTAACTTAATTACATTCGGTGCTCGTGAGTCGTAATTAATCTCACATAATTAAAAGATAACCTACCTAATAATCTCACTGAGCTCCTGTTTGTGCAAAGACTGAACAAGATTGAAATCTGACTTGGCAAGTTTTAACAGAGCTTCATTATGTGAAGCTTCATCTTGGTAGATGGACATGAACCGACGGGCGCATAACCTCACGGGACTCTTTCGGAGCGGTCTCTCTAGGGCTTGAGCTATTTGTTCTGCCAGTTGATAGCTTACATGGGTTGTTGCCAACTCCAGATGTTTTGTCGTGAAAACAAGAGCCTCTTCTAGTATATCTTCGTCATGCACCCTCAGATGCGTTGCTTCATAAAAGCTTAGCATTCCCGGCACATCAGCGATTAAGCTTTCCTTGAAGCCTCCATTTTTACTTTCTTTGAACTTGTTGAATATTCCTGCTCGATTGCAGCAAATGGACACATAACACATAAATATTAAGAAATAATTTTGGCGAAATTCAATCTCGTTACATTAATTTCTCTAACAACTTACCGCATGAAACATTATGTCCATGTTGTCTTAGTAGCCGAAAACCAAGGGAAACATTGTATAGGTCACCATCACTATCATCATCATGGAAATGATTTGCAGCATATATATGTTCCAGTGCTTCTTCTATTTCCTTTTCAAAGTGGTACGCCACGCCGAGGCGCTGGATTGCATCAATGAGCTTCATCTGATTTGAAAAATCATCTGCACTGGTTGTGAATACTTCCCTCCTCACTGCTAGTTTCAGTTCTTCAACTTCTTGTTGCTTCTGGGCATAAGTTATCTGCATCCAAAAAATTGAATGAGCAAAATACATGTCAAATTTCTTTTGAAACAAAACAGAGAAACATGCATTTAGTTATTGAAACAATTTGTATGATATATAAATTACAATGTCTTCTGAATCAGCATTCATGAACTGATCCCCCCAAATGCTCGGTTGGTAATTTGCTGTCCGTCGAACAATTTGGTCAGCTGTAGAATTTTGTGATTGAGCTGTTGAACCAGCTTCTAGAGCCATGATTTGTTCTAGTGTAAAAAATGTCAGATCTTTTTTGCTCTGCAAGTATGGAAAATACTGTTCATATGCTCATGTATATATATAGGGAAGGGATGGAACTATTGGCTTACAGCACAAATGCAGAATGAGTAACTTCTTTTCGTGGGATATTTTTTGTAATCTCAAGTGACCCTCCACCGACAATTGGCCAGATTTGCAGCACATGTTTATCGTTGGTCCCTTTGCAGCATACGCATCCATGTTTTGAGCCACCAGTGACCCTCCACCGACCATTGGTTTATTTTTTCACAAATGTCACCACTGTAATATAACACAATATGTAATGGGTCATGCTATACCAACTCTGTTTCAACTTTTAATAGAGGTGAGAACCAGCCACCAATCCAATGGTCTCACACTCTATTAGAGAGTTTCCCAAGCCTATAATATATAGGCAATGAGTTTGGACGGTGTTCCGACAGTATACCCCACTTTCAAGGGGCATTTCGACAGTATACCCACTTTATATATATGCATGCCTGTTTTGAGCGACAAGTGACCCTCCACTGACATTGGGAAACATGAATTTAATTTTTCACTGTAATATAACACATGTATCATATGTAATATATAGGCAATGAGTTTGGACGGTGTTCCTATAGGCCTCGTTTGGTGGTTTAGAAGTTGATTAGAATTGAGTCCTAGTCTGAATGTATCATATGTAATATATAGGCAATGAGTTTGGACGGTGTTCCTATAGGCCTCGTTTGGTGGTTTAGAAGTTGATTAGAATTGAGTCCTAGTCTGAATGTATTTCACTCATAGCCTTTTACTGTTTTCAACCCATAAATGTTTGGGTTCTATACTATTGGAATAAGGCCTAGGTTTTTTAATTTTGGGAGTATTTAATGTCTTTTTCTGAACGGGCATTTTATCGTTTGTTTGCAGTCTCAGGTTGGGCTTTCTATTTGGACCAGTGGCGGCATATGAACAATGATCAAACTACGAACATCATCACTTGGAGCTACCGGTATACACGCAGTACATACATATCAATTTCAGACAACACCTACTCTAGTCCAAACCATCATAATTTTCATATCCTTGCTCAAACCATTTTGGAAAGGAAAAAAAAATATCTTGTCAAATCGATAATTTTCACACAAGGAATTTCGAACCCCTACCACTTTCATTCCTCTACAACACCTTATCCTCACCATGATGCAAACAACTTCGTGATTATATGCTACACCATTTGATATTTATAATGTCTCTACAAGTTGTTTTTTGAAGAAGTACTTTTCTTTTCTTTTGTCTGGACAAAGAAGTAGAATTTCACATGTATATCATTTGATATTTATATTTATAACAATTATATGCATAATTATTTTAATAATTTACACATGTTTCTTTATGCATCATAACCAATTCTCACATTATTGTGATTATGGTAATTATGCGTTTATCACGTCCTTTTTTAATTATATCCTTTAAATAAATAAATAAAAGCCAAATTGAGAGTTTATTAGAAAATCCTTTCCTGGGAAACCAAACAATGGACATTTCAACAACTCAATAGTTAGTGAGCCCACAAGCAATTCCACACGTTTCTTAATACATATTATATTAATGATAATGTTAACCGGCAAATTTGTACCTAACGGATTAAGACATAATCACACACATAACACAAGTATTTGAGTGGTTCATCCATAATGGGGCTACATCCACTATAGCTTATAGCTTTGTATTTGTATTTGAATATGGAGATTACATTGTACATGAGAGAGATATGGGAAGAGAGGCTTGAGAGCTTTAGTAGAAGAGAAATAGAAAGCTTGGGAGAGCTTTGGACAACTCTTGGAGAAGTGAGGAAGTAGCAGCTGATCCTTTGCTTGGAGGTGGTGGGCTCCCTTTTATAGTCCAAGTTGGAGTAGACAAGGTTGATTAATGGCTGGGTCCTTTGCATGGCTCCCCTTAATTTAGGGTCATGGGCATTGAGAAGGCATAGGAGGGGGCATGGCTAGCTACTCCTTGTTTGGTGGGATGTCACATATAACAAGAGAGTGTTATCCCTTAATTGGTGGGATTCACTTATGGGGGTAGGGGAGGTTAACATGGTGTCAGTGTCATAGCATAATATCTAAACATAAATATCTAGATATTTATGCTTGTCATATGTGACATCCCACCAAACAAGGAGTAGCTAGCCATTATCTAAACATAAATATCTAGGTATGATATCTCAACTTAATATCTATGATGGGCTGTCATAGCATAATATCTTATGATATTATATTGTTATTATGTGTCGATGCATGAAATAAATTATGCCCACCTTGCATGGTCGACCTGAACACCGTGGATGGACACTCCAACCCCCTTCGTACTCATATACCATTTTGCTCAGAATTCTCAGTAAGGTCTTATTTGTGGCCTCCGGTTGGCCATTTCCTTGCGGGTAATACGGTGTGAAGCGACGATGCTTGATGTCATAGTGTAAGTGTTGAGCTTACGTGCTTGTTAACAAAATGGGTGCCATTGTCGGTGATGATGTATTCACGAATGAAATTTGAGATAGCAGGCCCCATGGCCTTCCAAAGAGGAATCGCTTCAACCCACTTCGTAAAATACTCAATGGCTATGAGGATCCATATATAGCTGTCAGAAAGTGGATGGATAGTCCCGATCAAGTCAAGCCCCCAAGTATGAAAAGGCAAAGGCGTGCGCATGTCCTGCAGCAACGTGGGAGGTTTGTGGCTTAGATTGGCATGAATTTGGCATGTGTGGCACTTCTTCACAAAATTTTATGCGACGTTCTTCATGGTAGGCCAGTAATACCCAACACTCAACAGCTTCCGGTGAAGCCTCTTCATTCCTTGGTGCTCACCACATTCTCCAGCATGAATTTCCTGCATGACTAGTTGCGCTTCTGGTTCTCCCAAGCATTTGAATGGCTCACCATTGAATCCTTTATGATAGAGAGTTGATCCGTCCACGAAGTATCTTTTTACTGTCTTTTTGAGCTTACAAGCATGTTTGGAGTTGGTTGGCAGAGTCCTATTGATGAAAAATGCTAAGTATGGTGCCCTCCAATCCTCTGCGAATGAGATGGTGAAAGATTCTTCCGTGGAGGGTATCATTAAACATCTGGGGCAATTGGCTTGAACTTCGGCTGCTTCTTTCTTCATTTCTGGCCAATAATAACCCTTGCGTTGCAGGCGCCGATACAAGCTTATTACCAACTCCAAATTGCAAGTGGCCTCATGTACCTCTTGGAGCCTCCTTCATGCTTCTGTCATTCCTATGCAACGAGTCAAGGTACCTCCTGGAAGACGTCTGTAAAGCTCCCCAAAGATGGTTGCATAGTCCTTCAAGTCTTTGATGCTGCTTCCCTCGCCTAACTTTTCCTTCACAAATTTTCTCTAGTCGCTTTCTTCCAGGGGCTCCTCTTGAGCCATTGCCTCGACTATTAGCATATCCTTCTTTATCACATTAATGTTGGGTTGTTCTTCAACAAATGAGAGCTTCGACCCCAACGTAGCCAAAGAATCAACATATCTATTAGTTACCCCCGTAATATGTTCCAGCACGACTTGTTTGAAAGAATTGACAAGCCTTTCAGCAGCTGTACAATATGGTGCCAACATTGCCTCTTTCACAGCAAAGCTCTCTTGCAATTGACTTAGTACCAAGTTCGAATCACTAATTATTTTAATCTTTTCTACGCCCATCTCCTTTGCTATAGACATTCCCATAACGAAAGCTTCGTACTCTGCCACATTATTCGTGCATGGGAAATTCAGCTTGAATGAGAGGGTCATGGCTTGCCCCTCGGGGTTAATGAGTACTACACATGCTCCTCCACCATTTGATGTAGAAGAACCATCAAAGTAGAGGGTCCATGGTTCCTTTTCTGTATCAACAACCATTATTTCCTGCAGCTCTCCCAGAACTTCCTTGGAGAGAGTAGAGTCTTCTACTTCAGGAAATAGAGCCAGCATGTCAATCACGGTTTGCCCCTTGATAGCTCTAAGAGTTGTACATGTGAAATCAAATTCAGATAGCTACAGCAGCCAACGCGCTAGATGTCTGGACAACACTAGTCTCGTACGAGATACCCGAAGACCGAGCTCTTATGCCTTGCTCTTGTCTATGCCGCACAGTGACTATGACATTACTTCCTTACTCATAAGCTGCAGCTTATAGTAAAGCCTGACCCCGTAAGATGAGCATATTTTTCGCCTTGCTCTCGGCAAGCTTGGCGACTGTGGGCCATGCGGCCTTGAAACTCCCTTCGACCTCAGGAGCAACCAATGCGGCGTTCACTTCCATGCCAACAGGAGAGAGGCCGAACAAGGCAGCCATATCAAGTACGGTTGGTGTCATCATGCCGAACCGAAGGTTCATGGTGTTCGTGGCTGAGGACCAAAAGCTTAGGGTCGCGGCCAAGAGCGACCGGTCCATGACGATCGACCGATCAAACAGCTTTATCAAATGATAGATACCTTGATCTTTCCATTGTTGGCCGAAGAAGTGTTCTATCCTCGGCAACCACTTTTCCCAGTCTGGGGTCAAGGTTGGCCATTGTTGCTGCGGCCGAGTGGTGTTCCAGTCCTAGTAGTCTCCCTTGTCAAAAGCCGAGATATCCACCAAATTATCCCTGAGATGGACTGCCAGCCTCTCTGGCATGCCAGCCTCTCCTGGCATGCCACCCTCTAGAGAAGGGCCGAGGACACTAGAATCGGGGGTGGTGTCGTCGTCGTCAGTCCAAGGCATGACGATGTTGGGTAGAACCGAGCCTTGGATCTCTCAGGAGATATCCTCAAACTCAGTCTGAAGAGCTGGGACCTGGCCTCGATAGACGATGAGGTACTGGATGCCATTGAGACTAATTGAGGTCGAAAGTTTTGAGGAAAAGTTTGAAGGAGGAGCAATGAACACGAAGAACACCGAGGAATTAAAAACCCAGAAATAGGTTAAGAATTCATGGTTTTCAGGGGAAGTCAAGGAAAAACTGGGATCGTTGTTAACCAACAAAGAATCACTAAGCAGAGAAAGAGTAGTGGAGGGATTCGAAGTTCAAAAAGGGTTGAAGGGTTGAAGGGTTGAGAGAAGATTTTGGCAAAGCTTGGGCGTCTGAAAGTTTTGAAAGCGTAAGAAGAAACGAAGGAGGCTGGGTTTTTATTTTGGCACTTGAAGTCGAAACGAATGAGCGTGGCTCTCTCGAACAATGTAACATTCTCTCGAACGACGTAATAGCCTGGCGACGTACTTGAGCGCGCGATGACGTGTCGAGACCCTAGAGTCCGTCGTTTCAGTTGATGAGATGAAAAGACGGCTTGCGCAGATCAAGGCAATGATAGCCTAAACGACGTACTTGCGTATTAAGGCGCCGACTGGCTCGCTATTAAAATCTCCAACTGTCAAAGTCACCTCAAAGGAATGCGAATAGTCCATCCCCTGAGATTCATTTGGCCTTTATCCATGCCGTGACCGACGAATCCGAGAATGTGGGGGCAATGTTTGTGCATAGAAATATCGGCCTTTGAGGCCAATCAATGTTTGTGCACATAAATCTCGGCCTATGAGGCCGACCGAAGAAGCACCCTCTCGGCCGAAGCGCCTGCCCAAAAGAAGAAGGGACCAAGCGCATCGAGTTGTCTTTCGTTTCTCTCGTATGATAAAGGTTGAGCCGTGAAGGTAAAACCATCACGACCACGACCTCGACGAGAGAAAGATAACCTTGGTGGGGGGGCCGCCTGGGCTATAGCCTTGGTGGGGGGGCCGCCTGGGCTATAGCCTTGGTGGGGGGGCCGCCTGGGCTATAGCCTTGGTGGTTTCTTTTTTCCTGCTAAAAAAATAAAATCCTAGTTCACCCAATTTAAATAACCTAATCTCATCTAGTTAGCTGATTTATGGGCTTTGTACTTCTCTTGGCTGTTTGCCTATAGCCCAGGTGGCTTCTTTTTTCCTGCCCAAAAAAATAAAATCCTAGTTCATCCAATTTAAATAACCTAACCTCATCTTGTTAGCTAATTTGTGGGCTTTGTACTTCTCTTGGCTGTTTGCCTATAGCCCAGGTGGCTTCTTTTTTCCTGCCAAAAAAATAAAATCCTAGTTCACCCAATTTAAATAACCTAACCTCATCTAGTTAGCTGATTTATGGGCTTTGTACTTCTCTTGGCTGTTTGCCTGCTTTTATGAATTTCCATCTTTCAAACCAAAAGATATGCATGCATGTATGTATAAATATACACTCACACTTTATAGGGTATCCTGCCAAATTGCCCCCTGAACTTGTACATAACTCTCAATTTACCCCTTGACCTTTTTTTTTAGCCAATTACAGACTCGAATTAAATTTTATTATCAATGTTCCCCCCAACGTCAAAATTCGTACATTTCATCCAATTTGCCGTTAAATATGAGGGCAAATTAGTCATTTCATATGTTAAAAATAATTAAATACTATAAAATACAATAGTATGACATATAAAATGAAAAAAAAAATCATTTTAAGAAACAGAGGGTTGGACCCACCCATCCTTTCTTCTTCCTCTCTACCTCTCTCCCTACGACTCCCTCTCTCTCTACAACTCTCTCCTCTCTGCAACCCTCTCTCTCTGCAACTCTCTCCTCTCTGCAACCAAACACAAAAACCAAACACCAAACCCTTTCTTCCCTCTCTCCAACCAAACACCAAACCTTTTTCTTCAAACACCCCTCTCTCTCCAACTCCCCCCTCTCTCTCTCTCCGCCCCCCCTCTATCGATCTCTCTGCCCCTCTCTCTCTCTCTCTCTCTCTCTCTCTCTCTCTCTCTATGCAACCAAACCCATCAGCCCCCACACTCCAAACAGCCCCATTTTATTCAGATCTTGAATCCATTGATGAGTTGTGCGATTTATTGTTGAGATTTTGGGAGAATGGGCAATGAACTTGTGAGGTGAAGAGGTCTGGACCTTTAAGGTTGTGGGGAAAAAATCAAAGGGGAAAGGCGCGCGAATGGGTTTGCAGTGGTTATGGGTTTGGAGATGTAAATGAGAGAGCTAGACCCACTCTCTGCTGCTCTGACATCGGCAAAGCAATCCTCCACCGACGTCGGCAAAGCAATCTCAAGAACATAAATTGAAGATATATCAGGTAGAAGCTCTTGCAAGCCAATTTTTTGTACATAATGTTAAACCATAGAGCACTGAGGTTACCTTCATGCCACCCATTACTGAACCAATCAAAACTCCATGACATCTTCTGTATTTCCACCATCTGCCAAGGCTTTCTTCCCAGTAGTAAGCATGTAAAGCATGAATTTATCCATTCGTCTGGAAAACTTTGGTAAATTCCACCAACCATTTTGCTTCTCTGTAAGCATTTCCAAGCATCAAAAACTCGGTCTTGAGGCTCTCTCTCAACTCCAGCTTCAATTTTTTTTCTTCAGTTTCAGTTTATGTGTTGATTCGTTTGGGGGGCGGGCTGTGGGTGAAAAAAATCTGGGTTCGTTTAGGGGGTGGGTTTATGGGTTCTGGGTTCATTGTGGGGTGGGTCTGTGATGGGGGATGGGGGGAGCTCGAAATTTGAAAGGGAGGGGGGAGAGAGAGAGAGAGAGAGAGAGAGAGAAAGAAAGAAAGAAAGAAAGAAAGAAAGATGAGCTTGAGAAACTGCTTTGGCAAGAAAAAAAAATTGTGGGATTTTGTTGCAGGGCAAGGGAGGATAGGTTGGAGAAGAAGACGCATGGGGCTGGGGTGGGTGGGTCCATAGGATTTTTTTTTCTTTTTTTTCTTTAATTTTCTCAAAAATATATATTTTTCTTTATTTGTTTTTTAAAAATATTTTTTTTAAATGATTTGATGGATTATTGGATGAAATGTTAATGATTTAGACGGTAGGGGGAACATTGATAATAAAATTTAATTCAAGCTCTTAATTCGCTAAAAAAAAAATCATGGGGTAAATTGATAATTAGGTACAAATTAAAAGGGCATTTCGATAATATACCCGACTTTATACACACACACACACACACACACATTTTGAGCGACAAGTGACCCTCCACTGACATTGGGAAACATGAATTTAATTTTTCACTGTAATATAACACATGTATCATATGTACCCTCACACACGCCCGCTCGCGCACGCACGCACGCACACGCGCGCGCGTGCGTGCCACCACACACACACACACACACACACACACACACACACACACACACACACACACACACACACACACACACACACACACACACACACTAAAGTCACTCATAGCTTTTTACTGTTTTCAACCCAGAAATCACACACACACACTAAAGTCACTCATAGCTTTTTACTGTTTTCAACCCAGAAATGTTTGGGTTCACACTAAAGTCACTCATAGCTTTTTACTGTTTTCAACCCAGAAATGTTTGGGTTCACACTAAAGTCACTCATAGCTTTTTACTGTTTTCAACCCAGAAATGTTTGGGTTCTATACTATGAGAACACACACACACACACTAAAGTCCAAGTCTGAATGTATTTCACTCATAGCTTTTTACTGTTTTCAACCCAGAAATGTTTGGGTTCTATACTATTGGAATAAGGCCTAGGTTTATTAATTTTTGGTGTATTTAATGTCTTTTTCTGAATGGGCCTTTTATCTTTGTTTGCAGTCTCAGGTTGGGCTTTAGTGTGTTTTGTGTTCGGACCAGTGGCGACATATGGACAATAATCAAATCACTTGGAGCTACATTTCATTTTCAGATAACAACTACTCTAGTCCAAACCATCATAATTTTCATATCCTGGGAAACCAAACAATGGACATTTCAACAACTCAATAGTCAGTGAGCCCACAAGCAGTTCCACACTTTTCTTAATACATATTATATTAATGATAACATAAAACCTAAACATTATTTCAAATTCTTATTACCATAAGATATTAAAGGAGGTCCAATTCGGATACACCAACACTATATTAGCCCGAATATGGAATAGCAACAACTTTAAGAGGAGGAAATACTCTGTGAATGCTTGTGCCATCGGGCAGCGCCCAGTCGAACTTGTGCACTAAATTTGCCAAAGCAATCTCTTGGACAGCCATGACAAACTGAATTCCTGGGCAACCTCTTCTGCCACACCCAAATGGAATGTAGTGGAAGTAATTGCCTTTATAATCTATGGCGCTGTCCAATAACCTTTCTGGCTCGAACTCCTCTGGCTTGTTGTATGACTTGGGATCTCTTCCAATTTGCCATGCATTCACTATAACTTATGTGTTGACTTTAATGTCGTTGCCATTTATTTGTGCATCTTGGGTCCATAGCCTGGGCAATAGCAATGAAACTGAAGGATATATGCGAAGAGTCTCCTTGATCACTGCCTTCAAGTAGTTCATTTCAACCAAATCATCCTCTCTAATTACGTCTGTTTTCTTGCCCACTATCCCCCTCACCTCATTCTGCAATTTTTCCATGACTCTTGGATGCCTTAAAAGCTCGGACATTGTCCACTCTAGGAGTGTAAATGAGGTATGAGTGCCACCGACAAAAATATCCTACAAGAATTTTAACGGAAAAAATCGATTAAAAATTAATTGAAAATTAGATATAAACCCGAAAGAATTGAGGTTCTTTAGGAATAACCCCCACATGTAAAGGTAGAAGGCCTTAAAAATGAAATATTTAAAATCCCTAAAAATGCTCATGCTTCAAAGAAATATGTCAAATTACTAAAACACCTATGTCATGTGCAGAGTTAACGGTGTTATTGAGGAAATTGACGGAATGAGGGAACGTGAGACACAAAATGAATGCACGGGGAGCACATTGACTTAGTTGAGGAGCCATGTGTAATGGTTTTCCTTTTTTTTGTTTTGCGTTGAATAATCTATTAAAAAAAATTAAATTGGAAATGCAAAAAAATATCAAAAAGAATGACATTAAATTGAATAAAATGGCAATTATAAATTTTTTACCTCGTCGCCAAGATTTTGACCTCTTCGATCATTTGTCCATGACCCTCCGGCTTCGATGGAAGAGGTCATTTATATTTTTACACAAATGAAATTTTGTAGTAGAAAATTGGGTGTGGAAAGTGAATAATATTGGAATGAGAAGAAAATGTATGAAGATTTGGTAGGTATTTATAGAAAAAAAAAATTAAAATTTTTTGGTAATTTGTAAAAAAAAAAAAGAATGAATTTTATTTACATTTTTTAAGCCAAAAAAAACGACAGTCATTGTATTGGAGGACAAAAAAAATTGGAGAACCCAGACGCGCCACATGGCTTGTAGCCGTTGGCAGAAATCAGGGCTGACGCCAGCCTTGCGTCAGCGTACAATGCACGTGTCAACGGTAAAAAAAATTTGAACTTCCATGCGCTGACGCCACCATGACATTAGCTGCCCTCAGGCTAGAGCACGAGCTCGTTTTGCCTTTGGACTAGCCCGGTTTGCTGGGACCTACCTACTGCCCCGGTGGCTTTGGTCCGCTAGAATGCGCAAACAGGGCTTGGCCCCCTCCTACCCTGGCATGGGCTACCACTGGAAGTGCTCTTACAAAGGACATGAGGGCTCCGCGTCCAGGCCGTGGGTGACAAAAGGAGCCAATGGGTTGTAGTTTGTACTGAAACTCTGAAAAACGGCGCCGTCTTAGCTAACTCCCCAATCTGAACGAAATGGCAATCTTGAACTGCCACTTTACCCACTTCCCCCAAAATAACCAAAACCCATCTGTCTTTACCTCTTTTACCACAGTAATGAACTGACAAATGCCAAGACACCCCAAGGTACCAGCTAAGCCTAAAAGAAGATTTTGTGTCGTGTGATGAAAAGGCTTTGAAAAAACCAATTGCCCAAAAATATGAGCAGCCCCTAAAAAATTATGTTACAGCTTGGAGTCTCACAAGTACACTTCTAAACACATACATTTTACATTATTATACATATTTGTTTAGGGGGCTTCCTCCGCTGCAACAAACAACTACAAAAACAACAACAACCCATCTCTCATCTCTCATCTCTCATCGCTCATCGCTCATCTGATTTCCGGGTGCTAGAGGCTAAAGGAAGGCTTCTTCTCTCACCACCACCTCCTCCTCGTCCGCCCCTCTCTTTCTCCTAATACTCCAACCCCAACAAGCTCTAAAAGGTTGAAGTATTGCTACAACAAAGTTTCTTTATCACAAAGGAGGAGAGAGGGGTCTCTGTCAAACCCAATACCGCTATCAAAAAAACGAAAAAAAACCCACAGAAACTCATCAACATACCCAATAGAAAGGGCAGCATAATTAATATGTAGATTTCAAAGAAAAACTAAGCAAGTGGGGGCCACAAAAAAGTGCAGCTCAAATAGTTTTCTTTGCAATTATATACAATTTCTGCCTGGGTTGTGTGTGATATTGACTTGCTGGGCCAACCAGAATCTATCTTCGATATTGTTCTCTCTATTTCATTGATAATGACACCCAGCAGCAGCAACAACAACAGCGGTTTGCCACAGCAGAGCGAGGGAAGGTCGCCGCAGGAATTGAGAGGCGGAGGAGGAGGTGGTGGTGATGTGGTGGAGGGCAGCAAGGGTCTGAAGAAAGGTCCATGGACGGCGGCGGAGGACCAGATTTTGATGGAGTATGTGAGGAAACACGGCGAGGGCAATTGGAACGCGGTGCAGAGGAACTCTGGCCTCAATCGCTGCGGCAAGAGCTGCAGGCTACGCTGGGCCAATCATCTCCGTCCCAACTTGAAGAAAGGTGCCTTCTCTCCTGAGGAAGAGAGGCTCATTCTTGAGCTGCACGCCAAGTATGGCAACAAATGGGCTCGCATGGCTTCTCAGGTAACTACAAATGAGTTTTCATTTCTCATGATAATTTCTTCATTTCTGTGTTTTTGATTTCTTCTGCTGCCTGCCCATGTTTTTGTTTTGGAAAACAAAATGCTGCTGGGTTTGGCCTTTTTCGTTCTGGAAACAGAGTTCATTTGGCTTCTTCCCCCTGCTTTTGAAGATAAAATTTAAAAAAAAACTGCTATGGCTTTTGCTTTAATCTAATCTGATTCTTTCTGTTCTTTTTTGTATAGTTACCTGGGCGAACAGACAACGAAATAAAGAACTACTGGAACACAAGGGTGAAGAGGAGGCAACGCCAAGGCCTGCCGCTATATCCCAATGACATTAAACAATCCCAACAATCTCATTCCCATTCCCGATCCCTACCCACAACCACAACCCAAAACCCTTTCCAATCCACCACCAATTGCACAACCCCAACTTTTTCCTTCCAAATCCAAAGCCCAATCCAAGCCCATCATGTGCACTCACTCTCCCCCACTCCACCATCTCTCTCTCCTCTCTCCTCCCCACACCATCCCAAGTCCACTACTCTCACTTCCCTCCCTCTCTTTGATCCCAGCAACCCCACCACCACCTCTTCCTTCTCCTCCTTCACTTTCCACCGTCCCGCCCCCATCCTCGGAGCCCCGGTACGCTACAAACGGTACCGTGACTCTATCGGATTCTCCCCCCCAGTCTCCCCAACCCCGCAAAGAAGTGCTTCCATTCTACGCACCAATTCAATGCCTGACAAGGCCTCTTCTCACTTAACAAGCACCAATTCAATGCCTGACATTGCCTCCTTTCAGTTCCCGCGGACTTTGAACCCACCTTTACCGCCATTGCCATCATCACGAACCCAGTTCGAGTACTCTGAGAGTTTCTTGACATCTACTGGCTCAGTTTACTCAGTCAAGTCGGAGCTCCCTTCAAGCCAAGTATGCCAAACGCAGTCTGACGTTACCATTGATACCAAGGTAAGCTCGGCAGCGGCAGCAGCAGCAGTATCCGCCAGCCAGACCCATAGCAGTAATGGATTGTTGGAGGACTTATTACAAGAAGCTGAGGTATTAGCTTTTGGTGGTGGAAATCCTTCAAAGAGAGCAAATGGGCTATTTAGTTCATTTGAGGAGAAGCATGTGTTGGATAATTATGGCCGATGGCTGCAGTCTACAAGCTCCATGGAGGGCTCGTTATTAGGTGAAGTATTGGTTTTTTGTTAATTTTGTTATTCTTGTTTGTTTGTGATTGAATTTCGGTTTTCATCATAAATGCTCTGTTTCTGCTTGTTTGTGCTTAAATGCTCTGTTTCATTGTGTGCATGCAATTTATTGTGTCAGACACATCAAATGCTGTTTAACCTGGGCTTTTGATGCTTTCTAAAGCATTAACTTCCTTTTGATCTCCTTTGATTTTGGTTCTTTTTAATGCGTTTCAAATGCTACCTTAACTACCATATTATTGAGTGGAGAAACATCTGTGTGGAACGGGAATTAGCACTGTTTTGCTATCTTAATCAATCGTGCTAAGTGGAAAAGTTATCATGCGTAACATACCGTGATTAATCATGATAGCAAAATAATGATATTCCTTTTCACAAAAGTTTTTCTAAATTGAGTGAGTTGTGAAAGAAAAATTTTTATGTTTGAATTATGGTTTAGGACACTAAAACAGCTCAGACGCATTAACATCTCAATTGTCAAAGTTCTCATCCTCAGATTCCCCAAAATGAATTATGATTTGATTTTCTAATATTAGTGATAATGAACAAGTAAAATCATCTTCTGAAGTGGAAAACTTTGTGTGCCATTAGCATCTTTAGGTAAAGCCTTGATATCCACACATTTCCATATTTCGAATATGGAGACTTTGTGTGTGAAGCGTGTGCATATGTCTTTTCTTTTCTGTTCTTTTTCGCCCCTTTTTGAGTAAGTGGTGGTTTAGATGGTGCAGATTAACTGACCCTGCCTCTAGAGTGGACTTCTCTATCTTTTAAGTTTATTCTCAACTTCTCTCATCCTTTTAAGTTTTTGCGCATTTGAGGGTTGGAACCGAGGATGTCTGAGTTTACAGCTCGTCCCATGCTCTTCCTTCATCATATTTGCAAAACCTAGTTAAAGGATGTGCTCTCTCTTTCTCTCTCTGCTAGGAGCCATTTTCTCTTTCTTAATTTGTTTGTTAATTAATCTGACTTTCATAATAATGACCTTTTCTCTCAATACATGCCAGAAGCAAAGCCAATCCAGGATGATCACATTAGCTCCATGCCTGAAGATTTGTCAAAGCTGTTCAGTTTCATCCCTTCCCCCGAGCCCATCTCCGATTGGTATAGTGACAGTGGAGAGCTCTCCAACGGTCACTCTTCCGGCGTAACAGATGCTTGTTTGAATTTTGACATGCAGCAGCATATGGCCTCATTGTTCCCTGTTGCTGCCACAGCAGAGCATGGCAGAGCCTCTAGCTCTTGGGACAACATGCCTGGAATTTGCTGAGGATGATATTCAACTATACAAAATATTATTATAAATTATTACAGAGAATATAATAAAAGCTTTGATGGCTTAAAAGAGACTCTTGTTGTTTCATCTTCCTTGATGGTGTTTGTCTTCATCATCGTATTGTAATATTAACTTATATATCTTTTTTTGGATCAATTATGGATGCCACATTATTAATTATAGATCTAATTTATCACTTATGGTAATTGATACTTTGTGTTGATTTGCCTAATCCTTGTTGAAGAGCCAAGATCACCTGCCTAAAATGGCAGAATATTAATTAGTCAAAATTATGAATGTAGCCAGGGGCAAGCCGAACTCCTCCCTTCGGATGTGAGGACACCTTGTGGTATTTACCCAAAAAAAAAAATTATGAATGTGGCAGGTGAGGATTATAATTAATAACTTATTTTGGAGGCCAGATTAATCATTAATGACATGCGAAGATTAATAATTTTAACTTAATTTGCAGGCTAATTATGGTATATCCCCAAATTAGCTGGGGAAAAAAAAACAGTTGTAACTTGTAGCATGCGTGAGAGTCAGTTGTTTCTTAGGACTTTGCTTCTTTAAAAAAAACAAAAACAAAAAAGAAAAGGGTAGCACAAATATCAGGCTTTTGTTTTGCTTATAAATATTTACTGTTTGGGTTTTTACCTTTAGGAAACAGTCAAGTCACAAACCCTATAAGCTGACCCTCATCGATCATGGATCCTCAGCCTCAGCCAGAGCAAGTCAAGTACACCTGCGGAGGTACCCACTTTTCCTTTTGTTTCCCGAGAAAATTCGCTAGAAAAAATGAAAGAAAATAATTTTCTGGAAACATGAAAAAGCAAGCCTTTTTTATTTTGTGTTGTTAACTTGTAGGTTGTGGGGAGGAAGTCACTTTGAAGCCAAGCGAAAAGGTTCAGTGCCGTCACTGCGATTACACTGTCTTGTACAAGAAGCGTACTCGTCGTAGTAAGTTTTACTTTTTCTATTTAATTTTTTATTTAATCAATTATTAATATGTATATTTAAAACAAAACATAAAAGAGATTTGAATTTAGTTAGCTTTATATAGGGAATTGAAATATTGCCCTTTCATATATTCAACAATTCAACCATTGTAATAATTCTCGTGAATTTTTAGTTTTAGTGATAGAGCATTTATTTCCACACGAATTCCACTTTTATGGCATATTTACTAATTCTGAATTGAATTAGGGGGAATTGAATTGAGGATGAATTGAATTGAGCAGGAATTAGATTGAGGAAAATTAGATTCCGGATTCCTAATGAAACTGTTTACTAAACCATATGGATTGAGGAGAGTTAGATTCCGAATTCTTATTGAAGTTGTTTACTAAACTATATGGAATTGGGGTATGAGTGGTACTAATTACTAAAATGTCCTCATTTTTTGGTTAAAGTAGATGGCATACTTGGAATTTTGAAAATTGTGTGAGGATATAATAGGTAAAAAAGACGAATTCCTAATGGGTGAATTCTTCAGGAATTAGAATACCCCCTCCTATTCAATTTCTAATTTTGTGTGGGCCCCGCTTACTTTTCAATTCCTTCATGTGAAGTAAACTCGGGAATTCTTTCGTAGGCGTAATTCAATTCCTAATTAGTAAACATGTCATTATTCTTTTTTTTTTTAAGTTTTGAAGGAAACAAAAAAAACTATTGTAATAATGCAGTTTAAAATATTAAAGAAGAAAGAGTGCTTTGATCAACTTTGTGTACACTAATAAATGCACAAGTGTTAAAAGTGTCTCATATCTACTTGTAAAGTACTTTGAACATGCCCTTTATAAATGATTTTTTTTAAGGATGTAGGTGCTTTGACATTTATTACTTTTTTGGTTGTGTTGATTTTACCCTTGAGGTAAATAAGAAAAACACATTGAAAATCTAAATTTAATGCATTATTTCCTTGTAATTGAATACCAGAATTCTAATTTTGAATTTTTTCCTTGATAATATTCCTAATATATGAATAAAATACAATTTAATCAATAAAAAGTAAAGACCCACATATTATACCAATCAATCAAACAAACACCCTGTAAGGTTTTTATTTGAACCAATATTGTATTTTGGCTCTTCTCTTAAACCTACAAAACCTTTGTAATATTAATAGATTCTAGGTTAGAATCAGTATGGGTTGAAGGGCTTCCAAGTCTCCTTGTTGCTGGACTAAAGGTAAATCTCATATGCATTCTCACTGGATTAATACATGCTCACTTGTATTGATCCAACCTTCTGTTTTTTGCCTTTTACTTCCTTACTGGATTAATACTTGGTCGTGCGTATTAATCCAACCTTCGTCTTTTGCATGCCTGTGTCAACCGTTCTTTTTAAATATGCCTTGACAGTTTTTTTAAAATTCTTCCCATCCTTGAAACTGATAAACACATGAGAGTAACTCCGTTTACTCTCAAACGGTTTTATTTTTCTTGGTTCAAGCTCTTCATTTGTTTATTGTTTAAACCCATACCTCTTGGTTGCTGTCTCCTTGTCTACCACCTCTTCTAAGTGATGGGTTATAAACTACCTTTTATTCCTTCTTCTCACGTGGTCCTAGGAGCAGCTTCTTGTGTTTAGAAAACGGACAGCACATGATGTTTTGTTTATTCTCTTGCTGACTTGTTGTGTCTTGCACGGCTCCTTGGTTGATTCACTTTGGTCAGCAGCATGTTTGTTAAACTCAGTTTTAAAAGCTCTCTATATATGCTTCTTGCTAATGAAATTCGTGGTTAAGGCTTTAGCCCATGCATTCCGAATAGCGGTCACTTGCCTCCTTTGAGTCATGTTTTGAAAGCTGAAAAAACAGTGGGAATAAAGCTCCGAAAAGAGTTTCCTTCCCTTCTGTCAATCTTTAAATGGCTGACTCGTTTTCTTTAAACTAAATCTTCATATATGTTTCAGCTAGTATATGTTGCTTGAGAGTATACGATTGATGGTATACATATAAACTTCTCCAAGTATACATTTACAAGATTCCGGCTGTAAACTGTTTTTGTTGTTGTAATGTTGAATTAAACTATTTGTTTCAAATACATTATCTTCAGTTTATTCTTCACAACACTAAGGTTTCGTTTGTCTAGCTCAATCATACTTTATGATTGAGATAGATGAATATGTGAAACCACAACTCACTGCATACATCAAATCATATACAACTAGAGCTTGGTGCTCATGAGAGGATTTGCTGCTAAGAAACAAAGAAATGGTGCTTGCTGAAAGGGTGATTGAAGCTGCCTATAGGTGATAGATTGAGCTAAGTCATCCTTCATTTCTTGTATTTCTTATTGAGTGGATTGGTTCTCTCCTAACTTGGTGCTCCCAGTTTTTACCCATTTGGGTTTTCCTGGGTCAACAAATCTTGTGTGTTGCTTGCTGTCTTCTGTTATTTGTCTTACCTTGTTAATCACCTAATTTTATTTGTGTTTGTGTGTTTGAATTAACAAGAACTTTTTAATTGGTTGGCCCTTGACCTGTAGCCTACTTCACCCCCCCCCCTCTGTAGGCGTTTAGAGCTTAGGGCTGGTTTTACAATTGGTATTAGAGCGGGCACTACACCTTAAATAGTGTAGATCCGACTCTAAGTCATCTCTATGGAAAGAGATAGAGCTCATGGCTCTGTGGCTCACCCACCATTTTTTAATGGTGAATACTACTCTGCTTGGAAACACAAGATGCGTGCCTTCTTACTTGCCTTAGATTCTAAGGCTTGGAAAATGACTACAGATGGTTGGAATCCTCCAACCACCATTAATCCTTTTGGGGAACGTGAATTAAAAGAGGAGGATGTCTGGACTGTTGAAGAACAGATTTTAGCAAACTCAAATAGGAAAGCCTTGAATGCCTTGTTTGTTGCTGTGAACCCTGAACAATTTGCCTATATTGAAAACTGTGAAACTTCTAAAGAAGCTTGGGATATTCTTAGGCTTACTCATGAAGGAGATGAGAAAGTTAAAGAAGCTAAGTTAGACATGGTTAGTGCTGAGTTTGAGAGTCTTAAAATGCAAGACTCAGAAACCATTCAAGAATTCTATGCAAAGTTTAGTGCCTTAGCTAACTCCTCTCACAACCTAGGTGAAAAAATCCCAGAAATAAAATTGATAAAGAAATTCCTTAGATCCTTGCCTAATAGGTTCGATGCTAAGAGAACTGCTTTTTTGAAATGAGAGATCTCACAACTGTTAAACTTCATCAAGTCATCGGGTCGTTCAGAACCTATGAAATGGAAATGAATATGAACCTCTCTAAGAAAGCCAAAAATATTGCTCTCAAGTCTGTCAAAGAGGAAGAAAGTTCTTCCTCTCTAGATAATCTAGTTCCTGAGGACGAGATGGCTCTTTTTACCAGACAACTCAGGAAGTTTCTCAAATTTAGAAATTCAGGAGGTAATCAAAATAATTTTCAATTGAACTCTGGTTTTGACAAAAATAAGAATGCTACTCATTTTGATTCTAGAGAAAAGAAACCAGGAGGTTCCGTTAAATGTTATGAATGTGGTGGTATAGGTCATATTGCTCATGAGTGTGCAAACACTCTTAAAAAGCAAAGTCAGTTAAGTGATAGTGAAGATGATTCTATGAATGACTCTTATGACGATGAAAGTATTGTTGCTTTTGTTGGTAAATTATCCACTAAATCTGATGAAGAAAGTGATAATGATGTTGAATTAATTGATAGTGAGGATGAGTTAATTCAAAAGTATGAAGAACTTATGAAAGTTTCTTATAACATTAAGAAACAAAGTGTGCATCTTTCCAGGTAAAGTTGTCATGCTACAACAAGAAAATACAGACTTGTCTAACCTTGTGAGTCAACTTAAACAAGAAAATGAGAAGTTAAAATTTGACTTAGACTTGTCTAGAAAGAGGGAAATTGATTTTACCATTGGTGCTGAAAAAATAGATAACATGATGAAAATGGGAAAATCTTTTGGTGACAAATATGGTCTTGGCTTTACTCCAGAAACTGTCAAAATAAATGAGAAAGTCAAATTTGTAAAAGCTGTGGATTCTGTGGAAACTGTGGATAAATCGAAACTTATATGGCTCAATCCGTATCAGTTATGGATCAATCTAGTGTCAGCTTGTATCAATCCAAACCAATCCAGAATCTGCCCTCTGTTGTTAAGAATTCCAGAACTAAGGGTAATGCTTCAGGATCTGGTATGTCTAGGAAAAATCACTTCATTCCCGTTTGTCATTTTTGTAATAGAAAGGGACACATTAGACCTAATTGCTTCAAACTAAAAGGAAACAATGTTTCTCTAAGTTTAGAAAAACAAGTTGAAAATCTGTTAAGTGAAGTTGCTATTATCTCAAACTTGTTAAAATCTAATCAAGCAATCAAAATGCCAACTAAAAAGGTTTGGGTGAGAAAAACTAATCAGACTTGTCTTCTTGCCTTGAATGCTTTATCTGTGAAAAATTCCAATGCTTGGTATTTTGATAGTGGTTGCTCTAATCACATGACTGGTGACAAGAGCATGTTTCTTAATTACTCTCCCATATCTAATCTTGGGAGTGTGACCTTTGGTGATGGTAGCAAGTCAAGTATACTAGGAAGAGGAACCATCTTTGCTCCAGGAATTAATATGCTTGAAAATGTCTTGTATGTTGAAAATCTGAAATCAAATCTAATTAGCATAAGTCAACTTTGTGATCAAGACACTTGCAATGTTAGTTTCAGTAAAGGAAGATGTGTTGTCTCAAACAAAGAAGGAAATGTTGTCTTAACTGGTCTAAGATCGAGTGATAATTGTTATTGTGTGGAGACCAATTTGTTTTCTAATGATCTTGCGTGTAATCTCAAGAATATTGAGAAGAATCTGTCCAAAAGGGAAAATCTTGTGTCTGTTGTCACTCAACTACCTTCTTCTAAAACTAATGAGCCTATCACTTCTGAGGTTGTTCACACTTTTGTGGAACCTATTCCTGCTCCTTGGGTTAGTAAGAATCATCCTAGTATATGCAGTCCTCATGCTAGAGTTAAAACAAGAAGACAAATTGTTGAGGAAACTAATTCTGTTTGTTTCATGTCTGAAATTAAACCAAAGAACAAAAAGCTTTATATCTTTAAATTATTTGATCTCATTAGTGACTTGCTTCTCAATGCATGCATGCTCTTTCATCTGTTTTTACTTTGGGATGCAATTGTAATTGATTTGGTCTTAATCACAATATGTTGCTGTTCATTAAGTCTCTGCGGACATTGACAAAATGTTCAAATCTGGGCATATATGGACTGATACAAATTGTTTCCGTATTAATACATTTGGTATTTTTACCAATCCCTGTGGAACCTGCAGCGACCCTTATCATTATCATATCAATTTGTCTGTTGTCGTTCCAATCCAGGTGGTTGTTGTACCTTCATTTTTTATTGGTGTAACAGTCCTTGTCATCATGTACCAATACATTTATGTTTGTACCAATTCTTGTGTTTCAAACTAGCAAATACTTGTGCCTTGTTTATGGGGGAGATTGTACTGCTTGGTTTGTGGGGGAGCTTGTATTCCTTGGTTTGTGGGGGAGCAAAATGGACAAGCTCCATTGTCTTGCTTCTTCCTTTGTCTTTTCTAAGACAAAATGGGGGAGAAAATTGCAATTCTATAGACTAATCTCTGTTTATTTTTGGAACCTTATAGTTGAAATCTTTTAATCCTTCTTGTGAAGCTTGTGTAGGTTCCATGTTCTATCAATGTCTTTTGATAGTTTTAGATGAGTTAGTCTTTGAATTTCATTTTGGTTTTTTGTTTAAGAAAAGGCCAAAGGGGGAGATTGTAAGGTTTTTATTTGAACCAATATTGTATTTTGGCTCTTCTCTTAAACCTACAAAACCTTTGTAATATTAATAGATTCTAGGTTAGAATCAGGTATGGGTTGAAGGGCTTCCAAGTCTCCTTGTTGCTGGACTAAAGGTAAATCTCATATGCATTCTCACTGGATTAATTCATGCTCACTTGTATTGATCCAACCTTCTGTTTTTTGCCTTTTACTTCCTTACTGGATTAATACTTGGTCGTGCGTATTAATCCAACCTTCGTCTTTTGCATGCCTGTGTCAACCGTTCTTTTTAAATATGCCTTGACAGTTTTTTTAAAATTCTTCCCATCCTTGAAACTGACAAACACATGAGAGTAACTCGTTTACTCTCAAACGGTTTTATTTTTCTTGGTTCAAGCTCTTCATTTGTTTATTGTTTAAACCCATACCTCTTGGTTGCTGTCTCCTTGTCTACCACCTCTTCTAAGTGATGGGTTATAAACTACCTTTTATTCCTTCTTCTCACGTGGTCCTAGGAGCAGCTTCTTGTGTTTAGAAAACGGACAGCACATGATGTTTTGTTTATTCTCTTGCTGACTTGTTGTGTCTTGCACGGCTCCTTGGTTGATTCACTTTGGTCAGCAGCATGTTTGTTAAACTCAGTTTTAAAAGCTCTCTATATATGCTTCTTGCTAATGAAATTCGTGGTTAAGGCTTTAGCCCATGCATTCCGAATAGCGGTCACTTGCCTCCTTTGAGTCATGTTTTGAAAGCTGAAAAAACCAGTGGGAATAAAGCTGGAAAAGAGTTTCCTTCCCTTCTGTCAATCTTTAAATGGCTGACTCGTTTTCTTTAAACTAAATCTTCATATATGTTTCAGCTAGTATATGTTGCTTGAGAGTATACGATTGATGGTATACATATAAACTTCTCCAAGTATACATTTACAAGTTTCCTTAAACCGTTTTTGTTGTTGTAATGTTGAATTAAACTATTTGTTTCAAATACATTATCTTCAGTTTATTCTTCACAACACTAAGGTTTCGTTTGTCTAGCTCAATCATACTTTATGATTGAGATAGATGAATATGTGAAACCACAACTCACTGCATACATCAAATCATATACAACTAGAGCTTGGTGCTCATGAGAGGATTTGCTGCTAAGAAACAAAGAAATGGTGCTTGCTGAAAGGGTGATTGAAGCTGCCTATAGGTGATAGATTGAGCTAAGTCATCCTTCATTTCTTGTATTTCTTATTGAGTGGATTGGTTCTCTCCTAACTTGGTGCTCCCAGTTTTTTACCCATTTGGGTTTTCCTGGGTCAACAAATCTTGTGTGTTGCTTGCTGTCTTCTGTTATTTGTCTTACCTTGTTAATCACCTAATTTTATTTGTGTTTGTGTGTTTGAATTAACAAGAACTTTTTAATTGGTTGGCCCTTGACCTGTAGCCTACTTCACCCCCCCCCCCCCTCTGTAGGCGTTTAGAGCTTAGGGCTGGTTTTACACACCCACATTAAATTATATACCTGACATACAGGTAAATAGTGTTATTATTAGCAACGAAAAATACTTAGTGATAAATCATGTTACCTATAAGTTAGGAATATAAATTAGAAAACTACCTATAAGTCAGATATAAAAATAGACAAAATAAAATTGTATGTTACCTGTAAATAAAATAAAAAATAAAAAAAGTACCTAAAATACTATTACACATTTTCGAAAATATGAAAAAACATATATATACCTATGCAATAGACAGTATGACATAAATGATTATTACCCGATTCAAGGCATAAGGGGCAACATTGGAACAAAAAATAATTTTAAAAATAAAATAATAAAATATTACATCATAAAATATTAAAAAATGAATGTAATTCTATGTGGCACAAAAATCAAAGGACTAAGAATAAAATTACCAAATCCGAGGATTAAACCAAACTCCTCAATAAGAATTTGGATCTATATCAACTTTTCTATTTTTTTAATTGTATTTCATTAGTGTAGTTCTCATTACAACTCTTCGTATTAGTAAAAGAGACATTTAAAGAATCAAACAAGGGAAAAAAAGTCCTCACCTATCAAATGTAATAACAATTGAGTTTAGAAATTTTTTCTTCAAAATAGTGTTTCAAGTGATTTATACTATAATATGGAATTTTGAGAGCCTTATTTGTGAAGATACATTTTTACTCAGGAGTCTAAAGTCCGTAACTATTATCATTGTATAATATTTTGTGCACATTTTTGTGTGTATGCCACCCATTAATGTATTGTGAGATTCACTTACAATCAGCTATTGACGCTTGCGTGGTCTACCTACCGTTTGTAGTATTACTCTATTATATTTTTGGGATTATGTTGTCTAATTATCTTTAAATCATTCTCTGTCACATGATATAAGTAATTGACATATGATTTTTGGTTTTTGCAGTCATGGAGTTTCTGGCACGCTAGGAGAGAATTTGGGATGAATGAGCATGGAATAATTATATATACAACTGAGGCATGTGGTGTCCTACATGTTCCGATTTGCTCATGCGAGTTGGGGGATTTATCAGCAATTAGAGTATAGAAAAGAATGTTAGTAAGGCAATGTGACCAGTTTACGGCTTGGTCTTTGAAACAATATCATATTTTAATTGATGTCTGTTTTTTTTTTTTTTTTTCACTTCGTGATTAAAATAGTGTCTTCGCTGTTGATGAGCTTACAAGTCCATAAGCAACTGGTATTGTTCAGCTGTAACTATAAGAACATATTTTAGAAGAGCATAAGAAACTTGGGAAATAGAATGATTATGCTGCATGATAACTGGCGTAATGAAGGAAACTAAGAAGGGAAATGGAGTGATCACATGATGCTGCAAGTCATTCTACAACTAAACTTTCCAAAGCTCTACACAATGGTCATCGCCTCTTGCGAAAGCATGAGACATGACAGTCCATTTTCATTGGTGGCGGTCATGTCTGTTCCTAGCCGCCAAACAGGTGTCAGACTTCAACCTTGTTGCCCAGGACCAGTTGGTGGCATTTCGTTGTCCTTCAAAGAATGAGAAGTGCCATATTTTACCAACCTTAAATGAGAACGGAGGAATGGTGGAGTAGAGTGTGGTTCAAGCATCAATGGTGGAGTAAAGTGTGGAGTAAAGTGTGGTTCAAGCACTAATGGTGGAGTAAAGTGTGGTTCAAGCACTTCAAGAAGAGACTGAATCTGCAGTAGGGTTTGAGCACCAAGCACATTCAATAGACATCATGGCACTCTACGTAGGAAACCATCAAACACAAACGCAAAACATGAAAAATTGGAAAGAAAAATAAACATTACGCATTCGACAATTTACTCGCTGAACTCATAAAAGGATTAACCATATAATATTTCCAGCTTAAGGTCATAGATCCAAATGTTAACAGTAGGCATTACAAGAAGATCAACCTCAAATTTGGGACTGCAATAGCAGAAGTTGAAATCCGAGAATTTACAAATTTTTCATACTTCTTAAACGTCTTATTTACATATCAACTTGACTGCACTGGGATTAACCAAATGTGTTTTCGCCGCTGTAGGTCATGTAAAGGAAACCATCCTCATCTTTGTTTTCCTCATAGATTGCAGACATCATGGCAGCTGCAATAGCACAAAACCAAACATATGTTGAGAAATAGGTCATTAGATGATGGTATTTATAGTATATACGAAACATCTTTGGAGCATTATTCTCACCAGTGGGTGGCAAAATGTTCTTGACAAATATAAAAATAGCCTTCTCAGCACTGAGTTTTATCCTCTTACGAACCACATAAACAAACTGCCCAACAGTCAGATCAGCAGGAACCAGATATCTGTTTCAATCATTGATCATTAAACAAAATCCATTGAATTAGATTGTGCACTGTGCAAAGAATGTTTTACAGATAGTTTAACAATCAAAAGTCTATTTGTTAGAAACTAACATTTCAGCTTCAATGCAAGCACTAGCTCTTCCTAATTTCTTCTGGTAATATTATGAAGTGAGAACCCGTGATGGCTAGTGATACATGCGAAGTTAGATCAAAGATGCATAACTTGTTTGTGCTCCATGGTAAACACTTAATCATACACATGAAACACCCTATGTAGGAAATAATCTATAATGCAACCATAGTTTGGCGATGTCTAACTTAATCCCATGCAAGACATACATAGCCAACAACACCACACACATTCTTTCAAAACGGCTTGGAAAATTGTAAAGTGCCAGCAAGCAAGCCCATGCAGAACTCATCAAAGCAGGGGAAAAAAAATCTATAACATAGAAGCATGTATCAAGTCTTGACCTTACCAAAGAAGTGTCACACAAATGTGTGCAGACACAAACACACGTGCACATTCTTCAAAAGGAAAACCTTTTAGAAAATTGCAGGGTACCAGGATGAAAGCATCATGGCATAACTCATCAAAGCAAGAAAAATAAATAAATTCTATCACATACAAGCCAGTATGAAGTCTTGATTACTAAGAAAATTGGGAACAGCCAAAATAGAAATATATAAAGCACATGTGAAACAAATAAAGACAAGACTGACTTCTTCTTATCAATGTCTGGTATGTCACTTCTTTCAGCCTTCTCCACAATAACCTATATAGAGAAAAAAGAAGATGAACACATAATTAAAGAACAATAATGTATAATACAGCGTATGGACAAGGGTCTTGAAAGTGTTATAAAAATGCACCACACTTCAAGCCCAAAGTTAAACGAGTATTGCTTGGAGAATTTTTGACCTTCACGAAGTCCCTTTAGGGAGGCACAACTCAAACACAAGAGCACATGCTTTTTTGCAAAGCTTAAGGCTCAAACAAGCTTTTCTTGGTCCAAGTTTTGTATTAATTAACATTTTGAGAAGTTAAACTTTATAATTGCGTTGTGCTTAGGCTCTAAAAGGCCTTAGCTTCTAACTGCCCCGTGACCCTTTTTATATAAGATGGCTCTTGATGAATTGCAAATTATATTCATACCGGAATTCTGTCAGGATACTTCTCCCTGATCCGAGCAGCTTCTGCCTGCCTCCTTTCTGAAAAAAGAACCAACAATTAAAAAAATTAAAATAAAACAAGGAAAAATGAATTAAGCCTGTAGGATCTGATCTACAGGAAGATATTAGAACTATAGTGATGCTGACTCTATAGAAGGCAGACACACAGAAAATCAAAATAGAAAGGCCTAGAACAATTCAAATTAAAAGTAATATTCATAAGCTGAGGTTGACAATTCATCTCTCAATTAAATCTCAGAAAATCAGCAACACAGATCATACAACTCATAAATATAAACAAAAAGGAAAATAATAAGGGAAAAGAAGAGATAACCCAAATCAAGAAAGATAAAGTTTGAAGCTTAATTCAGTATAAAAATAACAAAATTTCAATACTATGTTCATAAATTGTGGAAATTGCGAGAGACCCATTTTCAATCAACAAAACCCATATGTAACTCGAGATCAATCACATCAGAGAGGGAGAGAGAGGGAGGGAGAGAGAACCGAGTGGGTGTTCCAGCTTGAAGGAGCTTTTAGCCATGGAGGATTACAAGTCTTGACGGTTTTGCTAGCACTTCCGAGTTCCGATCACAGCATAGAAAAAAGAACCAAATTAGGGTTTCCGATTGAAAAAAAATGGTTAATCGAAAGATTACAAAAAACAAAAAAAGCCTTCTCTTTTCTGCAACTTCTTACCACAGAATATCTGAAGAACAAGCAAAGGAAAAATATTTGGGAGAGAATCCGAGAGAGAGAGAGAGAGAGAGAGAGAGAGAGAGAGAGAAACTGAAGAAATACGAAAGCGAAAAACTGTGATCGGGAAACTGATATTGCTCAAAAGAAAGGATGTTGACTACTTTTACTACTTATCCCGAAAGCAAATTTCTTCACTTCTCACTCATTCACCTTCTTCACTAAACGACGGTCGTTGTTGTCGTTTCGTTTGCTGTTCAGAGGGCCACAACAATTGGTTGAGTTATCCTTGGACTAATCTGGACTGCGATCCTTTCTGATCCTGCTTCCAAATTTGGCCGAGTTTCGATGGACCGCAAATAGAACTGGGTCAAGTCCTCCAATCTTGCTTGAATCCACAACTTTATTAAATTATTAAAAAATTATATAATTTAAAAATAAATAAATTGATGAGTATTTATAGAGTTTAGGATCTGTTTTGAGGTTATATCCAACTTAGAATAATATATATACTTATTTTTACCTTTGAATTTAAATTTCAAAGGTTGAATTACTTTTTTCCCGTTGATCCAACCAAGTTTTAATATCAAGTTTTAATATCAGCCATTGATTTCTAGCCTTTTAGATTTGAAAAAAACAAAACAAAAAAAAGCAGCCCATTTGAAATGCAGTCATTGAAGTGCAATATTAATTCCGCCTTGACTGGAATCTCAGGCAGAATACCGCTTTATTTTAGAATCAACCCAAATTTTCCCCCCTCCAAATACATGAATTGGAGAAGATTTTGGGCTAAAAATTCCAAATTTTGGATTTTGTCTCCCTGATTGGAGAAGGCCTTATGTCCAAAACTGGAGTCAACTTACAGATTTGTCTTCGGTCACTTCAAGGCCCACTTCTTACGAATTGTGCTCGGTCAGATATAATATGAACAATACTTCACTATATGATTGGAGAATTCATGCACATGTTAACATCTTCTTATCTATTGGAAATGAAGTTTAAATTTGGTCCTGATTTGAGTAAATGATATAGTGCCAAATAATTCTAAATTAACTTGGTTATTGCACTTCACCAACAAATCCCACCAGAAATCATAACTCATACATAACTCATCATAACCAAACAACAATTAGCTCATCCTTAAATAGGCATGACTAGCAACTTAAATAAATTTAGAATCTTTTTCAGGTACTACGGTTTCAACGTTATCAATTTTACCTTTGTGGTTTATACTAGTTTTGATCGAATACTCAATTACATCAATTTGCAGCCAAGTTCTTTGGGTTTTCTTGGACTGAAGTGCATTATTTTAACTGATTCAATGAGCATGGACAGGAAAGATTATAATGCCTTTACATGCGACCTACTAAATTGATGGAAATTGAACATTTGACTAAAATTGATAGTATAAGTAAATCACATGACAATTACAGTAAACTACAAGGACTGATTGTCAATTTTGGTCGTATAAAAAAAATTATTACTTCAAATTTTTTTCGTTTTTGCGATCAAGGAGAAAAAAATCGAACTTAAAATCTCTTTAGAGGCTCGCATGAAATGCATTTTAAATGACAGTCACACTACTTTGTGTACTACTTTCCGACAAATTTTTTGGAGCTTCATCTTCACTCTAATAAGTCGGTGGAAAGTTCTGCTTTGGGTTTAGTAGGTGAGGATATGGACTTTTAGTGCCCTAAAGTGCTCCACTTTTCAAACAAGATGATTGTGTTAGAAGAAGCATAGACCTTTATTTTAATCTGGAAATACAGATATTCCAACTACTTGGAAACACTTCAAAACTAATCATTTCACAAATATACATATTTATCATATTTCTTTTTATGTTCTTGAGACTTATGGAAGAAAACCCATCTAAGTCCTCTCTTCATCCACCTCTTTATGAGAAACAGCAGGTGGCTCAAACATGCTAAAGACCCTATAAGCTGAAATCACAGCTAAGACAATGAAGCTGCAAAGGGCCAGGGCATGGAGAATCAAGGCCACCTTCATTCTACTGCAGAATTTTCCATAAGAAATACAAGCTTCACTCCATGAGACTGTCCTGTCACCATTGGAGGCCAAAGACAGTATCTCCATAACTGCAGCACCAGATGTAAGCATTAAGTAAGCCACAATCTGCACCCAAAATTGAAACAAAAGAAAAGGACACAAAATCAGCAAAGGCCACCCTCTTACATACATTTGTGCCAAATTTGGGACCTTAATTAGTGCTTGATTAGTGGTTTTCAACATTATAATTAAGCCTTCAACACAAATCAGGACAAAAACCAAATTGGGTAATCACACATTTTATCAAAATGTTGACAAACTTTGAGGACATATGTGAACAAAAATAATAAGAACAGAATTATTTAAGAGGGTAGGTATTTCTTTTTTTCCCCAAAATTCCAAACATCCACCTCCTATGTATTATTATTATTATGTCTGAAAGTGAAAAAAGAGAAAGAAAATAAAATAAATTGAAGGGGACAGAGAAGGGCGAAGAAAATGAACCTGGTCAGAGACAAAGAAAAGCCAAGCTTTAGTCACCAAGCATCTGATCCATGAGGCCATAGTTGCAAGAAAAGCATATGCAGCAGAAATGATGCTGATGCAAACCATGTACCTGCAGAAAGACAGCTCAAATATTAAATTTAAAACAGAAGAATTAGGCAGACAAATTAATGTCCAAGAAAATGAAAAAGAAGATGAATGGGGTTCTTGCTTGAGGCCCATGAAATTGCTGAACTCTAGCTTCCCATAGCTGATGTTGTCTTGTTTGTTTGTCACAGTGAGCCATATGGTTGCAATGCTAAGAGGAATCACTGAAACCCGAAGGGAGCAATCTAGGAGCTTCAGGGCAGGAACAGGAAGGTTGGAAGTGAGGTTAGGAGCATTTTCATCTAAGTTTTCTCTCATTTTTGGGCAATGCAAAAATAAGACCAACTTTCACTTTAACGAGAACCTCTGGTCCTATTATAGTAGAGTGCAGGCAGACTGCAGAGAAAGATGAAAATTTCTTTTCTTTTCTTTTTTATATATTTTTTTATGCAGAAGAGAGATGAAAATGTTGCTAAGACTAAAATGGTAATGTGGGTAATAAATATAAAACATTTTAGGGATGTACTTGTACTTTTTTTTTGGTGGAAAAATAATCAATATGGGTTTAGAAGGGAGTTTCACTAAAATACCCAAAATGGAGGCTGAAATTATAAAAATACCAAACACCCAAAACACTTTATAAACATACCCAAAATCCATCATTACACACTCAAAATCCATTTATAAACATACCCAAAAAATATACAATTGTTGATTGTGGGGTTGATTTTGGGTATGTTTCTATGTTTAAATAGTATTTGGGTATATTTATAAATACATGTCTAGAATTTGGTATTTTTATAAATATCTATTATTTTTATTTTTATTTTATTTTACTTAGCTAAGGTTTTATTTGGTTTTTATATATAAAACAAAATGCTTGAAAGAATGTGTGGAGATATATTACATGGAGTCTTGTTAGTGGGAGGGGAAAAGATATGATAGTGGGGCTGTTGCTTTTCAAGTGCAGGAAATCATGACATGGTGTTGTGATTATCTAGAACAAATGCCATGATTGATGATGATTCTACATGACATCAGGCTTCCTGATACTTCAAACTACTTTATTATGAGAAAGGAAATTCACAGGCCCGCCATTTTTTAAACTTTCTTTTCGTCGGACACCATCTTTTAACTTTATTATAGCAAAACTCTTTCTATTCATATTCATATAGTTTACTAAACAACTTCAATAGTAATACGAAATCTAATTCTTCTTAATTTAACCCCTTTTTAATTCAATTCCTCATAATCCGATTACGGATCAGTGAACATGGCATGAGAACAATCGAAGAACATATGCATTCAAAAGCATAATCAATTCAACCACTGAAATCATAGTTCCTCACTTTCTTCTCTTTCAAGTTCCTTAGTGAACACTTTTATTAGCTATGGTTAATTATAATATAACAGTTGTCAAACATTGAGTGAAACGATGATGCTCCACCACTTGAAAGTAAAGATAATGAGCAAAATTATTTATCCAATTCCCAATCAAGTCCTTGTGTGAAAACTTCATCAACTGAACTAGAAATCCACCCTAGAGAGGAGTTGATCATAAGTCTACATGACCTCATAGTGACATTTAATCTCTTCTTATTTTTTGTGTTGGGAAACATGATTTCCTAAAAGAGCCACCCAGAATGCTGTAAGTACAAGAGCTAGATAATCTATTTGGTTGCCTCTGATGGTGATAACTTATTTGTCTTCGCTCTCTTTTTTAGGGTAAATAAATTTTCTCCCATCAATTTGGTTGAGCTGTATACTTAATGGATGACCTTTGTTTGGTCACTTGATGCTTTTATAGTTCACCTACTCAAATTCATTAGTCTGAGCCAGGTAGATGGGAGTATAAATATATACTGCGAGTTACAGTTAATGCAGTATCTATGATCAACAAGTTGTTAACTCAGTCAATTCAATTGAATTGAGTCAACTGGCCTGTGGTCACATATGCTTTGCACAGTGAAGCTTCATCATCAAGAAAGAGCACGAAAAAATAAATATCCATCCTCATTTCTTCTACTATCATGGAAAAGGTATAAAACCCACAAAAAGTTCAACTGCAATGCACTAATTTATAAAGTAAAAGGCAGCAGGACATTGGCACTTATTGTGGAGCTCCATTAGCCATGGAAGACTTACAAATGGCCCCGGAAGCACTCAAAGAATGAATTAACTACAATCTCTTGCCTCTTTTAAGTTTGTTATTGGGGTTCTCTCCTCTTCTAAAATGGAGTAGAATCCCAGAAATAGGAAAGCAACTTCCCCAGCAGGGTGCCAACCCATCTCGCTATGCATCTCATTTTACATATCGTGTTACAAACATTTTCTGTGCGGAACTTTATGATACAAGCTCAAGCCATTTACATGTTCCTCCTGAGTTAGGAAGAAAGTTGCCGGTTAGAAAACAGCATTCCACAAAGCATTCTCACCTTCTCCACAGCGCCGATGGACCTCCTTGATCCTCTCGGAAGACTTGCAGATTCCACTGCAACTCCAATCGAACGAAGCAACACAGACATTGCCTGCCTGAGCCTTCCATTCACAATCTGTGGTTAACAATTAACACCATTAAACTTCTAATTACATTTCATTATGATAATATCTGTTCCTAGCTTGAACCATGCACCGTTAAGTTTCACCCCCATTTTGTTTTATTTGTAATTTTAACATGTAAACTTATCATGAATGAATGGGCAAATCCACACAAAACTCACCCACCAATAACATGGAAAGAGCACCACAGGGAAAGACAGGTCTTTCACCCATGTTGTTCCGCACATGATCAAACCTGACCTTGAAGTCTTAAACAGAAGTCACATGAGAATGTACGTCATAAACAGAAAGAAGTGAACTTCTGGTAAGAAATGGTCAATAGGTCGGAGGATCCAAGCTAAGATCTCATGACGAGTCTTAGATGTGCCACTGGTAACCATGATCAAGTGTCACCTGCTAAACAAAAGTGTGGCAATTAATGGGCTATAATCAACCCATGACACAACCCTAGATATGAAAGCCACTGCACAGACTTGTGTGTTGTAACAAAGGTCATAGCTAAAGGGCAGGCGTGCTCTAAAGTGGTAGTAGTCGTCTCTTCTAATTATTATTATTTTTCAGAACAGTAAACACAATGGGTAATTGTGTCTTTCCCAATTTTTTTTGCACTAAATACATCCTCTGGGATTTCAATTCTATGAGTCTGTAATGAGTGAAAAACTCAAACCTCAGCTGCCTGTGGACCAAGGCCTTGTTTAACATGTAAGCCAATGCTTTATGTCACAATCACCAAACTATCCCCATTCCCAGTGTGCCACATAGTGAAAATTGTGCTACCCAAATAAATAATTCAACTTGTTTGCTATAAGAGTCGGAATAATAAACAATGTCTTGGTAATCCATTGGCACTCTAAATCACAACATTGAAGATATGGTACGCGCAACAACCCAGGTTAATCAGATGCTTAGTGACCAAAATTTCTTTTCCCAACACTAATGCCATAGCAATCCTCATTAATACCCAGATAGTTAAAAGGAAATGGGACAAAATAGATGCATATGAAATTACCAGGTGGCGTTCCACAACATAATCTTCGGTCATCAATCTGCTCCACATCCAATCCAATGAACCACGACCCCAGAGAAACATCCTCATTGGCATACTTGTGTAGCACATGCCTACATGATTAGCATAATGTAAGAAATAAGCAAACGTTCTTTGGGCAGAAAGATTTCCACCATACAGAATATGGAAACATACTGGTTGATTGATATGTAAGTAGCCAAGTCTTTTGAGATAGCATAGAGCTGTCCTGTGGCATGACGGAAATATTTGTTCCCTTCCTCGCCAAATCTCCAATACTCGGGCTCATGATATCTCACTCCCCTGTTGACAAACAAATAAGGTAAGGGAAAGAATGGCAAAATGACTAGCTGAAAGAAATAGTTTGAAGAGTGTACAGCTCACTTTCGAGCAAGGACTGGACCAGATTTCATGCATCCAATATACACCCTGGGGTTTGATCTATGTCTAGCTAAAGTTGCTCCAAGTGTTCCTGCAAAAACATGATGAATGAATTCGACACTAAGGAAAATGGAGCTTTATAGGCAAAAGTTATTACACATTGGCTGCAGCAAAAATGCCAACATTAATGACTACTTAAACAAGACTGATTTCAGCAGTATTCAAGAAAAGCCAATTTCCAGTTTAAAAACCTTGAAAACACAAATTTTCAACATTTTTGGCCACAGTACTACCCACTTTGTTGCAAAACATAGTCATATAAAGACAATGCATTACATCACTCAGTATTCATCATGAAAACATTTAGAGGTTACGTAAAGCATGAATACTTAGGAAACTTTATGAATTCCAAGTGGACAAGTAACTTTGAGCTTGAATAATGAAAGCTTCAAACTCAATAAAACAAAAAACTTTCCTGAGTAAAAGATTTCTTATGCTTTTATACCTACAAAAGAAACAGAACACGTGATAAATATATACCTATATTTACATGTACATCATCATCAACTTTGACGTAGAAATCTGCATCCCATGAGGCAACAGCAGTGGCAAAAAATATCTTCGTCTTTGCTGACAATTCAAGATAGCCCTCAACATGATCCTGCTTTCACAAAATTTATGAAGGCAAATTTCGATCAGCTTTTTCCTCAGATTAACACATTATGAAATGTCCCTACATTGTATATCAGTTCTGCAGTCAAATAAAAGACTAACTGAACTAGTTGAAAAGATAAGGGCTTTACCAGCCGCAAAATGTCACCGTGTTTTTTGTCCTCTGCTTCAACAGCTCTATCAAGGATACCACCTGATGTAGCACTAGCAATGGAACAGGTGATAGAGGAAAGACAAATCAGTTTGTGATCATTAAAGTTTATATTTTTCATCTTTAAAGAAGTGCAAAAGATTTCAAAGTTGAGGTGACTAAATCGTAGATAACCGGGGGGGGGGCGGTGTGTGTAAATCATGTGATAAAAAAAATATAGCTTTGAGATCAAACATAAAAATAAATAAGAAATAAGAAATGCAGTAGTGAAAACAGAATGCATATAGACAATGGAGCCTGAAAGCTGTCTAGCACATGCATACTTGTACTGTTATGGAGAATAAAATTATGATGTGGATAGTGGAAGGGAGGGGGAAAAGAAATTAGAATTTTAAGACACAACCAAAGGGGAAAAGAGTATTTGATTCTATTACATTGTATGATTCCCAGAATGTTTTTAATAAATAAAAACTCTCTACATAGATTGAATCTATGGCAGGATAAAGATCTCAATAGCAAAGAACCAAATTACATGATTTTCTTGTGAAAGACTGAGACCTTCATGAAATCTATTGACGGAATACGTAAATGCAAAATCAAAATAAAATTGGTATCAACAAATAGCTTTGAACTCAAGTGCCCACCTGTGACCTATTACAAAGCGAATTACAATGCCCTTTTCTTCCTCAAGCTTCTTTCTTTTATCGCCTAATCATATAGCAAAGAAAATGTGGAAAGGAAATGTCAGACGCTTTCAAAACTAATTAGAAAATTATACAAGAAAGCAGGTTGTCAATCAACAAACCTTGAGGCATCCAAGTAGCACGAACTGAATCTCTGCGCTTTCGACTGCTAAAAGCAGTATTTATTCCCACGACCATCAGATATTTTCTTTTCTTTCTTGTCTCCGGAATTTTTAAATTTTCTGCAATAGGTGAACCATTAAGTATAGATTCCTGTGCAGCCCTTGCAGCAGCTAATTCCATCTCCAAATTTGAAATTTTTTTATCCAGTGTGCTGCATTTTGTAAGAGTCATGAGATATAACACTGGCAACTTCAACAAAATTTAGATAAGCTCCAGCATTGGCTTACTGTATAGCATGATGAGTCTTTGAAACTTCCCCATAAACATCCTTCTGTTCATGTTCTACATCCTTCTAAACAAAAAGAAAGGTAGAGATAAATAAACAAATAAAGAAAAGAAAAGGACATGGTTATTTGGATAAAAGATACTCACAATTGTTGGATCACAGCCAGAAACTAACTGCGGCGTTTCTTCTTCATGCCTTTCTGTCCTCGCTATGCCTTTAATTTCAGGCACTGACCACATTCTGTTGGCAGAGTTTATTTATTATTTTATAAGTATAGAACATGCCTGGAATTAAACTCTACCATAGAACACGCTACTTTATCACCTCTGATCATGTTCCAAGTAATAACATCTTTTGATGTGTATGCATGCACATTTTGCAGAAAAATAGCACGTAGCAACCAGAATGTGACATGTAAGCAGATAAGTGATGCTTGAGGATGTTATCAAAAACCGATATCCTAATCTGGAAATCATGCAGGAGGAACCCATCAAAAGGTTTTCCGTCAATGAGAAGCAAAGAGAGGGAAAAGAAAGGTCAAGGGAGGGCGGGGCCGCACAGAAGATGGTGCAGGACCACTTAATGAAGAAGGGACACCAGAGTCCTCTCTTGAACTAAATGATTAGGATAGCAACTGATGTCCAAGCATGATGTCTGAATTCAAGCAGTACGATGAATAATATTCATATAAAACTTTCAAAAGTTGGATCTATTACATGAAATTCAGATCTATCACAATCTCATAATTGTAATACAGAAAAATGAGAATTTCAGGACACATAAGCTTCATTTTCTGATTAGTAAAACTGCTTTTTTTTAAACCACGGCCATCATCATTAATCTCCACTTTAAGATTCCCAGAAAACAATTAACAAATACACCAAAGATGCTTTAATTACCAAACCCAGAAGACCGTTCAAAATCCATCATCAGTCACCAATATTCTTTAAGAACTATTGGCTGACAAAATTGATGCCAATATACACAAACCCACCAAAATTCCAAATCTTTTACTAAAATTAAGGGGAAAAGGAAGCTACAAACTTCACCAAATTAGAGTTACAAGCTAAATACTTAAACAAATGGATTGAATTCAAAGAAAAATGGAAGCTTTATGTGAGTAGAAATTACCTATCAGAGAAGAGCATCCCAGCACAAAAGTAACCAATACAAAACAAAATGGTCCATTTCCGAGACACTGCACTCTTTGAAGCTGACTCGGCTCCTCTGCTCTTCCAAGACATTGTACTTCTCTTCACTCTAACCAAACCCAATAGCTAAATCAATACATGACTCATTGCCAATCCCAAGTCAATGAAGTCAACTCACTTGTTTGACCCAAATTCAGATCCAAAAATTCCACGCTCCTTAGGAAAAATCGAACACCCAAATGTTTTCACAGAAACCTCTGCATGCTCAAAGCATGGAGGTCTGGTCTCTTGGGTTTCTGGGTCGGTGTCGTTGTGTGTTTCTAAATAGGTGTTAAAGAGAAGGTGGAGGTGCGTGGAGGTGAGGAAGACCCAACAACCATTGCTGTTGAAACTTGAAATACTGTACTAAAATTACACAACTGACCTCAACAAAACTTTTTATATTCAATTCTATCCCAAGTTGTACGTCTGAAGTTTTGCCATACGTGAGAGACGACATCTTAACTACCTTATGATTTGTGAAGAAGCCTTTGTGCCTCAAAAATACTATACCACTTGAGATCTTGAGCAAATTTATGGCTCAAAATAGAAGGCCTATGAAAGGCTTTGAGTATGAGCAGTAACAAATCCATAGGAAGAAACTTCACGTGACAAATGACGTGACGAGAGATATAGAAAAAAGATTATATGTACGACCATGAATCCAAAAACGCCGTTTTTTTCTTTTTTAAAGTTTAATGAAAACTTATGAAACTACATATAACTAGTAAGAAAATTATGAAAGTTTTGAGTTATTGGCCTCCTCAAATACGGAAAGGTTAGCTCCGCCTATGTACCTATGATAGTTAAGTTTTTCTAGACACAAGAAGGAGTTGGTAAGTGAAAGGGGAAACATGCATAGGTATTTGGCAATGAAACAAAATTGGAATTGGATGGTTTAAAACTTGTTTGGAATTTTACTTGGAGGATTTTGGATTTTAGACAGACAATACAAAAGAACTTCACGAGACCATATATCAAAGTTTTTTCTTTTGGTTTTAAAATTGGAGCAAATCAAAATTTACAAGCGGAAATTGAGCGTATATCAAGCATTACTCCTGTTGGAAGATGGGCTTACTACATTTTTATATCACATTTCTAATAAGAGGCGAGCCCTTTTATATTAGTGGACTCCATCTCTTAAAGAGATGATACAAAATGCAGAAGCCTACATTATTCTTGTCTCTAAATGTTAATGAACTAAATTGTATGATTTAATTTGAAACCTACTATTGCAAAATTAATACAATATTGCATTGTAAGTGAAGAAAATAAATGTTTGTTGAACAACCAGTATCGCATGTCGGCATAAGGTGCATTATAATTTAATTTATTTAGAGAATCAAAAGGTGGACTCTTTCCTTCTAAATTTATTTGTCTTCACAAATGCTTGAACTCAAGTACCCTTACATACCAGAAGACGGCATGCACACATGGAGCACGTGCAAAGAACATGACACAAATAATGGATTTTACAGGTCCAGAGGCCCCCATCAAATGAAAATGAATGATCAAATTCCTGCAATGACCCATTATACATACCTTTTGTTTAGGGTTATAATTTGAAGAACAAGACTCGCCCCAAACTCTATCTAAGATTTGATTGGGTTCAAATGGGTATGTATGAAGCTCGGGTTGAACTTGCGATGGATAATTTATCGAATCTCATCATAATCAAATTGAGCTTGTTTAGCCATAATTTAAATATTAAGACATAACAATAATTAAAATATAAATAAAAAGTAAATTCATTGGTGGTATAAATTTAAGAGATATTTAGTTATATACACATTCTTAGCACTAAAACTATAAATAAACCTTACACCATTTAATTTCTATAAAAAAAAACTCAAAAAATGATAGCTGGCTCTATTGAATTTAATTTTGATTATTAAATTACTTTGATGCCCTATTGAGTGTTTTGGATTTTTTTTAATGAAGTTTTGGGGTTGTGTTTGTTTTAAGAAATCAATGGCAGTTTTGTAATTTAAAAGAAGTTAAAAGCCTTTTTGTTATGTTGTAAATGGATTTTGGATATATTTCTAAAGTCTATTTCATATAGGGTTTTTTTTAATAAATAATTTAGGCTCATATATTGGGTATAATAGTGAATCTCCCTAAATTTAATTCAGAGCGTTTTTGCTCATGCCACTGCCACCATTAACAGAAAAACTTGCATGCTCTAAACTAGGGTTCAACTGGAACATGTTGAACTGTGCCATGTCTTTGGCAATCTTGACATCTTTTGAAATAGTCGAGGCAATCTTTGTCTACTATATCGGTGGTTTAAAAACACGGAAATATTAGTGAAAATATCGAGAAATTATTGATATCGGTAAAAATTAAATAAAAATCACGAAAATTAGGAAAACTTGAAATTTTTAATTGAAACTTTAAAGGATATTTATTTAATCAATTATCTATTATTATATGACAAAAAAGGTACAAAGAATGAGTATTAGCGTGTTAACAATGTGATAATGGATTTTAGTCACACACCTTTATTGATTGCTAATAGTATATATGTGATGTGATACATCGAAGAGTTGTATATCCTTGTGGATTGGCCACAAGTCACCATCATTCATCTAATTATTGACCTTTTGGAAATTTGGAGCATTACAAAATCCCATTCCATTTCAACCCAATTCGAACCGTAATGTCATATTAGTTTGGTATGCAGTTTGGTTCGTAATCAAAATCGTGATATTACATCAAATTCGTGCGTGATTTAAGGCCTAAACTAAACCAAACCAAACCAAACTAAGCATAATTAAAGAATCATCTCTTGGCTTTTATTTTCATTTTGTATTAATGATACATCATGTCATGGTTTGTGTCATGGAAAAACATTAGAAAGAAGACAGTTACTGCAAATCGAAATGGATAGGAAACCACATGATACACGCTAAATGGGATTAACCACACAACTTTATTCACTAATACGTGATGCATGTGATGTGGTACGGCTATATAAAGCTCCAAACCCAAAACTATTATTGATTATATGTTTTGTCTTTTCTTTTTCAGTACTGTAAGCGGGCATACGACATGCAGCTCAGGTAATTATGGAGACAAAGGGGGCCACACGACCCAACTTACTGGCGAAGTACGCAGAGCAAAGACAACCACGAACGAAGCAGACGGCAATAATTGTACCTCTGGAGAGACTCTCCTATATAATTGTATCTAACCTCTTCACCTTCCTCTCTCAATAAGCCTCTCTCACGCCTCCTCCTAGCTATGGCAGCTGTCCTTCGCATTAGCAGCAACCCAAACCCATTGGCAAATAAAATGTCAAGATCAAATCCTAGCCGTCCATCTAGGACCACGATGGCCATAATGTCGCAGGATCATCCTTATTGGGCGTCCGTGCATGCGGAGATAGAGGTCCATCTCAAGCAGCACATCCTTGTCAGGCCTCCACTCTCAGTGTTTGAGCCCATGCACCATTTCGTGTTTTCCACCCCGCCAAGCCCCGTGCCGGCCTTGTGCGTGGCCGCGTGTGAGCTCGTGGGCGGCCACCGCGACCAAGCCATTGCTGCGGCAGCTGCCTTGCACCTCATGCATGTCGCAGCTGTTATTCATGAGCAACTTCCATCAACCGACAGGCCCAAGACCAAGCCCAAACCCGGGCCCATGGCTCACAGTCCAGGGATAGAGCTTCTCACTGGAGATGGAATATTTGCATTTGGGTATGAGTTATTGGCTAAGTCAATGGATCCGGCCCAAAACAATTCGGACCGGGTTTTACGGGTTATCATCGAAATGACACGTGCCATGGGGTCACAGGGCATGGTGGATGGGCAATATCATGAGATAATGATTCTGTGCAAACAGTCAAGGTACTACAAGTACGTGTGTGAAAAAAAGGAAGGTGGGTTCCATGCATGTGGGGCCGCCTGTGGGGCCATATTAGGAGGAGCAAGTGCGGAGGAAATAGAGAGATTGAGAAGATATGGTCTGTGTGTGGGAGTGATGAGAGCGTTTTCAAATAGAGTTGAAGAAGGAAATGAGATGGAAACAATGGAAGTGGTGAAGGAGCTCAGAAGTTTGGCACTCAGGGAACTTGAATTTTTCCATGAAGGAAAGGCTGAGGCAATTTCTAGCTTCCTTCATGTCTTGAGCCTTTGACGTCGAATATGTGTATACGATTGATTGATTGATGTAGAATTTACAGTAAATTCGTAGTGTACGTACGCATATACGATTGATTGATGTAAAATTTATAATAAGTTCGTAGTGCATGTACGCCTGGAGTGGCGGAGCCAATATGAGGTAATTTGACTCCAATAATTTTTAATTTTTCTTTAAAAGAAAAAGAGGGCAAGGTGTCTTCATAGACGACTAGTTTTAGCAAAACTACGAGAAAATAATTGAATGAAGAAGAGGATTATGATTTTCCTATTTTAGAATGTGTGTCTACAAATCAATGCTGTAAAGTATAGGCGAAAAAATAACAGATAAGGGATTTAAAAGGTAAGAGCACTGAGCCACCATGTGGTTGAACTTGAACTTAAATTATTACTTGTACAAAATAATGCAAAAGTTTTGTCGTTGAGTCTTGAGTGAGCGTGTACCGCACTTGCTAGATCACCATCTTGGCTAATGAGTTTGTTTTTGTTTTTCTTGGCAATTATTTATGGGAGATGATTTCCCACTTTCATTTTCTCCACTTACACTACCTTTTGTTTTTTAATACTTTTTAATCAATTTTGTTCTTTCTCTTTCCTATTCTATCCTTACCCTACATTAATTTCTTTTTTACTTCACTTTTATATTATTTCTTTTTCTTTATACTTAATTTTCTAACTTACACTCCATTTTCAGTAAAGGGAAAAAAAAATTAATTTCTTACTCGATTAAAGGAAAAAAAATACTGAAAATGGAGTGCAAGTTGGAAAATTAAGTATAAAAAAAAAGAACTAATATAAAAGTGAAGTAAAAAGAAATTAATGTAGGGTAAAGGTAGACTAGAAAAGGGAATGAACAAAATTGATTAAAAAATATTAAAAAGCAAAAGGGAGTGTAAGTGGAGAAAAATGAAGCGGGGAAATCATATCCCTTATTTATTTACTTGTTTGTTTATTATCCCAAAACTTTAAGGCATGTCACATTTGGGCTTCAGTAGTCCAAAATGGCTATTTCAATATAGGTGGATTATTGTTCCTCATATTTGTCTGGAAATGGAATAATCCTGTTTTGTTATTCCCGATCAATCACAATATGTTAAGTAAAAAAATTATCACGCGTGATATATTATAATTGGCTAAAAATAGTAAAACAATATTATTCCCGTTTCACACGAATTTGTATGCTCTTCTAGATATCTATAATTCTGCTGCTATTTAAAATAAGCAATGTCAATGATCATCCTTTCCTTGTGCTCTATAAATTAAAAACTACAAAATACCAAGACCACCAATGAAAAGTCAGTCAAGTTTTTGAAATTTCTGATAAAATACCCTGGACTGAAAACAGTTTTACTAAAAACAAAATTTGCCATCTCAGTATAGAGTGGAGAAAAGCAATATATTTTAAATAAATAAAGTGCAATTACCATAAATTAAAAAAACTAAGAAGGGACCAGTTGGGATGCTTATAAGGGTGGGGGGGTGTTAAATTTAGGAAAGAGACAACACTTGGTCATAGCCCAAAGGTCAAAAGAGGTAAAATGATTAAACAGTTGAAAGCATAATTAAGAGTGGAGTAAAAAAATTAAGAAAAGCTCAAGGAAAGCTTGTTTTCTAGCTGAGGAACACTATGAATTGAAAGAGACTGCAGCATTTTTATTTATTTGAGGAATAAAAAACAAAAAACAAAATGAAAAAGAAAGAGATTAATTAATTCATTGAAGTTGGTGACAGGTCTTTTTCAAATTCTCATATTTATCTGTGTGGTGTTGAGGTCCTTCTTCTTCCATATCGTTTAGGGGGCAGGGCATGCAGTAAGAATAGTTGGGTTCATTCAAAGGGCAAAATGCCTTTTTGTAAAGGCAACTAGCTTAGACAGCAGAGGTAGATCTTTTATGTATTTTGGTGTTGTGCAATTATGGATTAAAAGAAATGTTTTTATTTTCTCAGGTGATTAAAGGCATTTATCACTGTTTCGATTTCCCCTTCCTAAATATTGATTGTATTAAAATAAAAATATTCTTGGTGTGGCCAATGCATGGAATTTTATAATATGTCCTTCCCACCTAACCATACTTGAATAGAGATCATTATGAGGCCAGGCCAACCCAAGAAAATGAATACTGTGAGTCAATTTTGGCCACTTTCATAAGGGGACAATGAGATTCTAAAAGGAGTTTCCAAGATAATGTTAGTAGCAGTATGGTATGATCCTAGTTCTCATCATTATAGTTCTGACATTACTGATTTTATGATTTTATGGCAAATGAATGAAACTTCATGTTTTCACCCAGAAAAAACAATGGCAGCAGCTCCTTGATGTACCTGCAGTTAGTTATGCTTTGGGCCATAAATATTCACATATTAGGACAGTAAAAACCTATACATGGAAAATGGAAATGTGCAATTAAAACCCATGAGGAAAGGGGAGATGAATTTCATGGCAATTCTACAAACTAAAATTGGATTTCTTACACCCTAAAACATTAACTACACAAGACATTCTCTGACAAACAAACAAACAAACAAAAAAGAAAAAACCATCACAAAAACCCCTATACATGACATAGACAATTATAGCAAGACCTTCATGATTGATTGCATTGGATGAGACCTGATCACAATGATTCAAGGAAACCAGTTTTTGTTAAAACAGCATTTCTCACTTTGCTGAGGTCCCTCCCTTTGAGGGTCCTTCCAGCACCTTCAACAACAGAAAAAGAAGAAATCTGGCTCCTTGCAAGCCTCCTAGCAATAAATTCATGAGGGGGTACCTTTGAGTCATAGTCTTCCTCCTCCTCATCATCATCATCACTGTCCCCATCATCATCCCCAACTTCTTCATCATCAGCATCATCATTCTGCCATGAAACATTCTTGGGGGCCTTCTTTGATTTCTGACCATATACTTCCGACCAATCAGGAATGTTGACAGGTGCTGATTGTTGCACAATTTTGGCTTCATGAGTGATGGTGTTGCTGCTACTACAGCTACTGCCACTTCCATAATTGTGACTGCTAGCTTTTGGGATCATTCTTGAAGCAGTTGGTAGGTGTCTTGGAACAGAAACAGAGGATTCCTTGGATCTACCAACCATTTTGTTACTAGAACTGTTCCTATCTTTTAGAACCTCCCAAACATCCTCTTCCTCAAAGTCTCCATCTCTCAGGGCCCTCCAAACTCCACTGCCCTGCCATGTTAGACCATACCTATTCTCCATTGGTGATTGCCTACCTGTCCAAAGATGACAAAAACATTTCATAGAGGTCAGAATTTTAGATGCGGATCATCTCCAGTCCAAAGAAACTGTTATACCAAAAATGAATACGAGTGAGAGAGAGAGAGAGAGAATTCTTAAGATTACTTCAGAGGGTTGCCACCCTTAAAAGGGTGTCTCAGTTGAGGAAAATAAGAATCTACCTTTCTCTGATTGAGAACTGCCAGGCACCACAACTTTCCCAAGATTCCAAAGGGGTATCTGTAACATGGGAAGGCAAGATTATGTTAAAGAGAAAGTTTTGAGTAGATGGTTTTCTTTTCTTTTCCCGGAACTTAAAAGGTCTTACAAGAATCTTACAAGAATCTTATTTCTTCTATACAAGGTCTTACCTGAGGATGATTGAAAGAATTCGACTAGGGGTAGATTTTATTGAGAACCCAAGCTACCACAGGTACAAAAGGGCAGTGAAAAGTGACATGAATAAGACAGACCTGCCTTTTGTAGATGTCCAAGTTGATGGTTTCCCATGTAATTACTACTGGTCCCCAAGAAGTCTGACTTTGAAGAAGAAAGGTAAAACAAAACCAGTTAATAAGATCTTTCTCTTTGTAAATTCCAAGCAAACCCAAAAAAAAAAAACCCTAAAAGAAAATAAAGAATATGTCTTTGTAAATTTATTTGGCCATTAGGGCTCTTCTCAGATGATGCTATGTCTGGTTTAGAGAGAGAGAGTCCCTTAAGAAAGAAGAAAAAGGTGCAAACAACAAATGAAAAACAGGGAATGAGGGATCCTGAATTGATTAGTTCAAATTAGTGGATGCTTTCCTTTCAAGTCCACTTGGATTTGAGGTTATTATCATTACATTTTTAAAGTTTTATTGCAAACGTGGGGGGTGTCATACAACAATATTATAAGGCACAATTAAAGTTTTCTCTGCCTTCTGTCTCTTCCTCAGATTTGATTCACATATTTCTTAAAGCAGCAGCTATGCACATGTTAAATTCGGAAAATATAGCTCTGCAATTGCAATGCAGGAGAGTCAATACTTGTGACTAAAGCAGCTGAAGCAAAGACAGAAAAATTATGGGGCTGTGACAAATAATATTTTAGCTAAGATCCCTACTGTCTTCCTTTATCCGTTGTTTCTCTTTTTTATTTTGATCTCTTTGGGCCGGCTTTCCCTAGAGGCTTTGCTTTGTAATTCTCTGCTTCGCATAAAAAAAACGAAAGAAAAAGTCCTTAGCAAAAGAAAAAAAAGGATAATATTAAAAGAAAAAGCAGCAGAAATGGTAGCCCAACCTTGACTTTACTGCGCACAATTTAGTTACTATCAGGAAACAGAGACCAAAAATAAGAAAATAAACATGAAAGATTGAAAGAGAAAAGTGAATTGTATACATCAAATGGAAAAATTAAAAAAGCATGCGAATCATATAATAAACACAAAAAATGTTTAACCTTAGAGAGAGAGAGAGAGAGAGAGAGAGAGAGCCGTCTAGGAAAGTTTTGGTACTACAAAACAAGAGTGATGCATGCATTATGCATAAGTAATAGAAGAAAGAATCAGAACCAAGACAAAATTGTACATTGAAAGGGAAATCTAAGTTTGGAAGGTCCTGTTATAAACAGCAATATGACCCACAAACAATGCCGTGAAGCCGTCATTCATCGTATCTGGGCTACCGAGTTGCATGCCAAAGAAAAAAACAGATCATTTTGCCATTTGCACGACAAGCCAACAAATTTTTCCAATGCTTTTCCCCAATTCAACCACCTCCAAGATTACTTTTAAAAAAGATAAACAAAGGAGAATCTTAGCAAAGCAATCTTAGCAGATTCAAGTTGCTGAAGCTCATGCAATGCATTAGAGGGCTGTGGCCATAAGTGGGGTCATAAAGTGTAACCATAAACTTGTGGAAATCTTATTATTCTAGGCTGTTTTCTTCTGTTGTCTGTCAATAGTGAGACTGAGGAAGGAACAACTTTAACTTTCCCCCGTTGTAAATTTTAGCTTTTTTACCATCAGCAAAGCAGGACAAGTACAAACAGATAACAAGAGTTAGTATTCCACCAAGAAAAAGATAAGTAACTCTGTCTTAAGTTTATGCGTTTATATGACTCACTAATGTATTCTAATCCATGGGAGGAGGAGATCTTGAGATTTGAGAAGTCGGTATATTCTAGAAAGCTGCATATTAATTATATTTTTCCCCCAAAACCAAAAGATACCTTCTTCTCTTCAAAATATATGGCGGTCACTATCAACACTCAACGGTGTGATGAATTTTTAAGCACCTAGAAGATTCTCCTCCATTTTTTCCCCTTTTTTTCAAGGAAATGAGACTGACTAGTTTCCATATGATGACTACTTGATTGATTTCTTCATCAAGCTCCTAAATTTCTATCAGAGTTTCCCAATCAATGTATGGAAACAATCTTTCTACTAGGATTTTACAATCTTGGAAGAACCAGAATTCATTAATGCAACATTTCAAGAGTAGATGATTTTGTAATTCTGCTAGTTGATATCATCTGCATCTCCACACAGCTAATTAATGAACAAGAATGATATTTTTTTCTTCCCATTTCATAATATGGTTCTCAATATGAGAGCTCAGACTACCATTACAATTAAGAAACTCTCTAGCTAATGATTCTTTGCACTAACTTATTGACTATGAATAAGTCACAAAACTTCCACCATGGACAATATGGCACAAAAATGAACGAACTACAAGAAGAGGAAGATCACGAGATTACTCAAAATCTTTTAGTGCCTCAGCTCCAGCAACAATCTCCAATATCTCCCCTGTAATCTTTGCCTGACGTTTCCGATTGTAAGAATTCGAAAGAGTCTTCTTCAAGTCATCTGCATTGTCGGTCGCATTACTCATGGCATTCATTCTCGCTGCAAGCTCACTAGCTGTTGATTCCTGCAACGCCCTCAAAATCTGACTGTTCAGGTACAGAGGCATCATGGCATCAATAATCTGAACAGGGTCTTGTTCAAATTCCATAAGTGGCGAAAGCCCTTCCCTCTTTTTCTTCACACTATCCCTCTCCACACTCAGTTTGCCTCCCTTCGTTGTCAGCCTAAAGAACTCATCCTCCATTGCATCAACGCAATTCCCATTCACATCAACAACCTCGCCCCTCGGTGACAACGGAAGCAGGGTTTGAATAACCGGTTCGGATTTCACCAATGACATAAATTTAGAGTACACAAGTTCAACTTTATCAACCTCCTCGCTAATAAAAAGTGAAAAAACATCATCCGCAATGGCCTGAGCCTCTTTTGTTGTTGCAAATAGGCCACCTTCTATAAACCTATCAACGCTAATTTCAGGCCTACGCATAAAATAGGAGTTACCCTTTTTGCCAACACTGATCACAGTGACATCCAATCCAAGTTTCTTCAATTCGGCGATCCGGGTCTGGGTCTTTTTGATCACTAAGTTGTTGAAACCACCACAGAGACCGCGATCGCTCGTGATGACCACAAGAGCAACTTTTTTGACGGGTCTAACATTTGTCAGGGGCACATCTATGGCTTCACCTTGAAGCCTCTCATTGATGTCGTAAAGGACCTCCGCGAGGGTCTCGGCAAAGGGTCGGCCATTGATGACTGCTTCTTGGGCTCTTCTAACTCTGGCAGCCGCGACGAGCTTCATGGCTTCGGTGATTTTCTGGGTACTCTTTATGGAATCAATTCGCACTCGGAGCTCACGCAGACCACAGTGGATTGTTGGGGTCAGTGAAGATTGAGAATGGAGACTTGGGCGTGAGATTTGGTGCAAAAGGGGTTTAGGGTTTTGGAGAAATGAGCTAGAAAATGGAGGTTTTGCAGAGACCCACATGATTGAATTGGACAAAGTCATTGGCTTTTGTTGGGTTTTGCAGAGATTGAGCAAATTCAAGTCTCTGCAAAATACCTACTAGGTTAATGTAATTGAAGCTTTATGAAAGCATCAAAATTGAAAATTTCTTTGGGTAATTGAGTCTCTAAGAACCCATTTTGTTGGTGGAAATCCGCTCCCACAAATCGGGAGTTAATTTGATTGAGCTTATCTGGAGATAGACTGTAGAGCTGAGCATAAGTTTTAGAATTCTCCGGCAAAGCCTAAATGCCAATATGAGTAGACTCCGTACGAACACGTATAACACTGTTTGGTTCCCGAGATTATTGACGGAGAAGGGGAAGCCAACACACCAGTATTCATTTTAATTTGACGAACATTTCATTTTGGTCCTTACTCCTTATTTTATTGTCAAACATGTTGTTCCTCAACTTTGCATAGTATTTTCTGATCGTTGAAAAAAGACCAAACCTGCATAGTATGATACAGCAATGACTTTTCTACTTAATTGGAATGGGAAAGGGATGAACGGAAGAAGTTAGGAATATGTCAGAAAATGAAATAGTATGAGATTAACTACTTTCTAATTCATATAATTTTTTTTTTCTTCTAATTCTTATTATGTGTTTGTAAATAAAAGGGAAGTTAAGAATAAGAATAATTCTTAAACTTAAATATTAGCAAATGTAAGGGGGAAGTCCGAAACGAGAGTAATTCAAATACTTATTCCATATAAGTAAACATGCTACAAAGAGTTATCCGAACTCGTATCTCAATTCTTTTATATAATGAGTAATTTCATTTACACGAAGATTTTTTTCCAAATTTTTTTTATTTATCAAATTCTCTCCCATAGAGTGAACCTTATATGAATCATACAAATTTTTATTGTATCATGTTCCCTCTATGGGAGAGAATTTGAAAAAGAGTTGGAAAAAATCTTGGTGTGTGATATTACTCTTTTAATTATCATACTTTTATATGCATGCTTAGTAACGATATAACCAAATTTATGTTACGCGGTCGTATATTGCACTCACAAGTAAATCAAAAGCATTTTGGTCTCTCCTGATTATAAAAAATTTAATTTTAATTTTGTGAAAATAATAATGCGAAAATCACATGAGCACCTTTTATCGAAATCCTAACACACGGTTAAGCTTTCTCTATAATTTAGAATTCAAATAATTGTTCTAGATTAAGATCTAGAGGATTGGGTGACAGAATAAGTAAATCTAAATTTGAAAAATGACCTAATGTTTATTAGCACTATGAGAATTCTAATTTGGAGTGATTGATTTACTTTTGCGTTCCCGATTTCGTTTGTATTATTTTGCACTTGTTCTCTCTAAAAGATCCAAGGCCTGATTCCTAACACCTCTATCCATCCACCTATTTAATTTGGCATATTAGAGTTGATTGCAAGCTTAACTAAACTGCAATACATGGTCAATTGTAGCTATATATGTAAACAAAGTGGAAAATGAAAAATGTTGGTTCGGGTTCGGTTTATCAACTTGGGTCGGGTTTGAGTTGACAAAACCTGCATTCACGCTCAGCCCAATTTTGATTCGGCTCAGAGGTTTTTTGACCCAAACCCAACTTGTACCCTTCTAACCCGGCCATCCATTTCAAAAATCGGGTTGAACCGTACAAGTTGCACCGCAAACCCCAACAACGACCCCGACGAGGTGGCTTAACTGGTATTATTTTGACCGGCGAGGAGGCGCGTGGGTTCAGAGAGATTAAGTTAAACGGAGCCGAGGACCCTGCTGTCGTAGATTCAAACTAAAAAATTTGTTTCTTCTATAACCCTGCAAACTGCAAACGACTGTCGTGCAGCACAGCTAAACATTAGGGACATCAAAGAAGATGCCGGTGATGGCAATATGCTGATAGCGAAGTGAAGCCCATTTGAGATTTCATTGGATTTGGGGAAGAGAAATGTCGAAGCTTTTTCAGAGGGTTGCTGGGTTCTTCACCAACAGGACTATGGTGGGAATGGACAAAGCTGGCAACCGTTACTTCGCCAAAAAAGATGAGGTTGATGGCATCAGTAAGTGTCTCTCTTTACTCTCTCTCTCTCTGTTTTTTATTGGTTGCTATTCTTTTTGCTGAAATTTTGATTCATGGGTCTTGTTCAGATTGTGTTGAATCTTTGTTTTTATCATCATGGACTCTGTTGTGTTCTATCTGTTGAATTGGCCAATTGGGTTGTCATGAATGTGCATTTTACTTCAAATTTTGCTTCATGGGGTTTTAAGGAATTGCATTAATTTCTTGAGGCATGAATGAACTCTATTGTGATTTATGATTGCATTAGCTAACTTGGTAATTGCGTTGTTCTTATAATTTTATGTTGTCTTTGAACCAGAAAATGTATGCGAGTATAATTAAATGTGTCTTCTCTTATTAGTAAGAATTTTTCATACTGATAAACACAATACAATCAGAACTAAAGCTACACATACTACATCACAGAAAACAAACCAAAAGAGGAACTAGGCCCTTACAAGTACTGACCGAAAATGTCTGAGGAAACTATTTACTCACAGAAAAGTATAGTAGCAGAAGAACCTTGAACATTTCTAAACGCAGCAACTTTAAAACAAAAATCTTCAATGATCTTTTGCACGATCTACAGTTCAGTGTGAGTAGGACCCTTACATAGTTGATTGTTTCTTCCACTCCAGCAGTGTTAGATTCCATTTCAATTTAATAACCAGTAGAAAAACTAGTCACTGGCCTGTTTAAACTACACTCATTCAACAAGTCTAATCCCAATCCTTTTGGTGAAGCTGCAAGTGCAAAAGAGGTGGCATTTGCTCTCAAAGAACCGATGACAGAAATATAACCATTTTAAACCACCTGCATAGCGCAAGAAACTCATTCTCTTTTCAGTAGATAAAATGTCTTGAATTGCTAACCATGTAACAAATGAATGCTTTGGGAAGCAGAAACATGGTCTTCAATGGAATGATTGGGCTGAATTAGAAGATAGCCAGAGGTTGATTGGGCTGAATGATTTGCCGGAGTCGGCCGGACACCAAAAGTCACTGAACTAACTTTAGCATTTATAGAGCTAACTGCATAATACATAAGTCCTTGTCCCAACTGAATCCAATAAAGGCCCCTCGTGATGCTGGTCAAGCTACAGATAAGTTTTTCTACCATTTTTATATGATACTTATGAAATCTTCTTGGATGAGGTCGTTTTGAAAGAAAAAAAAGTTGTAGCAGGAGGTCTTAAATTTAGTACTCCATCTGGAGGAACATTGACAAGGTTTATTAGAAATCTGGAAATCCTTGCTTTGCAGCACATAACTCCTTACCCAGGCCACCCACAGAGAACCAACCAGGGCGTACATACTCCAACTTCCAAATATGTCATAAAATTGAGGCCTTATTCTGGTCTTCGAATTTCTAAATCTTAAACCACCTTCTCTTTTGGGGTTACACACAATTCTCCAGGAAACTTTTGCTTCTTCATATCAGTAGCTTTAGGAAAGCACATAATTTGTCGCTCGGTTCTTCTCTTTATAACTTCCGGGTACGCTTCACTAGTTCCTGAGCAAGAAGTATATTCTCCAAGATTTTCCTCCCTTGATCAAAATCCGCTTGATTCATACTGATAAAATCTGGTGGAAATTTCTTGATTCTGTTGGTCAGCATCTGAGGGATACTTTTATAAATGAGGTTGCAGCAAGAATGGGTCTGAATTGACTCATCTGAGAAGGATTCTTCACTTCAGGAACTAAAGTTATAGAAGTGGCATTCACCTTCCTAGTAACTTGCCTGGATCATAGAATGATTGAATAGCAGCCACTACCTCTTTCCCACCATATGCCAAAGTTATCTTGAAGAAAGAGCAGTTTAACCATTTGGGATTGGAGCTTTGCATTTTTCACTATAAAAAATAGTAATTTTTTCTTCTTCAATGACTTTATTGCTGGAAGAGACTTTTTCACCCTGAGATAGATACTGCAACACAGTTACAATATTCTGAATTCTGATTAATTCCTTTATATGGAAACCAAAATGGCCAATATCTCATGTTTACTACTTATATTTTTGTAATACAGGTGCTCTGATTAGTTGAGCTGAGTATCTTCTCTTTGAAAACCAAATACTAAACTTTTGTATTGAGTTGTGGTATGATAGAGTTCATGTGATATAGCATGAAGAACATGAAGCTGTATATCTAAATTGTGCGGGATTTAATATTATGTGGTCAATTCACTTTAATTAAAGTACAACTAATAATTGTGTTTTGTTATTTTCCTTTTCTCCCATTCTCTTTGACGCACTAGTGAAAGAGAAAAGATGGGTGGTATTCAAGGGGGAGGAGGACCCAACCTCTATTCCAGGTAATTCTTTTGAGTTAGTACAGCTTTTGTTCGGTTTCACTTGCTTCAGAAACTTTTGTCAGATTAGCAAAAACAGTACTCTGTTTTGAGCTGTTGAAATATGCATAGCTACCTATCCATATATATTTTTGGTATCTTAGAGATACTATACACTACGATTTGGAAAAGTTTGCATCCATTGTTTCTATGGCATCATTGTTTCTTCTACTCCCTTTATGTTCACCCTTTGATCATATTAGTTGAGTGGATATGTTGGCTCAACGGGCAGCGGAAAAGGGCTCCAACACCGGAGGTAATCTAGATCTTCTTCTCTTTAATTCCTTGGTGTATTAATTTCCCTTCTTCCATTAATTTGGAAAAATAAGAGAAATTTGTGCAAAATATTTTGGTAAAGAAGGTGGATTATTTGTCTGCCATCGCCTATTATAAAATCACCATTGACTAATCTTCCCAGATGCTCATGCTATCAAGGACACTTTTTTTTTTCCTCATAATGATTTCTTGCTTAAGATACATTTTGGATTGCTGTTTCATTTCTAACGTCTGACTTTTTTTTTCTATGCCTCCAGGAACTAATGGATTTGGAAGCAAGACGTGAACGTGTCCGGCAGAATGTTGCTCGTATGTGTCATTTCTACCATTAGTTAACAATTTTGTCTGGTTGCTTCTGCTACTTTCTGGCTCTTTTTGAACCATTGAGTTGTAGGTTTACTAAAAGAAATCTTTATTACAAAATCAATATTCAACTTCTGACTTTTATAGGAGCATCATTTAAAATGTAAGGTAAGTGAATGAAGGCATGCATTAATTGCATATTAAGGTAGTATGCGTCCGTAATAATATCCCAAGATAAGAAAAGAGATATAGAGAATGAGAGAGAGACATTCGGAAATCCAAAGATAGTGGCTAGTAGTACAAGATTACCTCTCATCAGTAGCACATAACTATCCCAACTGCCTTAAAATATGCCTCTTAGTGGTAAATACCTGAATGCTGCCAATAGCGCCAAAAACAGAAGTTATCTTACTTTCATATCTTATGTGTGATAACTGTTTTGTTTTATTCTTAATGAAGAGATTACTCTAAATGGACTGTTTTCCATATCTTTGGAATGATTGTTATGTTTCAACCTCAATCACCCCTCAAATAACATGGAGATTCACAATGGTATCGGCCATAAATTTTTTATAAATTAATTGGATCCAAAATGGGATTTTATTCAATGACTGGATTCTGTTATTGATGCATTTTTTTTTCTAAGGAATGAAAAAGTGATCCACAAAGTCTCTCCACCTCCTCACCATGTTTATCTCCTTAATGACTTGTCTGTTATCTATAAAACTTTTTTTTTTCTCTCTAAAGGCTGGTATCTTTCGAGATTTAGTGGAAACTGGTGTCACTAACTTATAAGTTGGATTGCTCTACTGCACTTTTCAGTTTAATACAGATACTTTAAAAAAACCTTTATTTATTTATTTTTATTTGCGAAGTTCTAAAGAAAGAAGAAGAGGAAAGGAAAGCAAGAGAAGGCAGTACACGTAAAGTCATCAACACTGGTCAGCTTCTTACTGGAACCTTTTATGGTGGTATTTATACCATTGTGCTCATGCAATTATTCATGATTATACTCTGTGTATAGATAAAGTTGGAGGTCCAGATTTGAAAAGTTTCATTCGGCAATTTGGTGTTCCTTCTGAAGGTAACTTCTTTTATCCTCTCCCGCCTTCAATTACACGTTGCTTAGGTGTTAGGATGAAGATTTTTATTTGAAGTATATCCTTCAGATTGCATAATCATTAAGTATTTATCTTGCATTACTAACTGTTGGGTTAACTACTGTTCTTTCAAGGTAGATTATGCCAGAGTAATGTACTTTTCCACAGAAAGGTTTCTTAGAATGAGGATTTTTATTTTAGGGCCATCTTTCAGATTGCAGAATCTTTATTTGCTATTGATTCTGTGGCACATTACAATTTTTTTGCATTAATTTGTTGTTTTTTAGGTAGATTATGCTAAGTTAATTTGGTTTTTGATGTTTGTCTTCCTTGTTTGTTCACAAAGGTGATGAAAATCAGGAAGAATCCGTTTCGAATGGAAGGAGTGAGGTAGGTCTGCTAAGACTTACAGACACACACACACACACACACGCTATTCATGTAGTTGCTTTGTATTTACTTTTTAAAAAAGAGTACAAGCATTTTATTTTTCTTATATATATACTCGACCAGTTTCTTCTTGACCTGTGATTACCAAAGAAAAATAAAACAAAGGAACAAAACTCCCTGACCTGTAGTCCTGCTCAAGTTTGTTTTTTCACCGGTATTTTCGTGTTTCTTTATGTTGGGTGTGTGGGAATGCTCGTGTTTTCATGCTTACATTGTTGTGCTTGTTAATATGGCAGGAACTCCCAAGCGAAAGAAGCTAAAAAAGCAAAACAAGATCCTGAGTATGTTCGATATATTCTTCATCTTCGTGTTTGTGCAACCATCACTACTTACACCTTGAAATCATAAACAATATACTAATGAGGGGAATTTTAGATCTCCTTGCTCTGAAATCTTCAAAGAGACCCAAAACCTATAAACTTAAAGTGACCTGATACATTACAATGAATTCAGTTTTCCTATTTCTTCCCTGAAAAATGCATGATGTGTTGATTATTCTACATTGTTGAACTTTTGTTTTCCAGGTCTACAGAGCCTACAGGATCTGGTCAAACATTCAGGCCAGGAACATGGCAGCCACCAACATGAAGTCACCCCTTGTGTCTAAGCATAAAACACTGATGTGTTCTGCCAATGCCGACGGCCATGGCCCATACCTGAGTTGTGAGTGAAGCTGTAAGGTTTTAGGGAGAGCTTTTTTGGCGGCACCATGTCAATACATTTATACTTTGTTTTCCCTTTCAGGCCAGAAAAATGAAAAACCCAGACACGATACATCCTTGACCACGCATTGATTTTTGTTGCCCCTTTAACTTTCGAAAGTGTATACAAAGTTGTACGCCAAATTTATTATATTGATGTACATGAATTTCCTTTTCATTTTCTATGCTCTAGGTGAAGGTGTCTAGGATAATGCCTTTTTCTCCTAATGATCTGGCAAAAGTAATCATTTGCTTATTGACAAATAAAATCTTTTAGAGGAATTACATGAATTTTAGTTTATGAGTCAGCTTTTTGTGCGTTGAATGTTATTTTTGATTGGTGTGAGCATTATTGTCAACATCATAATTCATATAAATATACTTTCCTCTTACCACTATGGTAGCACTTCAGAGAGAGAAGTGGGAAATTGTCTTGCTTGTATCCGATCACGGCTGCATGTGGTGGGTTGCCCGTAATGTTGAAAGTTATTCCGAATATAGGAGGTGGTTATAGATCTAAAACGAAAAAACAAAAAGTAATTTTTTGGTAGGACTAACTGCTATGGTGAAGGACCATGAAATTACCTGCATACTGTTGGTTAAGGCTATAGAATTACGTTAGTGAAGCTTCTGCTACCTTATAGGTGGAATGTTTTTGGATAAAAAGCTAGTTCAGTCATCTTAGGGTATTACATTAGTCCCCTGGTGGGTTGGCTGAGGAGGAAGCCTTAGTTGTATGTGTTTGTTAGACTGCTACAATCTATGAATTCAGGGTAGCTACTTGGATTTTAGATCGTTATTTTTGGCGATACAAGGAGTTTTAGGCTCTGATTCTTTAGGGGAATGGTAGAGGAGGAAGAGCAGAAGAAGTTTGGTGAAGAAATCACAGCCAACGGTGGCTGGACGGCGAGGATTCGGTGGCTGGAGTTCGTGTGACTGTCAAGAGAGAGCACGCGAGAGGGGAGAGAGAGGAAAGATAAAGTGGGGAGAATCTGATCTGATTTTTAAGAATTTGGCTTCTCGAAAATTATGATTATGCCACTGTACTTCCATTAATCATAACTTTCTCGTTAAAACTCCGATTTGAACCTACTGTATGTCTATAAACTTGTGAGGGCAAGCTCTACACAATGGAGAGAAGAAAATTTTCAAAACTAGTCATGAACAAAAAGTTAACCTTAAACCACTAAAAACCCTATGGCCAAAATCGTTAATTTCTTTTGAAATTATGAAAATAAAATTAAAATTTGGAACCTGAGAAAATGATAAAATAAGAGCCACAAACAAAAGAATTCATTTGAGTCCTTAGAAGACATTTTATAAAGGGGTAAATTTGTTTTTAAAATTTTGAAGATAGGGTGGGTGAGGAAATAGGACAAGGGGGTTGTAAATAGTAGCACTCTTTATATTTTAGTACGCTATGAGCCTGTTTGTTACATTTTTTTTTGGTCGGAAGATGAACTTCATTTCAAAGCCTCACCCAAAACGGGGAGGGTACAGGTACAACAAACAGAGCAACCCAGGTAAGGAAGCCAGAGAAACAAAACTAATTGGCAATATCAGGTAAACAGGAACAAAGAGACCGTCTCAGATAATGATATCATCAGATAAAACAAACTTAAAAATGACAAAGCAAGCTGGATTAAAAGGAGCAAAAGAACCCAGGTAAGCAAAGGAACATCAAGTTCAAAAGAAACACAAATCCACCACAAATCAGCCACCATAAGCCAACCATAATCATAGTAGCCCCAAGGCAAGGGGAACAGGACCATGAGATTGGAAGGAGGTGGTGCAAGCACCCGAGCTGTAGCAATGCCGTAGCTCTACACAAATTCCACGTTGTACGCGATTTCTCGCTTTGCGGGATCGCTGCGAGGAGCCAATAGATGGAACCAGGTCGAGCTAGGAGAGAGGGGGTCTTAGTAAAGGTCTGCCCGAGAATCTCCATCTCCACCAGAGTTGGAAAACACCAGTACACCTAGAGGAGGAAAGAAGGAACCGATTGGAGGGCAGCCAAGGAACAAAGCATAGAGGATTGGAATGGGGGAGATTTGGGGAATTAACCCGGAAAGGAGGCATAAAGCCCCATAGATGAGCATTAAAGCTCAAGTACATCACCATCTCCTCACAAGGAGAGAGATTCGGACTGAGCAAAATGGAGAAACCCATATACATCGAGAGGAACCTCGAAAGAGAAATAAACCAGGGAAGGTAGGGGAGGGGGAGGGGACAAGGCCTCCTCCCCCAAAAGAGATGAAATGGCAAGCTGGGGGTTAAGAGAGTTTATAGTTTTTAGGTCAACAGTTGTGCCTATATAATCTTAGCCTGTTTGTTACATATGCTTGACTTGGACTGGTTTAGACTAAATTTAGTCCCATATTTGTTTCATATAATCCTAATATTAAATGAGATTGCTAATACCGGGCCCACCAAAAACACATCCTTAGGAGGGGACTAATAAACCTATGTGAAAGGGGAGGATTACTAGTTTCATGCTCACCAATGTATAAGATGCATATATTATATTGTAATAATAATAACATATATTATTATTATAATATACCTATATATTATATTATAATATACATATACACATATACTATAATACACACATATACACATATAAACTCATATATATACATATATACACATATATATATTATATTATAATATATATGTATATGTATTAATTATACCAATTTATATTTTATAATATACATATACACCATATATATATATTATAATATAGATATACACACGTATATAATATATAATATATAATATATTTATGTATGTTATATAATATATGTATATATGTATGTTATATATATATATATATAGATTCTCCAATAAGTATTTAAGTTAAGGAATGCAATTCAACAACCAAGATTAGAAGTATGAAACCAATCCTTAATATAAAATACTTATTGGAGAATCTCTACACACACAGTCCAAGCATACACCAAATGCAAGATAAATGTTATCCAACTTAGACCAAGCTAAGCCAAGATAGTCCTTATAGTCCATTTTGGTTTTTGGACAAATTCTCATAATTTGATGGTGTTCGGAGAAAAATTGGTTATGTACAATTTTAACGATGACAAATTTCAAAATCCATGCGTTCATGGAATCGACAAAGTTAGTAGTGTTGAAACTTACTTCGAGAGTCCTATTTCACTTAAATAGAGTGAGAAAAAAATGTAATTGTACAATTTCTTCTCTCTTCCCCGCTCCTTCCTTCTTTTATGGTTCTAAGAGTTAAGCAAATTGTTTTTTCAATTGTCTCTTCAGAAGAGAAGATTATTCAATTTTATTAAGTTCCTATTATTGTAGGTCTTTTTTTTTTTTTTTTTTTTTTTTTCAGAAGTGGGTTTTTTCTATTATTTTTATTGCCTTTGAATTTGAAGCTTTGTTTTTCTGTATATGCCTACAGGAACTGAAATTGAAAATCATAGAGCGCCTCGCCGCAGCTACTTCCCTTCTGTATTTTCACATTTACATTTCTTTGGTTCTTTTAGTAGTTTCCATATATTGAGCTCACCTTTGGGATTTCTAGGATTTGTCTTCGTCAATGCCTCCCGTGTCTCTGTGGACCGCACAAATTATCCCATAAACTTAGATGAAATTAAGTTATATAATAGAAAAATTAGTGGGCATTAATCATATCCTCTTTCTAGAGTTAAAACCCTCTATGTAATTCATGTGCTTAACGAGAAAGCAGAAGAATAACTTTAGGGAGAAGTCATATTATGTTGTTAACTCAACATGGTGTTTTCTTGTGTCTTGGTGAATTCGATTTCCTTGTCATTTCACTTATTTTCCTTTGATATATTAAGGGCCAACTTTTTTTAGAAAGCAAGAGAATTAATTAGAGGGGCTAGCTAGCTTTTGGCATGCTTGCATCAAGAAGAAAAGGGGTGCTTCATAGTTGTATTCTCCCTAACAATCTTTTGAACTTATAACACTAAAGATTATTATCTTATCATATAATTTTATGTTCTTGATTTGGGGAGGTTACAAATTTCTAGTTTTTTTTTTCTAGCAAAAGTGGATATTGTTGGTTATTTGTTATGAATCTCCAAGAGTGAACATCCATCGATGAGTGAAATAGAAAGTAGCTAAATACATTTGGGTGACCGATAGTGTCGTGAGGAAACTCTAAAAACAACCTGATGAGCACAAAATTAATACAAGTTTTATCCTTAAATTTATATTTGTTAGTATTTTCTTTTGTATTATGTAAATCTATTAGAGTATTTGTATTGGTTATTTCCAATCTTTATTTTTGTATTTAATGAGTGGTTGTTTGTAGATATTAATTGTCTTTCACCAATAGCATGAGAAGGAGGAGAAATAGGCAATGTGTTGCAAAAAGAGAGAAGAACTCAAGTTGGATTTGATGACTTTGCCTTTTACAGCTCATGCTGTACAGTACATTTGCAGGCCTGAAAACCGAATTCTCCCATGCTCAAATGAATAAATATCCTTCATGAAATTTGTTCATTAAGATGTCGACTAAGACATATCCAAAAATTGGAGCAATTGGATACAAACTCAATCCACAGGCTGTCACACACCAAGACAGGTTCTAGAACTTTGCCTTTTACAGCTCATGCTGTACAGTCCATTTGCAGGCCTGAAAACCGAATTCTCCCATGCTCAAATGAATAAATATCCTTCATGAAATTTGTTCATTAAGATGTCGACTAACACATATCCAAAAATTGGAGCAATTGGATAAAAACTCAACCCACAGGCTGTCACACACCAAGACAGGTTCTAGAAGACAGCTTGCACATGCAGCTGGAATGAAAGGGACTTCATGCTTCTATAAATAGGCAGCAACTCAAGAGGGTAGGGGATCAGAAATTCAGAGGAGACACGCAGGAAAGAGAAGGAAAGAAAGAAAGGAAGAGAGAGAGAGAGAGAGAAAGTGAGAAAGAAAGAGAACAAGGATGGAAAGGAAAGAACCGAGAGCTAATAACTCTCTTAAAATTGTTCTTCACCTTTCTTAGTTCTCATTTAATTCATGTATTTTAGTTTCTTTGTTTTGTTTTAATTATTAATTATGTCTAGCTAAATTACTTAACTAAGGTTGGATGAAACACCATTATTAAATACAATTCTAGTTTTTGTCTTCAATTCTCAAATATTGTGGTGTTCAATGATTATAATTTTCACTTCACTTGATTAATAGATTAATCTTCTTTTCACCACTTCTATCATGTATTGTGACATATAACATGTATTTGTGGTAGTTAAGAGTTTGAATTAATCTATTAATTCATCCTTGGTTTATATTTCTAATTTACCAATTTCTTTGATATTTTGTTATTCAAATGAACTTTTTCACATAGGATGCTTAGGAAACTTTGATCCTTTGTAGTTAAATAATTTTGTTTACATATTATGCTTATAATTTGTACTTATGAAGGGAAGGAAAATTTACTTATGATCTAAAATACAAACTTAATTGATAAATCTTGAAAAAGCAGTAGATTGATTTCTAGATTGCTACTCTATGGGAATTGAAAGATAAATAATTAGGATCTTATGGAATAATGGTGTGGATTCTAATACCTTAGTTATTTTTCTCATAAATTTAAATCTTAATTTCAGTTTATTGTCATTTCCATATTTGTTTCATGCTTTATTAAATTTTCTTTATCAACAAACAAATCACCATTTGAATCAATTAGGTTGGAAATGAAATTAACTTGGGTATAATTGGTTTTCTATCTTTACATGCAATCCCTTGGGTACGATCTCGCTCTTACACGCTTATGCTATATTCGATTCGTGCGCTTGCGAGTTTATAAATTTTAAAACACCTCTTTTGAGGCACAACAAGTTTTGGCGCCGTTGCCGGGGATTGCAACGGAAAACTAATCATATTTTGGTTAATTAAATTCTTCCACTAGTTATAATTTAGTTTTGTAATATATATATAAAACTTTTAAAAAAAAGAAAAAAAAACGAAATTATAAAATATAAAAAAAAAATTTAGATTTTGTCAATTATCTTGTTTCTATTGTAATATGTATTAACCTTTTATTAAAAAAAAATTTAAAAAAAAAACGAAATTAAAAAAAAAATTAGATTTTGTCAATTCTCTTGTTTTTATTGTAAGATCATTGTGTATTAATTTTTCATTTCTTTGTTTCAGTTGTATCATCAAAGCTTCTTTTGGTGCAGCTTTGGACTTGGAAGAAGTTTCATATTTTATTTTAAGTATCATAAGATTTTATTGGAGGAGTGAAATTAAAGGTGCGTCTTGGACACCTGGTAAGAAAATTCTAACTCTTCTTTTAAATTCTTGCTTGAATTTTTTTTTTGTTTTATTTTTATATTGTTTTTCTCGCATATAAGTAATTAGTAAATTTAAAACTTATAGGCCCTTCTTGAAAGACGTTAACTTGTGGTAACTCCAGTGAATAACTTCTGAACATTACAGTGTCTAGGAAAGTTCTTTAAGGAGGCACCTTCGGTGTTTAAGAAGGACTGGTTTTTAAGTGGGACCATTGTGACCCCTCCACCCTTCCCCGGAAAAGACCTGGCTGTGATTTTTGGAAGCCTTTCACTAGTCATCCTTAAGTTTGCTCTTAAGAGAAGGATTTGTTTAGAGCTTTAAAATAAATATAAAAAAAACCTATAATTTTTGCTTATTTATTTGTGTGGTTATTTTTGTATTTTCTTGTTTATTTTATGTTTGGTCGTCGTTCTCAAAATTTAGACTTAGAGCCTTTCGACCCAGAAATTGAAAGGACGCTTAGGGAAGAACGAAAACCTAGGATTGTGATAACCAACCCTCTGTTTGAAATGGCAGCAATTGAGCCAGAAAGAACTCTGTTGGAGTGCTTTGCTCCTGTCACCACTAATTCCCCATCTTGCATAGTGTTACCTAACACCAATGCAACCAGCTTTGAGTTGAGAACTCAAGTCATTCAACTCTTGCCCAATTTCCATGGTTTAGACCGAGAGGATCCTTACCTGCATGTCAAAGAATTTCTTGAAATTTGTTCAACATTTAAATTTCAGAACTTTTCTGATGAAAGTGTCCAGACTTCGTCTCTTCCCATTCTCTTTGAAAGATAAGGCCAAGTCATGGCTCAATTCCCTTCCTTCTGGTTCCATAACTTCTTGGGACCAACTTGTACAAAAATTATTGTCAAAATTTTTCCCCATGTCTAAAACCAATGGGCTTAGGAGAGAAATTTCTGAGTTTAGACAAAAGGAAAGCGAACAATTTTACGAAAGTTGGGAAAGGTTCAAAGACCTTATTCTTAAATGTCCCCACCATGGTTTTGAAAAATGGCGATTGGTTCAATCCTTCTACAATGGGCTAACTCAGACTAGTCGCAATATGATTGAATCTATGAATAGAGGAGCTTTCTTACAACTTAGGGAAGTTGCAGCTTATGAATTCCTTGAGAACTTATCCGTGAATTCTCAACAATGGGATTTTTCCAACACCCCTGATAAGCAAATTAGGGAACCTAGGAAAGGAGGGATGTATGAAGTCAGAAGCGATTCTGATCTCGAGATTAAGATAGAGAGTTTGACCCGTAAAGTTGAGGCTCTAGCATTGAGCCAAAACATGAACTCTGTCAACAAAGTCCACACTGAGATTTGCTCTTTGTGTTGTAGCCCAACGCATTCAGAACAAACTTGTCCTTCTAGTCATGGTTATGCTGAGAACAATGAACAGGCAAATGCACTCAATTATTATAGGAACCAGTTTCCTAGTCCATTTTCTGAAACATACAATCCAAATTGGAGGAATCACCCAAATTTCTCTTGGAGGTCAAATCAACCTCAAAATTCTGGAGGAAACCCATCTCAAAATAATCAGTTTCGTCAACCTCCTGTCCCTCAGTCCACTCCAGTTTGTTGCAACACAGCAACAACAATCATCCTCGTTGGAGGATTCAATCCAAAAGTTCATGCAATTAACTGGTCAGGCTATTAATGATGTCAAAGCTTCCACCCAACAAAATACTCAAGCCATTTCGAAGTTAGAACAACAAATAGGCCAGTTAGCAACTGTTGTGGGAGAGAGAGAGAAAGGTAAGTTTCCTAGCCAGCCTATGCCGAATCCGAAGGGTCAGTTTGTGATTAATAACCCATCAAGTTCTCCAAATTCTACTGAACATGTTCAATCCATCACCACTCTTAGATCTGGGAAACAAATTGATAATCAGGATTCAAAGCCACATTTGAGTGATAAGGATGAGTTAAAAGAAATAGAAACACAAAAGTCTAAAAAGAGTCATCCTCATGCAATATCATCGACTCCATCTGATACTCCTAGGAATTTCATTCCAAAAGCTCCATTTCCTCACCGGTTAGCAAATTCAAAGAAGAGTGCACAATTTGGTGATATCCTAGAGGTGTTTAAGCAAGTTCAAATCAACATCCCATTCCTAGATGCAATCAAACAAATTCCTTCCTATGCCAAGTTCTTAAAAGATCTTTGTACATTCAAGAGGAAGACAAATGTTTCAAAGAAAGCCTTTCTAACTGAGCATATCAGTTCCATCATAGAGAATAGGATTCCTATCAAGTACAAGGACCCCGGTTGTCCTACCATTGCTTGCATGATAGGTGATCACCATATTGAAACAGCTTTGTTAGACTTAGGGGCAAGTGTGAATTTATTGCCATACTCAATGTATAAGCAATTAGGCTTAGGAGAGATCAAACCAACTCGGGTATCTCTCCCTTTAGCTGACAGTCTCTGAAAATCCCTAGAGGCATTGTTGAACATGTTTTGATCAAGGTTGATAAATTCTACTTTCCTGTAGATTTCATTGTCCTTGATACACAACCTGTACCTTCAGGTCAAAAACAAATTCCAGTCATCTTAGGCCGTCCATTCCTTACCACATGCAATGCAAATATCAATTGTAGGAATGGATTAATGAATATCTCATTTGGCAATATGACTGTTGATTTTAATATTTTCAACATAAGCAAGCAACCACCAGATGATGAAGGGATTAGTGAGATCAGTTTGATTGAGACTATGGTGGAAGATTCTTTTCATTACTCTAGCATTAAGGACCCATTAGAGGCATGCTTAGCTCACTTTGGGGCTAACTTTGACTTCGAAAAATCTTTTGATGAAGTCAATGCATTGTTAGATTCTATTCCGTATATTGAAACGCCCACTTGGAAACTTAAGGTTGAACCTCTTCCTCTTTCCACGTCACCCCACTTCCTTCCATCATAGAGCCCCCTAAGCTGGACTTAAAGCCATTACCTGATACTCTCAAGTATGTGTTCTTAGAGTCTTCTGAAACCTTGCCTGTAATCATAGCTTCAGACCTTAATAAAGAACAGGAAGGTAAACTTCTCAAAATGCTTAAAGAACATAAGGAAGCCATAGGGTGGTCTATCGCTGACATTAAAGGTATTGCTCCTTCTATTGTCATGCATAGGATTCATCTGGAGGACAATGCCAAAAATTCCCGAGAACCACAAAGGCGGTTGAATCCTTCCATGAAGGATGTTGTTAGAGATGAAATATTAAAGCTTTTAGATGTTGGGGTGATATACCCAATTTCTCGCAGTAAGTGGGTGAGTCCTGTGCAAGTAGTGCCAAAAAAGTCTGGTATCACAGTTGTCAAAAATGAGAAAAATGAGCTCATTCCTACACGAGTCCGAAACTGGATGGCGTGTATGCATCGACTATCGAAAGTTGAATTCTGTCACTAGGAAAGACCATTTTCCTCTACCTTTCATTGACCAGATGTTGGAGAGGTTAGCAGGTCATGCATATTACTGTTTCTTGGATGGTTATTCTGGTTATAACCAAATTCCTATTGCACCTGAGGATCAAGAAAAAACCACATTCGCATGCCCTTTTGGAACATTTGCCTACAGACGCATGCCCTTTGGGTTGTGCAATGCACCTGCTACATTTCAGCGGTGTATGGTCTCTATATTCTCTGATATGTAGAACGATTCTTAGAGGTTTTCATGGACGATTTTTCAGTATATGGATCATCGTTTGATGAATGTTTGCACCATCTTTTTCTGGTATTAATTCGTTGCAAAGAGAAGAATCTTGTGCTTAACTGGGAGAAATGTCATTTCATGGTGAAAAAAGGGATAGTGCTAGGACATGTAATTTCTTCTGATGGTATAGAAGTTGACAAAGCCAAGGTAGATTTGATTTCAAATCTTCCACCTCCACGAACAGTGAGAGAAATTAGATCATTCCTAGGCCATGCTGGATTTTACCGTAGGTTCATCAAAGATTTTAGCAAAATCTCTCGTCCTTTGTGTAGCTTGCTTGCCAAAGATTATGCTTTTGTCTTCAGTGATGATTGCAACCATGCTCTTTGAAAAACTCAAGGCACTTTTGACTTTTGCACCTATCATTCGTCCTCCAGATTGGAGTGTTCCTTTCGAAATCATGTGTGATGCTTCTGATTATGCGATAGGTGCTGTCTTGGGACAGCGAATTGCCAAGCTTCCCCATGTCATTTACTACTCTAGTAGAACTCTTTCTGATACCCAACTCAATTATTCTACCACTTAGAAAGAACTGCTAGCAGTTGTCTTTGCCTTAGACAAGTTTAGATCTTATCTTTTAGGATCTAAAATCATTATCTACTAGACCATGCAGCGCTGAAGTACCTTTTGTCTAAAAAGGATGCTAAACCTCGTCTTATCCGTTGGGTTCTTTTGCTTCAAGAATTTGACATTGAAATTCGGGATAAAAAAGGTTCTGAGAATGTTGTAGCAGACCACTTGTCTAGACTAATTGTTGAGTCTAGTGAGGATTCCATTCCAATCACTGAAACATTTCCTGACGAGTAGCTTATGCATGTCTCATCCATTCCTTGGTTTGCTGATATTGTAAATTATCTTGTTACTAGTGAGATGCCATCTCATTGGTCAAAACACGATAAATCAAAGTTTTTAGCCATGGTCAAACATTTCTTCTGGGATGATCCTTATTTATTTAAGTATTGCCCCGATCAGATCATAAGGAGATGCATTCCAGAATATGATCAGACCAATATCCTATCCTTTTGTCATGACCAAGCTTGTGGAGGTCACTTTAGTGCCAAGAAAACTGCCGCTAAGATCCTACAATGTGGATTTTACTGGCCTTCTTTTTCGTGATGCTTATTCATATTGCAAAGCTTGTCAGCGTTGTCAACAATTAGGGAGTCTTTCTAGAATAAACATGATGCCATTGAACCCTATCCTCATTGTCGATGTATTTGATGTTTGGGGTATTGACTTTATGGGACCATTTCCTAACTCTTTCGGTAATTTGTACATTCTTGTTGGAGTTGATTATGTGTCTAAATGGATTGAGGCAGTTGCATGCAAAACAAATGATCATAAGGTTGTGGTCCGTTTCTTGAAAGAGAATATATTTTCTCGTTTTGGTTCACCTCGTGCTATTATTAGTGATGGAGGTAAACATTTTTGTAATAGGCCATTTGAGCAATTAATGAAACAATATGGCATTACACATCGAGTTGCAACTCCCTATCACCCCCAAACAAGTGGTCAAGTTGAAGTGTCAAATAGGGAGATCAAGCATATTTTAGAAAAGACAGTTAATCCTAGTAGGAAAGATTGGTCTTTAAGACTCACTGATGCTTTGTGGGCTTACCGTACATCATTCAAAACTCCCATAGGAATGTCCCCGTACAGACTTGTATATGGAAAGGCATGTCATTTACCTGTTGAGCTAGAGCATCGAGCCTCCTGGGCTGTGAAGCAACTTAATTTTTCTCTAGATAAAGCAGGAATTCAAAGAAAACTCCAACTCAATGAATTAGAAGAAATTCGAAATGATGCATATGATTGTGCTAAATCATATAAAGCCCGGATGAAGGTGTTTCATGACAAACAAATTTTGCGAAAAATGTTTGAGAATGGTCAGAAAGTCCTTCTGTATAATTCTCGTTTGCATCTTTTCCCTGGTAAACTAAAATCTCGTTGGTCGGGCCCTTTCATTGTTCGTACTGTTTACCCTCATGGAGCTATTGAGATTGAAAATCCCAAAAATGGAGACATATTCAAAGTGAATGGTCAAAGACTGAAACCATTTTTTGAGTTGAAATCCCCAGAAGTAGAGGGGATATTTCTTGACAAACCTGTTTATCACGACTGATTATTTTTGCGTGTCTGCTATAGATTTTAGTTTTCTTTTTGTGTGTTTTAATTCATTTTGGTCTTTATTTATTTTTTGCTTGGATTTTTTTTTATTGTCTTTTATTCTGCAATGGATAAATACCAAAGAGATTGGCACACATATTTTCCAGGTATTATCTTTCTATTTCATTTACCCTCTTATTTCATACATTTGCTATGCTTTTATTCTGAATTTCTTGTTTCGCTTTGCTTTTATTACTGTAATTCTTTCTTTCTTTTACTTATTTATGTATTTAATTTGTTGTTAAAGTTTGGGAAGTAGATTGCTTCATGATTGCACACACGGAAATTTAGCTCAAAATACTTATTCATTTCATAAACATGTGATTACATACACAAATGTGAAAATGCATACATAAAATTCTCAATCACATGTTTGTTTCCAGAGATTCTGAGCAACCTGAGGCATCATGCTAATTGCCTCTACTTGCTCTTACTTGTAGAACCTGCAAAAGTTCGACATGATCATTATTTCTCTTCTGCAGTGCTTCTACTTACATTCTGGTTGGCCAAGTATAGCCGTTTCTGGAGTCCGCCACCAGAGCTTTCAAGGAGGCCACCTCCTCACTAAATCCTGAACACTCCCGTGTTCTCGCCAGGAAGCGCAAGCCCAGATTTGTGGCGGAAACCGCATGTTTCACGTTTAGAGTCTGGGACTCCTCCACTGCCACATTGTCCGACCGCTGTGCCATATGCAGATGCACCGCCGGTGTGAGTCTTCTCTCAGGTAATACCTTCCGGCACTACAGCTCTTATCGGCACGACCTCAGAGAAGTTGGAGGCCGAACCATGATGGTATGAGGAGTTTGGGAAAATAGGGTTTGGAGGAGCCCTTATCTGGGCATTTGGTGGTGCAAGCGACAACTCAAGGTTAAGGTCATCAATGGGAGTAGCTGAGGATGCCATTGATTTTTATGTATGGACTATTTGATGGTTTTTCTTGAGTTTGCAGAATGAAATGCAGGGTACTCCTCCTTTCAACCGAGAAGTGGTTTAAATAGGCATATGCTCATAAGGGAGCCGACACCACTTTGCATTTCCTGAGCAATTTGCGGTTGCGTCCAGAAAAACGGGAAGCATTTTTACTTTCACTTTACTTTCTTTTCCTCCCTGTTTTTCTGGTGCATTGTGTTTTGATTTCTTTTTAGTTTGTCGTCTTTGTTTTATTTCAATTGGGGAAGTGTGCTTTGTTTCTTTTTAGTTTGTCGCATTCCCTTTATTCAAGTTTGGGAAGTGTGTTTTGTTTTTCTTCTTTGTCTTTTGCAACTTTCTTTTCTTTTATTTCCGAAAATGAAAAAAAAAAAATACACGGAAAGGGCAAAGACAAACAGGGCACACCAATAATACACTAGAATCACTTTTTCTCGACATAGGACCTTTGAGTTTAGTCTTCGGGGCTGAGCCATAGGACCTTTGAGCTTTAGCCCCACTTTTGGCTTTTCTTGCTCTTCCTTAGGGGGCTCTCATTAGGTAAACACTTACCATCTTTGAAAGATTTTTGTTTCTTCCGCAGACGCTTGGGGCTCGATTCACCTCTAGTAGCCTCCCTTTAAAGATTGCACTCTTCAGCATGACTGCGTAACCACTTTTGCTCCACCTCTGGGACTTCTCAACTTGTTGCGGTGCTTTGCACGCTTAGTGCCAGAGCATCGCTCACAACCCGGTTGTCATCCCTTGCCCCCAGCACCCGTATATCCTTGGGAGTCACTAGATTTCTAGCAACTCCAAGGGCAACATCGTTGTCCAGAGCAGTATCGAGTCATTCACTGTCACGTGCCCCCGTGCGGAGGCAAAGTAGGGCATCCACACTGGTGCCACGCTGCTTGGCCCCGAGTCTGAGTCGGTGGAGCTAGGTTGAGATCTAACGAGAATGGGTAGGAAGATGCCATTTGAATTTTCTTTTCTTTGTTCTTTCTTGTCTCTTTTGTGTGTTTCTGAGTTTTGTGTGTTTTTCCCCAACTCTTTCTCTTCTTCTTTTATAGAGTTAGTTTCTACGTAACCCTAGCCACTGCGCTTCTGGTTTGGCGCGGCCCTTGCGGCCTATCCCCCTCTATCGCCTCACCTGTCCCCCAACCCCTTTAATTGCATTTCTGCCTTTCAGCGCTTTCAAGAAACGAAAGTCGTCACGCCTTCCTATGAAGGCAATAATTCTGGCTTGGGACCGTGAGAGAGACCTCTGCTTGTCGGCACGTCTCTCACTTTGTATCCCGTGACTCACAGGAGCCGAGACATCAGGGCCCACTTTTTTTTTTTTTTTCTGAGTTCTCGCTCTTTGTGCTTCTGACTTGGTTTCTTTGTTTTATATACTTTCTTCGCTCTTGGGCTTTCGTTTGGGTTGGGCTTTCATTTTGGTTTGTGCGTTTCTTTGGCTTGGATTTCTGCGTGCGTAGGACTGTTGTTAGGGTTTACTGTTGTATTTGGTTTTGGTTTGTTCCGTTTGATTTTGTTTTGTTTTTGCAACTAAATTATAGTTTTAATTGGTTTTGTTTCGTTTGATTTTGTTTTATTTAATTGTTGATGCCTCAATTCTTCGACATTTAGGACAATGTTTGGTTTAGGTTTGGGGGTAAGGTTTAGAAGTTCTATTTTTAGGGTAGTTTTGTTTTTATTATTATAGTTTTTCAAAAAAAAAAATGGTGTTATCTCTAGATTTTTATGCTTACTATCATCAAATCTGATTCAACACTCATGAATGATTTCTACGATTGGAAACATACGATTGGAAACACTCATCTGCTTACTATCCATATTGGTGCCACTGCTTGGCCCCGAAGTCTGAGTCGGTGGAGCTAAGTTAAGATCCAATGAAAATGGATAGGAAGAGGCCATTTTGATTTTTCACTCTCTTTTCTTCTTTTCTTTTCTCTTTTGTGTGTTTAGGAGTTTGTGTTTTTCATTATTTTTTCTCTGCCTTTTATAGACTTAATTTTTTCTAAACCCTAGCCGCTGCGCTTCTGAGTTTCGCGCGCCCCTACGGCTTATCTCCATCTGCCGCACCCGTCCCCAACCCTCTTAATTGCATTTTTACCTTTCAGCGCTTTCAAGAAATAAAAAGTCGTCGCGCCTTCCTACGAAGCCAATAATTCTAGCTTGGGGGATGTGAAAGCGGCCTCTGCACGCTAACATGTCCCTCACCTCTTTTGGCTCGTGACCTATCAGGAACGGACATCCGGCCCCCCTTCTCTCTTTTTCAGAAATCTCGTTCCTTGCGCTTCTGACAACGCTTCTTTGTTTTCTTTAATTTTTAATAATAATAATAATAATAATAATAAAAGAAATGTTTGGGCTTTCATTTGGGTTGGGTTTTTCAATTTATTTGAACGTTCTCTGGGCTGGATTTATGCGGGCGTAGAACTGTTGTTGGGGCTTACTGTTGTATTTGGTTTTGGTTTGTTCCGTTTGGTTTTGTTTTGTTTTTGCAACTAAATTGTAGTTTTAATTGGTTTTGTTTCGTTTGATTTTGTTTTATTTAATTGTTGATGCCTCAATTCTTCAACATTGAGGACAATGTTTGGTTTAGGTTTGGGGGTAAGGTTTAGAAGTTTTATTTTTAGGGTAGTTTTGTTTTTATTATTATAGTTTTTCAAAAAAAAAATGGTGTTATCTCTAGATTTTTATGTTTACTATCATCAAATCTGATTCAACACTCATGAATGATTTTTACGATTGGAAACATATGATTAATTTTTAAACCCATAATTTTAGTTTTTTTCACTTATTTCTATTTAGTGGATAATTCATGAGTTATACTTTGAACTCTCACATGGACATCAACACTTTAGTGAGAATGAAAGAAAATATCAATTATAATTAACTTTGTTGTTTTAAGTAGAGTTAGATGACATTACTCTTGATTGACCTTGGCATAAAAAAGTAAAATAAAATAATAATAATAATAAAAATGTTAATTTATCCAGAGTTTTACTTAGTAACCGGGCCTCTTGCCTAAACAGCAGCGAGTGTTCGCGTCAAACGGTAAAGTTTTGAGGTAAATACATTTTGTGACTAGTTTAGTTCTGTAGCCTTTTTAACTCGAGTTAATAAGCCCTTAGGGGTGTTTCTACACCTAATGCCTTAAAACCTTTGGTTTGAGAGTTGTTGGCCTAAATCTCGCTACATGGGTTAATTAGAAAGCTTAATGGAACTAAACATTGCACAGACACAATCAAAAAAAAAAAAAAAAAAAAAGTATATATATGCCTTGGTTAGTTATTTGCACTGAATTTTGATAATAATTGAAATAATGAGGTTACTGTGATTGAAATTGACTTTTTGTCTCTAAAATGTGTTGGTTCACTTAAACACCAAAGGAAACAAATGAAAAATTTACTAAATAATTATAAGTGATCAAGACTTTATGTGGGGATTAATTTGAAGCGTGTTTGCTCTTTTAAAAATTGTTCATGAATTTTCAATCCAGTAGCTTTGATGATGGTTAAGCATTTGTTTAAATTTTCAATTTTGTTGTAGCATAATTTTTAATCTCTCATTTCGATGTTTGTGGGTATCATCATGAAAGCCCTCACGAGACTATACTCGTCCACTAGGGTAACCTAGGGGTTTAAAGGCTTGTTGCATATGCTAAATGCAATCGAGATCCCTGCGAAAGTGGCTTAGTTTTCTTTTCTACTTAGGATCTTATGGAATAATGGTGTGGATTCTAATACCTTAGTTATTTTTCTCATAAATTAAATCTTAATTTCAGTTTATTGTCATTTCCATATTTGTTTCATGCTTTATTAAATTTTCTTTATCAACAAACAAATCACCATTTGAATCAACTAGGTTGGAAATGAAATTAACTTGAGTATAATTGGTTTTCTATCTTTACACGCAATCCTCTTGGGTACGATCTCGCTCTTACACGCTTATGCTATATTCGATTCATGCGCTTGCGAGTTTATAAATTTTAAAACACCTCTTTTGAGGCACAATACAACCCTTATCAAAGAGTGAGCATTATGACTCATCCACTAGCTGAAAGAATTAATGAACTTACACTATAACTCGAGAAGCATTGGACATGTGGAATCCAGTGTGAATAAGTAAGGACCACCTTGAAAGGCTAAAAACTAACGGTGACCGATAGTGAAGTAGTTGTTGTATTCTTGAAATGACACAAATTAATGTGCAAACAACCAATTAAAAATACCCGCAAGTGCATGAATCTATTGAGGTATAGAAAGATTATGTAAGTACGGGGTCGATCCCACGAAGAACTGTCGGCTTCCTACAAGTTCTAATTTGACTATGTAAAGAACACTTATTTAACACACCACAAATGCACAAATGCAAAATGGAAACTAAAAATAAGTAAAGAAGTGTAAAAGAAATGAAACAACACAAGAAACCAAAGAAAAATACAAACAGCACTTTATATCACCCTTTTATCACCTATATAAACACATGTTAACAGTGAGTGAGTGAACAGTGCCATGAACAGTGACAATGAACAGTAGAGACCGGTTGTGAACAGTGACGACCGGTCATTTTTGGACAGATTCATGGGCGACCGGTCTCCTGAACAGAAACCAATTCACATGATGTTCACTTTTCCTACAAGTTCTATCATTTGTTGCTAATTAGAAATTATGTTCTTGGGTATCTTACACAACTTCTCAACTTTAGCTACATGCATACAACCTAAGGTGATCAATCAAAGGAAGCAAACACATATCATAAGATTCAATTAGTGAAAGGGATTCATCAACAACATCTAAAATTTCATAAACTCAAAGCATCAAAACAATGGAGTAATCATGTTTAGGGCTTCAACCAAAGCCCTATAAAAATAAGAAGTTACATTGAAACTAAGAAAATACAAGAAACAAATACAATGAAAGAAACTAAGAACAAAGAGGAGAAAGAGAATGCATCTTCAACCCTTTGGTGCCTCAAGGCTCCCCAAGGTTCTCTCTAATTGTCATGCCATTCTCCACTCCCCTTAGTTGCTCCTTGCTCTCCTCCTTCTTGCTCTCTAGCTCCCAAAATCTCTGCAAAGTTTGGAATGATGAATGATAGAATTATTTCCTTCCCCCACGTTCAATAGCCCTTTCATTTCAGATTGCACTCCTTTGCCCATCATTTCCAGCTCACTTTTAATATAAAACTCATTCTTTTTGCCAAAGCCTTTTCCCTTGTCTCATTGCCATGATGGGCTTCTTTTGCTCTTGTCTCCACCAAGATGCTCTTTGTTTCAGATAATATCTCTCAACCAAAGTAATTTCTTGTTACAAAGTGTTATGGTAACAAGAAGAATTAGGGTGGGCATAAAAACCGATGAACCGAATGAACCGACCGAACCAAACCAAACCGGACCGAAAAATAAGGTTTTTTTTGACCAAACCGAAAAAGTCAACGTTGGACCTGACCCGAACCGAAGTCAACGGTTCGGCCCTCGGTTCCAAATTTTTTTGAACCGCGGACCTGAACCGAACCGCCCATTATTTAATTATATATAAATTTGACACATGGCATGATATTATTGGCTAAAATGAACTTGTACCGTGCGCTTGCTTGCACTAGATTGCTCTAACCTAATATAAACATCTCCTCTTGACCTAATTCGCAGCCAGCCTCCGTCTCAATTAATTTTTTTCGCCGCTCTCCATCTCTCAACCTCTATCGTCTCCCTAGCTCTAAAAGAACAAAACAAGCAGACTCTATCGTCCCCCTAACCTAATATAAACATCTCTCAAGCAAATCTGGAAGAACAAAACAAAAACTTGACTTCCATGGTAGGTCTATTATTTATGTAGTTTTGTGTTTCTTTCTTAGTTTGAAGTTTAGGAGACTTTTAGTTATGGTTGATGATAAATTGTGGTGTGCCTAATTAGTTAGTTTTCTTGACGTTTCAGCTTGAAACAAAGGAAGTTGGGTGTGCCTAAACGCCTTTGAGAAATTCCACCAAAATCTCCAGAGCCTTGGCACTCTGCCTGCTCTGGTTGATTGGCTTGGAATTTGTAAAAAAATGGAGAAGGAGAAGAATATTGTGAGCTCTGTGGGAATTATCATGGCCAACAAGCAGCTCATGTCCCCCCATGGCTTTGGCTTTGGCTTTGGTAAGTTCCTCTTTCTTCTTCTTCTTTTAACTGTACTGTGTTTTCTTTTAATTTCAGATCTGAAGTAGACATCTTTTTTTCATAATTCATATTTACTTCTTCTCACCATTGATGGGTTTAAAGTATTTTGCTTTGTTATGAATTTTGGGTTCTGTTTTCAACCCTAAATATTGGTTTCCTCTCTAATTTCCTGAGTTCATTTTTCGTCTGTTTTGTCTAAATTTATGACCTTAGTTGGGGTAAAGTTGCATTCTTGCAGATGCCATATTTTTAAAAAAAATGTATTTTTAATTTATTGTCTAATTTTAATGTATTTTTATGCCCATTCCTACCTTTTCTTGTCAATTTTGTATTGGGTTTTCGATTGTATGTGTGGATCTTAAGTTTTGGTTTTGCATATGTGAGAGCTGTAGGTTTTGGATTGTATATTAAATATACATGCACCGTAGTGATGTTCATGGTTTTCAGATTGTTCATATTTGTCATCACAGTGGAGAGGCCATTAGCTAAAGATAGATGATAATTTTCTTTTGGTGCTTATGTTTACTTTTATAAAGCTCTAATATGAGGTTATATAATTTTGTTGTTTATCTGTTTCTTGTTCTCAAACCCAAAAAAAAAATATGTTTCTTGTTCAGGAGTAGTAGTTCATGATTTTTGACATATTCATTTGTTAAACTTTGGATGGTTTTGAAGATAAGCAAAAAATTTATTTCTATTTTTACTGAAATTATATGTTTGGTGATTGATTGTTGACTGATACATGTGTATTTTTTGACAGATGAAATTGCAATTCAGCTTGCTTTGTCAAAACTTTTGGTTGGATGGATGCAGATGTTTTGAAAGGATATTTGTTATTCTTTTTGTCATGGGTTGTAATCATTATATGGATTTCTTGCTTTATTATTTGTGTGTGATGGTTTGTAAGTCGATATACTTCTGTGGTTGATGATTGTGTGAATTTGTGATTAATAGTTGTTTAGAAACTTAGATTTGAATGATGGATTTTTTTATGGATTATACTTGAATTTGAATGATTTCAGCATTTGAAAGTGGAAAAAAATGATTTGGGCCTGTTAATACTGATTAGGTTTTGGTAATTTGAAAAAAAAAAAAAACAGATGTTGGGCTTTTAAAAAACTAGTAATGGGCTAAAGCCCAAAACCGACCAAACAACACGAACCGAATTGGAGCCTATCGGGTCGGCCCATTTTCGGCTTTGAACTTAGACCCGAACCAATCCGAGAACCGATATTTTACTCAGTTCGGCTCACGGGTCATACAAAATTTGACCCGACCCGAACCGTGCACAGGCCTAAGAAGAATCAAGATAACAATATGGAGGTAAAAAAAACTGGCATATATTGGATTTCCAGAGCTGCTGTAACATATAGGATCAGTTGGATAGGCTATACTTGTCCAATAAAACTCAAAGTTGGATATGTTGTAGTTAACATCCATTGGAACAAGTTTCATGAAGATATTCTCCTCATCCGAGCACCAGAGCATGCTGATCCAAGGCCAAGAAGTTGACCTACGAAAATGAACAAAATCAGAATTTATAACCAATAATGCACTTTTAGCTCATTTTCATTCTAACAAGGTAAAACCTAAGAAAACACAAAAAGAAGGTAAAAAGCTATAAAATGTCAAGAATTAACTCAAAATAATAGGTGAATAACATGATAAATCATGTGTAAAAATGAACCGAAAAGTAGTAGCGTGAGGAAAAGTAGAAAACAAACCCCTATCGATGAATGAAATAGAATATCAAATCAAAAGTACCCAAGCTGTATGAGCCCAATGAAGAACAAATGATAAGACAATTTAAGAAAACTAACTCTTAATTAACTCGTGCAAAAAGTCAATTTATTCAGTAGTCATAATTAACCTAAACATGAAGCATTAAAATCACATTCTAATTAATCCATACACAACGATAATAATTTTGAACCAAAGTCCATATCATACAATGGATCAAGATTCTCTGCTTGGATTTTCTCTGTCATGATTTGCTTTACTTTTCTTCTATGCATGCCACCTTATTAAAATTTCATCTAAGGGACTCTAATGTTGACACATAACACACAAAACCCAAATAGCTCACAATTTTTATTTTAGAAAATAAATATCCCATTTGAACTAACTTGAGTTAACGTGGTCTTCTTCCTTCATCATGTTTTTAGCATCCCAGCACGCTCTCCTTTCCAACCTCACAATCTCTCCTTTTCCCATATGAAATTCAGTTCTTGCGAATGGCCAAAATTTCATCATGCAACTATGGTACTACTTTCATATCATAAACCCAATCTCACAAGTATGAAATATGAATCAAAACATATGAACCAAAATAACAAATAGTGAACATAGTTAGCTTGTCACATTCCGGATCACTGCGTTGTAGCATGATATTGTTTGTTTTGGGCCCCTCCTGCCCTCACGGTTTTGTTTTTGGAACTCACGAGCAACTTCCCAGTGGATCATCCATCCTGGGATTGCTCTAGCCCAAACTCGCTTAACTTCGGAGTTCCCATGGAATCCGAACCCAGTGAGCTCCCAAAATGTCTCGTGCTAGATGAAGGTGAACATGGACATATAGGGCACATCACCTCCTCTCCGTTAGTTGATGTGGGATGTTACAATCCACCTTCCTTAGGGGCCCGACGTCCTCGTCGACACACTCGTACCACATGGTAGAGTGGCTCTGATACCATTTTGTCACATCCCGGATCGCTCCGCCGTAGCACGATATTGTCCGCTTTGGGCCCTCTCTGCCCTCACGGTTTTGCTTATGAGAACTCACGAGCAACTTCCCAGTGGGTCACCCATCCTAGGATTGCTCTAGCCCAAACTCACTTAACTTCGGAATTCCCATGGAATCCGAAGCCAATGAGGTCCCAAAAGGCCTCGTGCTAGATGGAGATGCGCATGTGCATATAAGGCAAATAACCCCCCGCTGTTGGTCGATGTGGGATGTTACATGACTGCATCTATTTTTCTTGGAAAACAAATGGCCTTCCTAGAGCAATCTTTACTTATGTATAGATCTATTATTTTAATTTTTTCCACATAATTTCTTGATTTCGTACTCCTAGTTATGGTTTTTTTTTTTTGTGAAAGAAGTGTAAGTTTATATTCCGATTGAGTTCAATTTTGATGCGGGTTAGGTTTGAAAACCATGGTTGAAATGGCTATGATGGTCATGTACAACTCATTTGAGATCTTCTCATTTTTCTTTGGTGGTAGCACATTCGGTGAGAATATTTGTCTTGTGGTTCTTATTTTGTGAAGAACAATTGTAGTCATAGGAATTGTGTTTGTTTCTATGACAAGAGTGAAAGTAGAAAAGGACTAAGATAGAGGCATGGAGAAGATACTGTGTCTTTGGAAGAAAGAGAAATTGAAAAGAAAAAAAATGGAAGAGAAAATGGCTGCAAACGTTAGGTTTAGGAATTGTTTTTTTCAAAACCAAAATTGTGAGGTATTTAGGTTTTATGTGTGATGTGTCAACATTAGAGTCCCTTAGATGAAATTTTAATGAGGTGGCGCGCATAGAAGAAAAGTAAAGCCGATCATGGCAGAGAATATGGATCCATATACAATATCATTAATGCATTTTCGTGTGTCATCTCCAAGACAAACAATTTAAAGAGGACCCCCACATAGTGACAAATTGCCTTCATAAATAGATGGATTATTGAAGGTTTGGAGTTGATTACCCAAATCTATTTTTCCAATCAAGTTGTAGTAGGGTAATTGAAAGCTTATAAATAGAGTAATAAGTTGCTATTAACTGACATAATAAAGTAATCACTTGCAAGCAATTATGTCTACATATAAAAATAACATATTTTCATACAACAAGTCCCGAGTACTAGTTGATTTTTTTTATTATATGCATTGCCAAATTAGCCCAACTTGTTCATACATTTGTAGAATCCGAAGATGTCCAAAATGGTTAGTGTTGATTCTTCATTTGATCATGTACTAAATATAGATCTCCCTGTAGTATTTGATCGATGTTTGAATGGTTCGTGTGAGATTTGCTGTGATGTTTAGAACCCTACATAGCAATGAATGACCTTCATAATTAGATGGATCATTGAAGGTTTCGAGTTGGTTGTCTGAATTTATCATTTCAATAGAGTTGTTATAGGATAAGTTCAAGTCAGATATGGAAGTTGAAGAATAAAAGCTTTGAGGAATATGTCCTGAAAAACTGGTTGTGTGAGAGGTCAAGAGCTTCTAGTCAATGTAATTTATTTAGCAACAAGTTAATTAATCGATTCATCGACTCATCAATGGATTTAACTTAGTGGAGTCTAATTGTCCTAAGTTATTACATATGCTTTAATTGTCGGCTTAATTGAAACCAACTGATTCACTTTTTGAGAAAAATTAGATTCTAAGGATGATGATTCTTATATTTCTTGTTGAAATCTAAACTAATTAAATACTTTTTGTTTTCTTCCAATTACATACAATATTTTTATATTTGCTTGTTAGCTTATTTAAGCTCCATTGTACTTCACATACCAATTTCATAGCGTGTGACACTAAACAATTTCCTATTTCAAAAGGAAGAAACTGAAGAGTTCCTTAGAAATTTAAGCAATATTTAAGCAAGCTTTCAACAATGACTATTTATATATATAAAGATTTTAATAACCACCAAAAAATTGGTTTTTACCGCCTCTGGATCTTCTTAATATGAGTCTTCTCTCAAACATGTGCTTCAGTTTCCAGAGTATTATGTCCTCTGTTCTTTCAATTCTGTAGCAGTCTTTTGTTCTCACCTCCTTTATTTTGTTGTTGAAGTAGTGGAAGCACTTCATTGCATAGAATCCTACAGCAACTCCCTACTAATTGTTACATCAATCTTCCTTTGCTGCCATTGAATCAATTTCAGAAAATTAAAGTCTATTATTGATATCTCACATGATTGTAAGGAAGTATCAGCATCTTCATATAAACATAGTTAAAATTCTCAAATAGTTCAAAATGTTAAACAAAGAAACAATAGGTCACTACCGAAATAATCATAAATAAAAAGTTTACTTGACAATGAAGAATAAGAATCATAGAGACAGAGAAGTGCCCAATGAAATGTAATAATTTAATGACAACCACAAAGAGAATATGGATTTAGGGGTGAACATGCATTTGAAACAATATTCTGCATGCATAATAAAAGAATACAATTCACTACGAAAAATGAATTCAATCTTGTACTTCTTCATCCATTCCAAATGAAGGCAAATGGAAAAAGCAAATCAAATTAAGAAATTTCTACATTGCTTTTGTTCAGAATAGAAAGAGTTCATACAATGTATGCATTATTTTGCAATAGATAATATTAGGATATATTTATTATTTAGATAATACTTGTGTTAACATTAGTTATTATTGTCAAGACGAGAATGAAGACATTTTCCTAATGGTTATGTGATAAAGCAAACAATTAAGCAAATAGATAGCAAAGAAGAGGACAGAGAAGAAACTTAGGGGAGAAAATAAATTGATATCATGTATAATAAATAGCAACGCAAATAGAAAACAAAAATTTTTAAGGTGAAGAGAGTGGCTTGGAGGCATTTGAAAACCACAAAGTAAAAGTTGGAAAAAAAAATTCATAAATAAGTCAAACAAACACACAACCACAATGATACACACAAACAACACCTGCCAATCTACCAAACCAATTGGTAAGCAGCAAGTCAGGAAACTGACCTCATTTAGGTAGGTGTATGGTATATCCATTGCCCTTCTTCAACTATGGATGCCCTCTTCCTTTATAGTAATTGTGCTTATTGGTAGTCTAAAGGCAAACAACAATATCCAAATTTGAGCAACTAGCCCAATTTTAGGAAAACAAATACAAAAATCAAACATTAAATTAAAGGGAAAAAAAGAAGAAGTATGATTGTAAACTGAGTTCCTTGACTTATTCAAAGAGTGGCATGACAGGTTCAGTAACAACAAAGATGGTACTCTTGGTGGTAGAAGCACCCAAAGTTTCATAAGCTTAAGTACTATGAAGTAAGGATATAATATTTGGGTGTCTAACCTAAAACAAAATCATATTCCAACTAATGTATCATGATTGGAAACTTTAAAATACAAAATAGTTTCCAACTAACTTGAAAAACATGAAATATAATTTCCTCTACTTCTTTTGCTTCAAGTATGGAACGGAACCCTTATAAGTCAGAGAGGTGAGAGACGATTCCATCTGTTAAAATAAAATTTCAAAGACTTTAATTTTATAAGTCAAGCAAAACATTCAAATTAGAGACAGAGATAATTAGAAATACAAACAAAAGCATCCATATAAATATCATTAGTGACAAAAGCATTTTTCATAAATCAAATTACTACATAGTTTATACAATTTTGACAGGAAGAATGAGAAAAACTCACAATGTAATCGCCACCATAGAAAATTAGGTCCCTTTGGGATTTTGTAAGTAATCTTTGTAGAGCTTATATACGGTGGTGGTGGTGGATATATGTTGATGTAGCCATTGCCAACACCTTTTGGCCAAACCTAAATCTACAAAGTTAAAGAAAACAATTACACAAAGTGCAGCTGTCGAAATCAAACAGAAAACAAACTGAAATAACCTAATAGAAACATTAAGAAATCACCCAACTATATACATAGAAACACATAATTTAAACCTAGAAATAGAGTGAGAGGGAGAGAGGGATATCATTGTATCAATATTGGAGAAAAGGAGTGAGAGAGAGAGGGTTACCTTGAGAGTGCAAACATGAGGAGCTTTGAGAATGAATAGAATTTCTGCTTAGAACTAGAGCCAAGATGCATGAGGTATTGTGATATGGTTGCTAGATGAGCGAGAACAAGAGGAATTAGGATATGATATTTGTTTTTTTGGTTCTGAATTGGAGTTGGAGATAGCAAGAGGGTTTATAGAAAGTAGCGGGGGAATTAAATTTCAGTGAAAATTTTTGGGTACATCTATGACACAGATTATGTGTCATCGTATAAATATTTCATGATGTGTTGAAGACGTCGTTAATTTTTTTTTACACCTACGATGCATGTCCTGCGTCATTATTGTATAAGTATTTCATGACGTGTAGAAGACGTCGTTAATTTAAGAAAAATCTATGACAGAGGTCATGCGTCGTCGTATAGGTACATCTATGACGCAGGTCATGCGTCATCATATAAGTACTTCATGACATGTAGAAAACGTTGTTAAATTCACAATGTTAATGGCGTATGATAGGCGTCATCTAAATGTACTCAAATCAAATGTCGTGATAACGGTGTCATAAACTCACTTCAATAACGCATTTTAAAAACACGTCATAGTTTATCACATTTAATGACGTGTATTTTCGATGCATCATTAAAAGACATTTTTTTGTAGTGTAAGGATGAGCTAACGACTCCAAACCTAGATGTTAAGGTTTTTTTTTGACTTGTTTATAAATACGTACACTTTTCTTTGTATATGATAAGGAAAGTTTTCAACTGCATTCATTGTATACCTTTTATAAATAAATATTAATACAAAATCTCTTTCTTCAATTTTGATTTTTTTTTTTTAATAACAATCTCATCAGCATACACTCACTTCCTCCACTGAGAATGCAACAATGGATACGAAGAATATGCATGGTTCGAACTTTATAAGCGTATCGTGGCTTGTCCTCTTTGTCTCCATGAATACAATTTCAGCTCGACAATGGATTTCATATTTCCGCCCCCACCTGCTCAACCAAGAAGGTTGTACCGTTCTGCGACCATAACTTCAGAGGAGATGGGGCTAAGGCTCCGGAGAATGTGTGTTAAAAGTTTTTCAAGAACCATGGTGCTTCATCTAGGTCTTACTTTCGGTCTGTTTTTCCTCTTTAATTATATAAATATATTTAAGTATCTTCAATTAGAAACTAGCCATCATTTGTTGCTTTTCCTCTTTCCTCTAAATCTATTTATGTGATCTCCCATTAATTTGTTAATTTCCTCTGTCCTCTAAATCCAGTTCTTCCTTTCATATCCAGTGCATACATTTTCTTTCGTCAAGATTCTCTTTTCTTGATAATTCTTTTCTTTTCTTTAACTCTACCAAACCCAACAATGTAAGAACCCAAAAAAAAATGAAAAAAAGTATTAGTAAATGGTCATCCATCTTATTAATACCTAAGTATATGCCTGCGATTCTCACTCATTAGAAGGTAAAGAAGGATGAAGATAGTACAAATCGACTTTTTTTCTCTCAAATGAGTATTTGGAAAAATGGGTTATTGTCAAGTGGCAAGTATAGTGTCGGAAAAACGAGAAGTTGATGAGATTTCATATGAAATTTACTGTGATGTTCAGAACCCTACATAATGATGAATGACCTTCATTCTAATAGAGTTGTTATAGGATAAGTTCAAGTTAGATATGGAAGTTGAAGAATAAAAGCTTTGAGGAATATGTCTTGAAAAAACTAGTTGTGGGAAAAGTCAAGAGCTTCTAGTCAGTGTAATTTATTTATCGACAAGTTAATTAATCAATTCATCGACTCATCACTGGGTTTAACTTAGTGGAGTCTAATTGTCCTAAGTTATTACATATACTTTAATTGTCGACATAATTAAAACCTATTAATTCACTTTTTGATTTCAATTCAACGCTTCATAACCTAAGCTAAACTCTTTGTCTTTTCATAGAATTTAGTAAAACCAATAATTAAGATCAGTAATGCACATGCTTTCAAGAGTGTTTTGGGTCAACTTAATGAGCCTCGTGAGGAACTTACATAGGAGCTGGGTGTGTTGGCGGAATGCTATTTGATGAATGTCTAGATGGTTTATGTGAGATTTGATGTGATGTCCGAAACCCCACAAAACGATGAATGACCATAAATACATGGATACTATATATGTAGGGTAAGAGTTGGTTGAATGCTGACATTAAGGTATGGCTAGGACTTTACGATCACTTTTTGGTTGTTTAGGGCAGACATGATATAAGGTATCGAACAAATCATTTCCTTTTATTGAGCGAACACTCTAATATCAATATTGGAAGTTGGATAGATGACCTTATAATAGAATTCTACAACAGACAATTAGAACAAGTTCTCAACATATCAAGCGATGAGAACTTGTTCTAATTATAAGTTCTGACTAGAAAAAACATACCAATAGATGTTGAGAACTCACAATTAGAACAAGTTCTCATCATTTGGTATATTGAGAACTTGTTCTAATTGTAAGTTATAGTCTGTTATAAGGGGCAAAAATGATCAGCACACCTATGAGACAATTGAAAATTCTCGAGACACCCTTGAACCTTAGTATCAACCCATACAACTGTTAAAGGACAACTCGTGTATAGTTGGAATAGGACAAGGGTGAGCTAACGACTTCAAACCTAGATGCTAATGTTTTTTTTTGACTTGCTTATAAATACATACAATTTTATTTGTATAGGATAAGGAGGGTTTTCAATTGCCTTCATTGTATACCTTTTATAAACAAATATTAACACAAAATCTCTTCCTTGAATTATAGATCTTTCTCTTTTACCATCTCATCAGCATACACTAACTTCCTCCACCGAGAATGCAATGATGGATACGAAGAATATGCATGGTTCAAACTTTTAAGCGTCTTATGGCTTGTCCTTTTTGTTGCCGTGAATACAATTTCGGCTCGACAATGAATTTCGTATTTTCACCCCACTTGCTCAACCAAGAAGGTTGTATCGTTCTACGACCATGACTCTAAAGGAGGTGGGGCTAAGGCTCCAGAGAAGGTGTATTAGAGTTTTCAAGAACCATGGTACTTCTAGTTATTGCTTTCGGTTTGTTTTTCCTCTTTAATGATTTTAATTTATTTAAGTATCTTCCATTAGAAACTAGCCATCATTTGTTGCTTTTCCTCTTTCATCTAAATCCGTTTATGTGATCTCCCATTTATTTGTTCATTTCCTCTGTCCTCTAAATCCAGTTCTTCCTTTCATATCCAATGCATACATTTTCTTTTATTAAGATTCTCTTTTTTGGATAATTCTTTTCTTTTCTTGAACTATACCAAACTCAAAAAATCTACAAAAGGCATCAGTAAATGGCCATCTATCCTAATAATACATATGTATGTGCATCGTGAAGAACTTACATAAGAGTTGGGTGTGTTGGCAAAATGCTATTTGATTAATGTCTGGATGATTTATGTGGTATTAGGAACCCCATAAAGCGGTAAATGACCACAAATACATGGATAATATCTATGTATGGAGAAATTTTTGTAGGTACCCGGTACACCAGCCAGCTGGTGTACCCACCAATAAAAATAAGACACATGTAATAATTTATTTTTAATCTTGAAATTGCAGTAATTTTTAACTCTGTTAGCTTTTTAACTCCGTTAGCTTTTTGCTGCAATCAAGAAACTCTCAATTTTTTATTTTTCAATTTTCAATTTTTCAAACAGAACCCTAAGGATACAACTTTTCTCTGACAATAACCCTTGCCGTCAGATACACCTTTCTGTTGTACGTTTTCAGCTTCTCAATCCATGGACAAAGAAAAAGGTAATGACCTGCACCCTACTCCCACATGCCTGTACTTTTTTAGTTTTAGGGGCTGTTTCATTTTTTTTTTTGAAAATACTTCGTTGGAAAGCCTGAAAAGGCCAAGGCAACAACAAACTGTTTCGTTGGAGGTCCCCAGGTTACTTTTTCACAAGTAAATCACAAGCATACTGTTTTACTTTTTCTTTGGATACATATATATTTTAATATTGGCTTTGCTCCAAGTTACTTTTGAGTTATTGTTTCATGAGTGTTGGCTCATTGAATTATTATATTGGCTTTGCTCCAGATTCTTTGAACATTGGGGGTTGCCTTGCCTCCCCAAACATCACATGTATTGGCTTTGCTCCAGCATTTTTCAGTTTTTTTTTTTTGGTACAAGTGTTCTTTACATTTTAAATTACTATTACTGCTTCCTATAATTATTATCATTAATATGTTATATTACCTTCTAATCTACTCAATTTATTGATTTTTTAAATTTATTTTTGTGTTATATGCTACGAAAATTATTTCTTCCTATAGTTATTCATTGTCATCTCACAAAAATTATTTCTTTTGTTGAATAATGTAGTGATTGATCTCGGAAGTGATGAAGAAAACACCAAAAGCAACGATCAAGAAAAAAATCAAACGTTTGGGAATCTTGAAGAATCTTCCGATGAAAATTTGTATGGGAAGATTGTGTACAACGAGCAAGAAGCTTATGATCTCTATAATAAGTATGGTGCAAGCATTGGCTTTAGCATTCGAAGAAAACAAAAAAGATATGACAAATATGGAGTTGTAAGACAACTTAATTTTGTGTGTTCAAAAGAAGGTTTTAGAGAAGATAGTGACCCTTGTAAAGAGAAAGTAATTGATAGACTAGAGACTAGAACTGGGTGCAAAGCCAGAATTCGATTTTCATTGGAAGGTGATGTGTGGAAAGTTTCTACCTTTAATCCTGATCACAATCATCAGCTTGGAAGACCAGATGAAAGACAATTTTTGCGTTCAAATCGTAAAATATCAGAATCTCATAAGGGTGTGATTAAAACCATGGTGAGTGCAGGTATAAGAACTTCAAATACATACTCGTATTTAGCAGAAGAAGTATGCGGATCTCAAAATGTTGGATTTACAAAGACAGATTGCTACAATTTTGTTAGTAGGGAAAAAATGAATCTACTTGAAGCAGGCGATGCTCAAAGCTTGATCAATCTTTTCATGCACAAGCAAGTTGAAGATCCAATGTTCTTTTACACAGTGCAAGTAGATCAAGAAAACCGAATGACGAACTTTTTTTGGAGGGATGGAAGGTCCATACTTGATTATGAGTGCTTTGGGGATGTGATCGTATTTGATACTACATATCGAACCAACAGGTACAACATGATTTGCGCTCCTTTTGTAGGGGTTAACCATCATTGGCATAATGTGTTGTTTGGCTGTGCTTTTTTGTTGGATGAAAAGATTCCTACATTTCGGTGGTTGTTTGAGACATTCTTAGAATCCATGGGAAATCGAAAACTTGTAACCATTTATACTGATCAATGTCATGCAATGGCAAATGCCATCTCCACAGTTTTTCTTGGGACATGTCATCGTTTATGCACATGGCACATATCAAGAAATGCAACACTGAAGTTGGCAAGTTATTATGCCATTCCGGAGTTTAAGAGGTTATTCAACAAGTGTCTTGAAGGAGGTGAGACAGAGTCTGAATTTGAGTATACTTGGAATGAAATGATTTCAAAGTTTGACCTTGCAGATAACACATGGCTTAAGACCTTATATCAGCTTCGTGAAAAGTGGTGTCCAGTGTTTAGCCTAGATACTTTCACTGTCAGGATCAAAGCTTCTCAAAGAAGTGAGAGTATGAATAATGTTTTTCATCATATGTGTACTAAAACAATGAGGCTTACTGAATTTGTGCATCATTATGATAAACAAACAAATGGTATGAGGTCACGAGAGTTGGAAGAAACTTTTCGATGCAATCAGGGATTACCTTCCAGAGCTGCCAAAAAAAGTGGACTTCTGCTTCATGCTGCTAATGTCTACACGAGAAAATTTTTTAAATTATTTGAGACTGAGGTCATTGATAGTTTAGCGGTAAGAATGCGTCAAACTGGAAGTGATGGAACACTCCAAACTTTTGAGCTTAATGAGGAGGGTCGCAAAAGAGTGCATGTTGTCCAATTTAACTCTTTAAATTTCAATGTCTTATGCAGTTGCAAGATGTTTGAATCCATGGGTTTATTATGTCGTCATGCTCTAAGGGTGTTGAATGTAAAAGAGGTTACTGAGATACCATCTCAGTACATATTGAAGCGGTGGACAAAAGAAGCAAAGAAAGGATGGGATGCAAATGAGCATGGAGAATCTTTACAAGTAAGTGATAAATCATCAGTGACTTTGCGTCGGAATAGTTTGATGCGAATGGCTTATGATATATTGAGTAAGGGAGCGGAGACAGATAACACTCATAGAATTGCAATGCAAAAATTGAAAGAAATGGAAGAATTGATTGAAAAATATATGCTGAAGTCTAAATCAGTTGGAACTTCTAATGAAGAAAGCAATGGAGTTCTGAATGATAATACTCTTGTGGACACACATAGAGTTAGCGGTTCGTATGATGAGACACCAGTGTTAGATCCCTCATGTGTGAGGCCAAAAGGGATAAGTAACGCCAGATTAAAGCCCAGTTTTGAGAAACGAAAGAAGAAGACATCACTCTCAAGTAAGAATTTTTTTTGGAGGCTACAATTACATCAATCTCTTCTAATTTGTTATTATTTATTGGCTATAAGAATAACTGTTTATTATTTGCTTATGTAGAAAAAATTAAACAACCAAGAAAAGGAGGTTCTTCACAAACCTCACTTCACGCACCCAATTATTTAAGTATGACTATGCCAACAACGAATGGCCGTTTTCCTTCATCTAATCAGGTAATCTAATTTGTAAGTTTAAGACTTATCTTTGAGATTTCAATTCTTTATTTAATTGCGTAATTGTTTTCTTTCAGGATTCCAATTTTAGTTGGTCATTTAGTCAACCAAATGTTTCCTTCACCAATATGCTTCAGGATCAAAATTATTTGGCACATTTGAATCAAGATTTCTTTTCCACTGGTTTTGAACAACATCAGGATCCAAAGGAATAATGCATTGACAGAATGTTGGTTGGGTACATCAAGGGAGAGGCTTTCTTGTTGTCCTATGTCATTAGAACTTTGAAATGGTGTATCAGATCATGTGAGACTTGTGAGAGTTGAAAATGGTTGTATTTCATTTTGTTTGGAGGCTACAAAAGTTTCTCAACTAAATTTTCAATGAAAGATCTGTAAGATTATATTATAATTCCAGATATTATTATATGTCAAGTGTGTTTGTTTTTTATAGATGAAAGATCTATAAAAAGTACAGAATACCAATAACCATACCATGAAAATCCTCTTTTATTTCCCATGAAAATAATAAGCTCATAGTAAGAAAAGCAATGGTTTGCTTCAATACCATTTTCTTTTGATACAATGGACTGCCTTATCAACAAAGTCCAATAAGCTATCATTATCATTATCTGGAAGATAATCAGTACACACAGCCTTAGAAAACCATGACCATCAATGAATCGCACAACAAAGTCCAATAAGCTATCATTATCATTATCATTATTTTCCTCTGTTACTCTGTTTAAACAATGGATCAAACTAAATTGGGCTCAACAAGTAAATAAGAATAGATGAAATCACTGCGGCAGAACTCACTTGACACAAGTGACTCAATCTGTTGTCGATCTTCAGCAGATTTGGCACGGGTTGCCCTCAGAAACCCTCTGTATAGACTAAGAACTTGTTTCTGCATCCCAGAAAGCCTTGGTCGACTGGAGGCTCCCATTGCTTCTTCTTTTGTTTGGCACCAGATTTGCTTTTGAGAACAACTTCTAATCGTTATGGAAAACAAAAGCAAACCCCTAAGAACCCAAAACCAGTGCTCTCTCCAATCCCAAACGCAACACTTCCAAGCGCACCCAAACCCCATCAACCCCTCACCCAACCCTCACTCTCTCCCCAACTTCTAACCACACCCACCTCCTCAACTTCCTCAAAACCCATATAAAAAAACCCATCATTTCGACCCCAATCTTCCTCAATTCTCTCTTGCTCAGATTGTGCTTTGAATTTTAACAAGGGGGAGTTCGATAATTTGGAGAACAAACGAGAAAATTGAGAAATAAAAATGGGAAGACAGCAAAAGCCTAACTGAAGATTGGTAACGGAGACAAAGTTAAAGGACTAACGGAAGATTGGTAACAGAACAAATAGTTAAAAGCCTAAAATAAATTATTACACGTGTCCTATTCCTATTGGTGGGTACACCAGCTAGCTGGTGTACCGGTCCCTACAAAAATTTCTCCTATGTATGGTAAGAGTTAGTTGAATGCTGACATTAAAGTCTAGTTAGAACTCTACGACCACTTTTTGGTTGTTTAGGAAAGATATGATAGAAAGTATTGAACAAATCATTTCGTTTTATTGAGCCAATACTCTAATGATGGCTTGTCCTCTTTGTTGATGTGAATACAATTTCGGCTCGACAATGATTTTTGTATTTTCACCCCACCTGCTCAACCAACAAGGTTGTACCGTCCTGCGACCACGACTCCAGAAAAGGTGGGGCTAAGGTTCCGAAGAAAGTGTATTAGAGTTTTTCAAGAACTATGGTATTTCCTTTAGTCCTTATTTTCAGTTTGTTTTTCCTCTTTAATGATCTTAAAGCATGTCCACCCCAAAAGGCTAAGGCAAAGGCTGACACTATTCAGCGTGACGTCAGTGCCTTCGGCCTTCATCCCAGGCAGAAATTGCCCGTGGGCTTGCCAGGGTTGGTGGGACCCATGGCTTGCCCAGGCTCCTAGTTGCGCGCTGGAGGGCTTCTGGGCTTGCAAGAGGGGCCTTTTCCCGGTTTGCTCCAAGTGGTGGATGTGCTCTTAATCTATTTAAGTATATCCTATTAGAAATTAGTCATCATTTGTTTTTTTTTCTTCTTTCCTCTAAATCCCGTTTTTGTGATCTCCCATTAATTTGTTCATTTTCTTTGTCCTATAAATCTAGTTCTTCCTTTCATATCCAATGCATACATTTTCTTTAATCAAGATTCTCTTTTCTTGATAATTCTTTTCTTTTTCTTGAACTCTACCAAACCCAACAATGTACGAACTCAAAAAATCTTTAAAAAACACCAGTAAATGGTCATCCATCCTAATAATACCTACGTATGTGTTTCGTGAGGAACTTATATAGGAGTTGGGTATGTTGGTAGAATGCTATTTGATTAATGTCTGAATGATTTATGTGAGATTTGATATGATATTAGGAACCCCACAAAGCGATGAAAGACCATAAATACATGGATAATATATACATAGGGTAAGAGTTGGTTGAATGTTGACATCAAGGTCTAACTATAACTCTACGACCACTTTTTGATTGTTTAGGTCAGATAGTATAGAAAGTATTGAACAAATCATTTCCTTTTATTGAGCCAACACTCTAATGATGGCTTGTCCTCTTTGTCACCGTAAATATAATTTCGACTCGACAATGCATTTTTTATTTCCACCCCACTTGCTCAACCATGAAGGTTGTACCGTCCTACAACCATGATTCCAGAGGAGGTGGGGCTAAGGCTCTAGAGAAGGTATGATATAGTTTTTCAAGAACCGTGGTATTTCCTCTCGTTATTGCTTTCGGTTTGTTTGTCCTCTTTAATGATCTTAATCTATTTAAGTATCTTCCATTAGAAACTAGGAAGCTTTCACTTTAATACACTAGATAGTTTACTAATTTGGAAGATAGGAATACAATTTTACAGAATTAATATAAGACCAAAGACCAAAAAGTAACACATACTTTTACCAAAATAAAATTAAAGAACATGAAAATTACAACATATGCCATTATGGTCAAATTTCAGTATTTAGTTTTAAACCAAAAATAACAGCTGTCAAAATGACATCAAAAACCCAAAACTGAACTAGAAACGACATAAGCTCAAATTGAACTCCTGACCCCTTCGCGCGACCTTTCAACTTCACCTCTAGAAACCTCTTCAATTGTTCCACAAAAAACCCCAAAATCTCAGACGATCGTTCGCATCAACGGCAACCACAAACGGCAATGACCACCAACGAAAACCACCAACGATCGAAGTCGATTCTTCATTCTCTCTTTTGACAAAAAAGGGTAAGGAAATCAACGCTCTAATACCTATTGTTCATTCTTCATTCCGCAATGTAGTTTAGATTTGGGTTTAGTTTTGGTTTCAAAACCTCTATAAACCAAAAAATACCAGCGAAAGACAAAAGAGATGGAGCTTGCAAGCGGAACTCTTGTATGCATTGCAGAAAACGGAAACTACACAGTTTAGTTTGTAGTTCTTTATGGTTTAGACTTTCCTGATTGAAAGAAAAGGTAGTAGAAAACAAAAAAAAACACAGAAAAACGAAGAAAATCGAACAAAAACAAACCAGAAATTCGAAGCTCCAATCACAGAACAAGAACCAGAAATCCAAAACCTCGATGTCGCAGGAAAATGAAAGAGAAAGACCGAATCGCACGTAGTTTAAATAGCCAGGGATAAAAGCGTCATTTAATTTGTAAGGTTTAAAGATGGGCCAGGCTTTTTAAGAAGACGGGTATCATTGTCTTTTCAGTTTTTTTTAAGCTGGCCCAATGAATCTAGGCATCTTCTTTGGTTTCATCCAAAATAACAATAATTTCCTAGGTATTAAAACCCAAACCAAAATACCAAATATTTGAAATACTAATTAGTAAAGTTAATTATGTCTAATACCTAATTTTTCTTAGAAACTACCATCATTTGTTGTTTTTTCTCTTTCCTATAAATTCATTTATGTGATCTCCCATTAATTTGTTCCTTTCCTCTGTTCTCTAAATCCAATTCTTCGTTTTATATCCAATGCATATATTTTCTTTCATCAAGATTCTCTTTTTCTGGATAATTCTTTTCTTTTCTTGAACTCTACCAAATCCAACAATGTAAGAACCTGAAAAAATTTGAAAAAAGCATAAGTAAATGGCCATCCATCCTAATAATACATATGTATGTGCCTCGTCAGGAATTTACATATGAGTTAGGTGTGTTAGCATAATGCTATTTAATTAATGTCTGGATGGTTTATATGAAATTTGATGTGGTGTTCGAAACCCCACAAAGCAATGAATGACCATTAATACATGGATAACATATACGTATAGTAAGAATTGGTTGAATGCTGACATTAGGTCTGGCTAGAACTTTACGACCACTTTTTTGTTGTTTAGGTGAGATATGATTATTAAGTATTAAACAAATCATTTCCTTTCATTAAGCCAACACTTTAATATCAATCTTGAAAGTTTGATAGATGACCTCATAATAGATTTCTATAACGGACAATTAGAACAAGTTCTCAACATACCAAGCACTGAGAACTTGTTCTCTTAGTATGTATTTTTTAGTCAGAACTTACAATTAGAACAAGTTCTTGTTACTTAGTATGTTGAGAACTTGTTCTAATTGTAAGTTATAGTCTGTTATAAGGGGCAAAAATGATCAGTATACATACACTACTACAAAACTGGGCAAAAAGCACGATCCAAAGGCCACAAAAAAAGAGGTTCATGCCCTTTTGAATCACATTAGACATATATATGTAGTATTTGTGTCATATGTAGAAAAGACACAATAGTTTTGTGTCCAACTTAAACAAAAGAAGGAAATAATTGTGCTTCAATAATTTAGACACAACTTGTGTGGCCTAGAGGGCACAAATAGACAACTTTTGTGACTATTTATATTTCTTTTCTTTTTCAAAGTCCCATGACTTATATAAAGCATGGAGACTGAAATTTTGTGCCTCTATAAAGCACGAATACTACAACTGTGTCTTTTTAGGTTGTTTATAGAGCACGAATAATGCAATTTGTGCTCAGTATTATATTTAAAAATAATAATTCTTTTTGTTTTTGGGTTGAAAATTTAAAAATAATAATTCAGTTAGATAATAAGACACGGAAAATTATGACCGTGCCTAAAGCTCTCTCTCTCTACACAAGTTACGCACTCTCTCTCTCTCTCTCTCTCTCTCTCTCTCTGTCTTCTAATCTTCCTTCTGACCTAACTCTCAGTCGCCGCCTCTCTCTCTCTCGACCTCAGCTCCTCTCTCTATCGATTCGTCTCTCCCGACCTTAGTCGCCGACAGCATCGGCGTCGCTTCATCTATCTCACTCTCTCATTTGGTATCATCTCTTCTCTCGATCTCATGTCTCTGTCTGTCAACCTCATCCTCTCTCTCCCTCTCTAGAGTCGACCTAACCCAGATCGCCCCCCAGTAACCTAACCCTCTCAGAGTCTCTCTGTCTCGACTCTTCTCTATCGCGCTCGCTTTCTCTCACTCTTGTCACCTCTGTAAGTCTCTTAGAGTTCAGAGACTCGTTCTCCCTCTCCAAACCTAACCAAACATCATCCAATTTCATTAGTTTTTGGAGCGAATCCTTGCAAATTGTGGAGGGCTCTGGTTCATTCTAAGGTAAATTTGTATGTATTTGGTTTGAATTTTTAGTTGTTTTCTTGTTCCCCAATTTAGTAGATTATTAGGGTTTCGAAATTTTTGTATTCTGTTGAAATTAAATCAATTTTTTCTTAATTTTGCAGTTGTTGTGCATAGTCTATGTGGGTTTCGATTAATAGGCAAAATTGAAGGTATAAATATTTCTGTCTCAATGTTGCTTGCTTCATCTTGCTTCAAGCTTTGGTTTTGTTTGGTCATCTGATAAGATGATATGAATGATAACTTTTCTCTGCTTTAATGTCTGCGTGTTTGAAGTTAGGATTTTTATCTTAAATGTTTCTTTTTCCCTATGATATGTAATTAATTATATTTTTGTCACCCATGTTCTTGCGAGGGAAATATTTGCCTTCTGTTATTCTCTTGGATGTTTTACATCTGCAGTGCAGTTCTTGCAGCAAGAATCATGTAGGTACAGGGTAGATAGAATTGAAAATTTCATGTAACTACAAGGTAGATGTGCGACATATGATTAGCAGCCTCAGTTACTAATTTGTAACATTTTAATGAACATGGATGAATTAGATGCTTCTAGATTTGTAGTGATAAGGCATTACCTTTCTTCTTTTCTTCATAGGTACTTAAAATTCATTACCATGGCCTTAGTTTTTTCAGTTTGTTATGTTAGGGAGTGGGTCTCCAACTGGCGGAAGGTTTAAGATTGATATCAACTGTCAAGAATCATTGTACATTTAAGATTACAAATATCCATGTAGAATTCGAAAGCCAAGAGTTAAAGTTCTGAGAATTTGATAATAGAGAAGTATAAATTGTGTAGTTAGATTTGGTTTAGTTCCCACTATTAATATAATTTGATCACCCAAATGCTACTGTCATTTACTTCAAGAGGCTGAGAAATGGTACTGTCATTTACATTGAATCCAATGTAGACCATGAAGTATGTAGCCATTGGTTTTGTTGGAACTTGATAGTATTGTTGAAATATTTGGAGGATTATCCCTCTCTCTTTTAGTTCACGGCTGGTTTCATTTGGAGGAGGAGGATGACATATTATTCTTCCTCTCTCTCTTCTACCGTTAAGTATTAATTTTAACATGTTTTCCATATTTATCATTGAGCATTTAAATGTCATTTTGCTTATAGTACTTTGCTACAAAGCTCAAAGAAAGCATTTGTGCTCTTATTTCAATTTTTATTCATGCATTTGTTTGGTCAAGAATGATTAGAACATGCTATTGTTGGCTCTCTTGCTATTATTATGTTTATATTTTAACCTCTAAGTGGATGTATTAATATGTTTCACTGTAATAGTTATGATTTCATATTAATGTTGAAGCTAATAAAAATGGCTTTGAGGAAATGAGATTGTTTGGAGTCATATATTGTGTACAATTGAGTTCAAATTTTCTCTGCACTAATTTCAGCCAAAAAGAGCAGCTAATTATATTTGGTAATGTATATGTGCACGATATGAGATGCCATTGGTTGAGGATATGTCATTTTGTTTGTTTTTTCCTGATATTTTCATTAGTTTTTTCTCTGAGTCCATTTTGATGACGTACATGTACAGAAAACTTAGAACATCATAGTTAAGCTTTAATGTCTTCGTAAAATTAATGCATCTATTTTGCTTGTCTAAATACCCTAAACTTAAAGAGTTTATGATTTCTAGCTGGGCATCTATTGTGGTAGATTCTCTCTCTCTCCTCTCTTTAATGCTGATGCTCTTATTTGGCAGATAATGTGATTAAGGAGCCTCACAAAAGCAGACATCTCATAAAGGGTGTTTTATTTGGAGCTTCTAATTCATTGATATTAGATACGTTCAGTTTTAAGTAGAAGTTTTTTATTCAATTATTGTATCTAATCACTAAATTAAGTGGAAATGAAATTTCAGTTTGTTATTTTATATATTTTGAAAAGGTCTGAAATACCATACTTTATTAAGTGGAATTTCAGTGTGTAATTTTTTTTTATTTAAGCAATTGGCATTGAGCACGGTTTTCAAATTGTGTTTATATATTTTTATATGAAATATATACCCTATTGAGCACGATTTTAAAACTGTGCTTAGTTCACATCTGTCAAATTACTCTATTTAACAATTCAGTCACCTGTCAAAATAAAGGCACAAATACTTAGCATTCGTGCTCTAAATGCCTGTCACAAAGTAAAACATTCGTGCTCTATAATCAATGGAAACTGCTATATAGTACACCGACTGCTTTAAAGTGGCTGCACTGTGGCCTTCTTCATAGGGCACAATTATCCGTGCCATTTGACATAAAAGAGCACAAATGAAATTTGTGTTTTTAGCCCAGTTTTTTAGTAGTGATTTCAAACCTAGATGCTAGGGGTTTTTTTTATACTTGTTTATAAATACCTACACTATTCTTTGTTTAGGTTAAGGAGGGTTTTCAGCTGCATTCATTGTATACATTTTATAAACCAACATTAATACAAAATTTCTTCATACAATTCTCGATCTCTCTCTTTTACTATCTCATCAACATACACGCACTTCCTCCATAGAGAATACAACGATGGATATGAAGAATATGCAACGTTCGAACTTTACAAGCGTATTGTGGCTTGTCCTATTTGTTGTCGTGAATACAATTTCGGCTCGAACAATGGATTTCGTATTTCCACCCCACCTGTTGTGAACATGACTCCAGAGGAGGTGTGGATGAGGCTTCGGAGAAGGTGTGTTAGAGTGTTTCAAGAACCATGGTACTTTCTCTAGTTCTTCTTGCTTTTAGTTTGTTTTTCCTCTTTAATGATCTAAATCTATTTAAGTATCTCCCATTAGAGACTAGCTATCATTTGTTGCTTTTCCTCTTTCCTCTAAATCCATTTATGTGATCTCCCATTAATTTGTTTATTTCATTTGTCCTTTAAATCTAGTTCTTCCTTTCATATCAAATGCATACATTTTTTTCCATCAAGATTCTTTTTCCTTAATAATTCTTTTCTTTTCTTAAACTTTACCGAATCTAACAATGTAAGAACCCAAAAAATCTATATAAAAAAAAAATCAGTAAATGGTCATCCACCCTAATAATACCCAAGTATATGCTTGTAACTCTCACTCATCATAAGCTAAGGAATGATGAGGAGAGTACAAATTGACTTTTTCCTCTCAAATGAGTGTTTGAAAAAATGAGTTATTGTCAAGTGGCAAGTATAGTGTTGGACAGACATGAAGAGCTTATCGATGGGTTTAAATTAGTAGAGTCTACTTGTCCTAAATTATTAAATATACTTTAATTGTCGACTGAATTGAAACCCATTAATTCATTTTTTGAAAATATTATATTCTAAGGACGATGATTTCTTATATTTCTTGTTGAAATCTAAAGGAATTAGATACTTTTTGTTTTCTTCCAATTACATATAATACTTTGATTGTTTAGTGTCACACGCCTTGAAATTGGTATGTGGAATGTGGAGTACAAACAAGCTTAAATCAGCTAACAAGTAAATATAAAGTTTTAATTTATTAGTTTAATGGACTCCAATCATTGTGTTTATGTAATGTGAAAATCTAATGAAAGACGAGTATGATAATAAAAAGGATTGAATGAGAAGTTGGTGCAAGACCATGTTTAATCATCTAATTCAACTACAAAGTTACTTTGTAAATTAACTGAAGTTTTTTTTTGTTTTTTTTATGTTAGCATGCATAGGTCGTAGGAATGAGTGATGCTCAATGTATATTATTTGACAAGAATTATATGCATTTATGAAGAAGAAATGAGAGATTAGACAATGTTACCCAGAGTCTACACATATGGAAGTAGACTTCAACATGTAATTAAGTGAATTTGTGAAGGAAACATATCAGTATTGGAAGTTAGGTTGTCTAATTGATAAGTAAAAGTCTGAAAAGGGATAGTGATAGCTAAATTGGAAGGTGTCGCAAATGTCAAAACTAACGGAACGTGTTAGTATTTGATCAATGTCTGGATGGTTCGTGTCGTGTGAGATTTGCTGTGATGTTCGAAAGCCCACATAGTGATGAATGACCTTCATAAATATATGGATCATCGGGAGTTTGGATATGCAGGTCATTCATCGCTAATTTGAACTTATCATAAATATTTGTATTTTTCCAATAGAGTTATTGTAAGATAAGTTCAAATTAGATATGAAAGTTGAAGAATAAAAGCTTTGAGGGTATGTCCTAAAAATCGGTTGTGTAATAAGTATTATATGCATTTCTGAAGAAGAGCTGAGGGGCTTGAGACAAAGCACTTTAGTGGATTTATGAAAGGTTCTTCCACCATTGAAAAAGAAGACCTTAATTCAAAGTTGTATTGGAAATCCATGATCTTGAAGAAGTCATGAAAAGTGATATTCAACCCCTCAAGAAATTGCCAGAATGCTCAACCAACCCTGCATACTCAAAGGACAAGTTAGTCCTAAACTGGATCAAAGCTACAACATCACCTCGTATTCAAACCCTTCTCATATTGTGCACAATAGCTCATGTGTTATATATAGTTTGTTTGTTTGTTTATTTTTACATTACAAAGGAGATCCATATTGGATCTTAAAATCATACAAATCAATAACCTTAAACTTAAAGCTAACATCAGTTAGTAAAGTATATATGAAACCAAATACAAGTATTATCACTAGCATGTCCTTTTTTTGGCCAATATATCTACAACTATATTAGCTTATGTGTAAATGTGGGTAATGGAGAAGTAACTAAACTTCTAGAGCATATTCCAAAGATCTTTCATAATGATTTGAAGAGGCCAATGAGTGGTATTTTCCTTGTAAGAATTTGTACGAAAACCTTCAAGTCACTTTCAATCTCTAAGCACGTTGTAGTCATAGCTTAATATGGTCAATTAAAATGCATTACAAATGCATGCAACTCACATAGACTATATACTATCACACTATAGAGTCTAGGCCTATACTAGCGAAGGGATTAATAGAAGAATCATTCAAATTATTGGATAGGGATATGATTTATACGAAGGTCCTTTGAGGATTGTGTGCTAATGGAATTCCATTTAGTGTATTGAGAAATCTTCAATTTCATAGAACTATGACAACCATAAATATTTGACCTAAGGGTTTCACCATTTGAGAAGGCTATAATTTCCCTATTTGACGCATGCAATAAAAATATTAAATAAGATTGGGTTCCAATTAAAGATGCAGATTAGTAGAGTAATATGAAGCATCAACTTTTAATTAATATCATTGCTGCAAACAATCGACGAGCTATGTTCAAATTGCTCCGCCCATATGATACAATAGATACAACATGAGAGTACCACGCGTCTTTAATTAGAATAAAATCTTTACATTTCTCTTGCACGTGTCAAATAAGGAAATTTTGGCCTTCTTAAACAATGGAGCCTACTCGGGTCCATTATTATGGCAGTCACAATACTCATATCAACCATATTCCTATCCATGAATTTGAATGTGTCTTCAATTGATCCCTTGATTGATGATGGTTATTGACGCATCATTGTAGAAGTTTCTAGGAATCTAGAAACACCTTTGATTTCTGCAGTTTGTATTGTTTTACGTACTCTTTCCAACAATCTTGTTTTCTTAAACCCCATGGTTCAAGAGAGTTGTGGTCACCCACCCCCACCCTTACATGAGATATAAGGGTTGATCTTAGTTGGTGTCAGAAATTCAAAAATATTTGAACTTAAAAACAACATAACTAATCTAAAAACAGAATAAAATAAGGAGACACCCATCCCCTCAAAACTTACATCATTAACTAAAATTTACTCAATTTCAGTGTGATGGTCGCAATTATGATATTGCTTGGGTTCTGTGGGTAAGGGGTGGGTTGCGAGCTGGGTTGCGTTCGGTGGGTGGGAGAAGGGGGGAGGGGTCTATGGGTAAACTTGTAAACAATTTGGGTTCAAATCAGATATATCTCAATCCAAATCCAAATCCATTTGTAATTGGATTATTCAATTCGGATCGTATTGAAAATTAAGTACAAATTTAAGGGGGCAATTCACTAGTTTACCTAAAAAAAATGGTGATTGTGAGATATAACGAATATTGGGAAGAAGCAAATATATTGGACCGCACTTGAAAGTTCGGCCATTAAAATGGGCTTGAGTGTTTCTTCGGCCTGGGCAGGCCGGTGTATGGGTCCAAACTTCAAAATTAAAATATAGCCATGCCCCATAACTGAAGCCCACACGATTATCTCTAACTTCGTCTTCTCAAAGCTTCTTCGTCTTCCGGACATTAAGTCCAGACGAGGATCTCACAGATCAAGGTCTTTCAGTTCAGTCCGTACAGGTATAGCGCCTATCTCACCTTTCTCAATTTCTCTCTTTTCTGATATTATTAATTCCGTATCTATTACATAAATTCATGTATTGTTTTCAAATCTGAATTTCGGTGTATTTAGATTGGAATAACGTGGTGGTTATGGTATTGATCAGTCTGGTTATTAACTTATTGGGTGATACAAATTGGAATTTTGGTCCGTTTCGTTACTGATCCAAAGTGGTGATTTGAATTCGGTGATTTAATCAGTTCTCAAATCCTATCAAGCTGGCAATTGCATGGTATAATATGTTGAACAGGGATCACAGATTTTGGGGATTTGGAAATCATATTCCATTCACGCTAATCAAAAGGAGTGGAGCTAAGGCCCGCAAACCCTTTTTGTGAAATGTTTGTTTCAGTTGTTTTTCTTAGTGAATATTTCAATGGGATTGAATTTCTTATATATATATATATTATATATGCGTGTCTGTCTATATAAGTTATATGGTTTTTCTAATAGAAGTTTTTTCCCTTTCTTTTTCTTTTTCTTTTGGATGCTGATAGGATAGATTAGTTTCGTGAGGTTCACAATGCCCTCAGCTCAAGATCCATTCTATGTTGTCAAAGAGGAGATTCAAGAATCTGTAAGTTGTCAAATTACTTAGTCACTTTGAAACTTTCGGAATGAGACATGGTTTATATATATATAATACATATTATCAGTTCAATGTGATTCCTTTAGTAGACTTTCATACTTTGTTTGGAGTTATTACCATCATTTTTGGGCTTTTGAATCTTGTCACATCTTCTCTCTCTCTCTATACACACACACACACAAACCCGTTTGCCTCAACACACTACCATCCTCATCCTTCACTTTTTCGTTGACAGATGAATTTGGTGTGCAATTATTTGTGTGGAATTTGTCTCGATGGCATTATGTTTAGGAGTAGCAGAAATGAATTCTGACTATTATATTTCCTTCTTGATTAGATTGATAAGTTGCAATCTTCTTTTCATCAATGGGAACGCATTTCATCTGATACTGGAGAGCAATTACACCTCACAAAAGAACTGATTGCTACTTGTGGAAGCATTGACTGGCAGGTGCGCCAATATTACGACATTTGATTTGATTTTATCTGCCTATCTTTTTTATTTTGTTTTGTTTGATAAAGAATAGATGGTAGGTATCTGTCATGGTAATATAGTCAGAGATTACTGATGTAAAACTGGGTATATTGGCGAAAAATCACTATTTTTGGTGTCCAGAAATGAAAATTTTGGGGAGGGTTAGTTAATTTCCACTGAAGCTGTTGCAGAAGTATGGGACTTTTGCTGACCACATTAATGTCTGCATGAAACAATAGAAAAGGCGGAAAGAAATTGAAAATTGAGTGATAATTGTCGAATTTCCGTAACATATCCATATAACAAATTGAAAATTGAGGGATATTTGTCGAATTTCCATTAACATATCAATAACAATGGGCTTTTGTGCGGTAAAAAAAGATCTTGACACTAGGTGGTGTCTCGTCGATTGTTGATCAGAAAATCAAGTTTTCTAATGCGCATGGTTCTTGGTTTGATTCTCTTTCTCAGTTAAAAAAACTGGTTATTTTGAGCTGTGGAGGGTTGGGAGTTGATGTGGATGTCAAGAGTATAATTCTAGGACTAATTTCAAGCCAAAAAGTGGGCGAATTCCGGTCAAGGTGGCCATAAGTTGTGGTTGACCTTAGTGTGCTGATACCAAAGTACTGAATTTTTTTACCACTTTTTTTAAATTCTTTTTTATGTAGCTGGTTAAGGAGCATGGGTTGATGGGTCTGGTCTTGATTTGGGTTAAAAAATTTGTGCTTTCTAATAGGCTGGTGCTCTAGCAGCAACTAAGATCAGTTGAAAAAGAAAAAAGTGGGATTATTTCTTGAAAAGAGGATAGCTTAAGACCATTTAAACTAGGTTCGTTAGCAAGGTAATTCCTCAAGACAATTAAAGAAATAGATTGAGCCAAAGAATGATCATGTTACATCATCTACAGGACTGCACAGATACTCATTTAAACAGAATTTCCATAAGAAAAAGTGAATAGAAAGAAGAGGAGGCTGTATGACCAACCAATTGATATTTTACTCTACCCATCCATCCATCCATCCACCAATTGTTATTTTACCCTATCCATCCATCCTAAAATTTGTATATGTGTCAAAGTGAGGCTGTGAATTTAACTAGTTCTCTTGTTTTACTATTTGCAATCTTTTCTCTTATCATCTAACCCAAAGCTTCAACTTCTGCTTGCAACTAATGAAAGCATGCTTTCTTGATAGGAAGGTGGATGAGTTGGACAAAGCAATTTCCGTAGCAGCTAGAGATCCTACTTGGTATGGCATTGATGAAGTGGAACTTGAAAAAAGAAGGAGATGGACGAGCACTGCTCGTGCTCAGGTATGAAGTATCGTCTGTTAAGCTGTCTTCTTTTAAGATGTTTTAGTGCCACTGAAGATATTATATCTGGTAATCCTGTGAAGTTGTCATAACAGATCTTGCCTTGATGATTTACGATGATTACCTACATCTTTTACATTGTGACAGTCGAGTGTGGTTTTGTAACCTGCAATAGTTTTCATTTTGTTGTATTTTTGGATATTCAATTACATAATGAGCCTTTGTGTGGTTTCCATTCCGTTATGTATTTGTACAGCATATTACATGGTTATCTTTTGGCTTTGGATGACTGTGCGTTCCCTAAATTAGTAAGATAGTTTATCAGGTGGGTGCTGTAAAAAAAGCAGTGGAAGCTGGAAAGGATTCTACTGGCACTAGTGTGAATGGGATGCGCCGAGAATTAATGAGGCTGGCTAATTCTCAGGAGACAGATAGATCCAACCAGTATGCTGCACAACATAACGATGATTTCATAACATCCGAATCAGATAGACAGTTGCTTCTCATAAAGTAAGATTTTTTTTACACACCCACATCCAATTGATACATATTTGAGTGACAAACATATACATGAGTAACAAGTTATTATTCTACTCGCTGGGAATTATTTGCTAAGATTCATTGCCTAGCTGTGTTTGTTCATATTTTATATAGGCTGCAAAAGATAGTCTGCGTTGTTAAATTTATTAAATTTCATAGTCGAACTTATGGAAGCACTTTTTAATTCTAAAAAGAAAACTCTGTTTGGGTCAAACCATCTGAGCTTGTAGTTTGATAACAGGCCTTTCATTGTCAATAAATGTGTAGTTATATGTGCACCATTTATTCTCGCCCTTTGGCTGGGCAGAGAAAATTGTTTGCTCTATTTACGTAGTTTTCTTCTTCCCAAATCCTCTGGCCACTTCCACTTGTCTGTGCAACTCTGTTTCTTTTGATTTTATGTGTCTGTCAATTTGTGCTTGTAGGCAACAGGATGAGGAGTTGGATGAACTTAGTGCAAGTGTGGAGAGAATTGGGGGTGTTGGGCTTACCATTCATGAAGAGCTCCTTGCCCAGGTAAGAATTTTGTAAGTTACTGTACAATGATGGGAAAACAAATAGTTCAGGTGTTTCTCCAAGTTCGTTTTTTTGGGTGGTGGGTTGGTGCTAAAAAAAGTTTATATTAACCAAGAAAGGGAGCAAGAGCAAAACCCAAACAGATTAGCATTTTGATGCATTTGTCTTTAACTCGTATCTATTACTTGCAAATTAGCTGTTGCTGCCCTGCAGTTCTGGGTCACTCACTCTTGCTACTTTGTTGTACTAAATTGTAAATCTTTCGGTATTCCAGGAGAAGATTGTAGATGAATTGGGTATGGAAATGGACAGTACATCAAATCGTCTTGATTTTGTTCAGGTCAGTCACTGCTTACTTAATAGATTGTCCTACCAAGAAATTCTGTCCACTGGAAACGAGTTTATCTTTTATTTTCTTCAGCTTGCTAATTGACTGAAATATATAGATTAGTGATCCCAGAAGAGATGAAAAGTTCCTTTTTAATTCTTGCAGAAAAAAGTGGCGACAGTCATGAAGAAGGCTGGTGTAAAAGGCCAGTGTATGATGATAGTATTTTTGCTGGTCCTGTTCATCATCCTTTTTGTTTTGGTCTTCCTCACCTAGTCTGAAGAATGCAACAGGTCTTCCGCTATACATGGGAGGGATCTGCTTTTCGAAAGAACTATGGAACACTCGAGTACAGATATATTTACTGGTTTATCTAGGTTTGTTCATAAAGCTTTCCTGGAAATTACGAACCAAAAGAGTACGCATTTTTTTAAGGTTATTTAGAAATTTTGAGGTTGAACAGAATTTGATGTTGAACAACAACCAGGAGTTAAAAGAGACAATGTGAAACAGAAGCTTTATATTTGTTTATTTGTTTATTCCTTGCACATCATGTTTGGTATCATGACTTATTTTACGTCAAAACTTTCATGCTTGTGTTTGGTTACTTATGGATTCAGTCCCGCTCAGTTGAGGGACAGAACAATATTCAGGCATCGCACTACAAACTTATCTCAACCAAGGTCTTAAATATCGGAGGTATCGGAATTATCGGAAGTCAAAAAACACGGAAATATTGCAGGAAATATCGGGATATTATCGGTATTGGAAAAAAATTGAATAAAAACCACGGAAATTGTAAGAAAAACTTGGAAATTTTTATTGAAACTTTGCAGGATGTTTATTTAGTCAATTATCTATTAGTTTATCACAAAAAATTGGAAGGAAATGCATTGCATGATGGATTTAACTGATTTAAGTTGATTATATAGCGAGTTGGCAAACACCGTAAGTGTAGTAAATATGTAGTAATTAATGAAAGAAGATTAAACACACCATAATCATTTATATATAATGAATTACTACAATATTTTACACTTTATACATTGCATAGTAAGATACATGAGTGACTTAGTACCACATAGAGTTCCTATGAGGTTCAAAATTTTCACTATCTTCATCATCTCTATGTGTAGAGTAAGTATATTTTGAATAGTAGTCATCAAATGATAAATCTCCAAAATAGTTTTGCATGTAATTATTAACATGCCACCCATATGGATATGAGATTGGTTAACGTTGTCCATAAGCAAAATCATTTGAAGATTTAGTCTCGGATTCTTTCCATGAGTCACTTGATTCCATCCCAACAAGAATGGGATATGAATAGTAGGGAAATGGTTGGTTATGAGTATAACCATAATTACTACTCATCTCATGTGAAAATTTGTTTCTTGCAAAAAGAATTCAAAACAAAACCATGTATATATATAAATATTTTAGTATTTTCACAAAAACAAAAGTGATATGGTGGTTAATGTGTTGAAGAAGTAAAATGATTTTCACAAATACCATGTATATAAATATTTTTGGGTTTTGTATTGAGATATTATTGGGATATTATCGGGATATTATCGATAATATCTGAATATATTGCCCAAATCATTCATAAAAATGTTGAAAATATCTTCTCAGATATTATCGGGATAATATCGATATATTTACCAATAACACTATGGTTAGTTGTTAAAATATTGAACCTCCAAAAATCAGATATTATTGGAATAATATGGGGATATTATCAATATATTCAGATTGAATAATAATCATATGATATCAAAACTTGTACAGGAGAAGCAGGATTAAATATTTCCTTGGATTGCTTGCTCTGACCAGTTCAAACGTTTCTTCAATACATTATGGTCCGTTGGGTAATGTTTTACGGTCCGTTTTCTGTTTTCTCAAAATGAAAATGGCTGAGAAGGCGTTCGGTGGCCAGCGTTTTCTCAAAATGAAAATAACTTTTTCAGCATTTTCAATGGAAAAGCGGAAAGCGATTTTGCGTCTCTCACTACGACGGCTTTTCTATTTACCTCCAGCACCCCATTTATCTCAAGCTGTCGTCAATTTCCCACACTGGGTCTTCTAATCAATTTTTTTTTCTTCCTATTTTCGGTGAAATTACTGGATCTTCTCATCAGTTAAATACATATGGGTCTTTCAAATTTTCTTTTTGCTGGTGAAATTAGTGGGTCTTCCTTGCTGGGTGAAATTTGTGGGTCTTCTGTTAGATTAGCTCATCAAAATCTTGTTTGGTTGCTAACTGTGCTGTGATGCAGAAGATGATTGAGAGAGAGAGAGAGAGAGAGAGAGAGAGAGAGAGAGAGAGAGGTGGGTTGATGGGTTTACTGCGATGGTGATGCGTGGGTGCGATGGGGTTGGGTGGGATTTGCAGAGAGTTAAAAGAGGAGATGGGGTATTTGATAAAATAAAATAAATAGAGAAGGTTGGGTGGGATTTGCAGAGAGTTAAAAGAGGAGATGGGGTATTTGATAAAATAAAATAAATAGAGAAGGTTAGGGAGATAACGCAACCCGTGAGGGTTCAACCCAAATTTTCCTTCTCTAAAAAGTAATTATTTGGGTTTTGCCCAGAACTCAAATTTTAAGTTCGCAATTTTATTAAATTGTTTAAGAATGGTTTGAGTCTAGTTTTTTTTTTAATGGAAAATTTTTCTTCATTTAATCTTTTTAAATAACGTCATAATTTAAGTTTTTGAACAATTTGACCTAAAAACAATTGAAATTCCACAAATATAATTTTATTCCAAAAGAAAACACACAACATAAAAAAAACACAGAAGATAATTGAAACACAAAAGGAGGATTGATACAATTGTCGACCTCATTCACCATCTCCAAAGCTCCTCCAAAGGTGATTGATCAAATCATGTCGAAGACTCTGATGCACATGTGGAGATCGAACTCTATTATGACAAATCATGTAATCAGAAAGAGTCTGCCTATCTTTGTGGTACTCGTGTGTAATGCTTGGCTTCAGCTCATATTGTCTTGCTCTTGCTCTAGCCCTCCCTCTCACGGTTCTTGTACTCACAACCGACTACGGACCCACCATGTTTGGTGGCTTCAATCTCTAGTGAAGTATGGTGGACAATGACTTGTATCATTCTCTGATGATGTTTCTCATCATCTGAATCATCATCAAATATAAAAGGAAAAAATGGCATTGCCACGGTTATCCATTGAAAGCTTGAAATGATATGAAAAGTATGAGAATGAAGAAGATGATGTGTTGAAATGATATCAAAAGTATGAGAATGAAAGGATATTGATGAAATTGACAAAGGAAAAATAAATTGAGAAATAGAAAAAATGTTTTTGGTAGATTAATTGAGAAATTTGTGAGTATTTATAGAGTTTGGAGTGAGTTTTGGGGTTGGATCTAATTTAGATTAATTTAAAATATTATTTTGATTGTTGGATTTAAATTTCAGCCGTTGAATTTTTTTATTATTTACCGTTAAAATAACTTAGATTTAATATAGATCGTTGATTTAAGTTACATTAGAATATAAAATTAAAAAAAAAAAGGAATTCAATTGTTGTCGTTGGATTCCAATGGTAACTTCACAGTAGCTTGACATGTGGCACGACAAGCAGACAAAAAGCAGCAGCACAGTAGGAGCTGGGGCCCACATCAGATGCTTTGCACATGGGGGCTGTTTCAGATGCAGTGGGCTCCACCAAATAGTTTTGGATCCAGTCAATACTTGGATTGGTATTTGGGTCCAAGTTTGAGTTTTCTCAAATTTTGGCCCCTTCATTTTCTTGGGTTGGGAGAGGTTTTGGGCTATAATTTGGGATATTTTGGGTTTAGCCTCTTGGGTTGGAGATGGCCTAAGTTCCAATTTTGTATTTTCTAAGTTCATTTTAATTTTTTTTTAAAAGATAATTCTTTTAATACATTATTCTATTTTAAAAGATTATTCTTTTTCTTTTCCAAAAAAATTACATTCTTTTTGGAGGAGGCATTAATAAAAATAATAGATATTTATAAAAATATCCAATCCTAGACATGTATTTATAAAAATACACACACTATTTAAACATAGAAACATACTCAAAATCAACCTCACAATCAACAATTGTATATTTTTTGGGTATGTTTATAAATGGGTTTTGAGCGTGTGTAATGATGGGTTTTGGGTATGTTTATAAAGTGTTTTGGGTGTTGGGTATTTTTATCATTTCAGCCTCCATTTTGGGTATTTTAGTGAAACTCCCTAAAAATAACTCACATATTTTTTTTTCTTCTTGGTATGAAACTCACATATTGACTACATGATTAACCAATTTTGTTATTGTTATTTTCAAATTGTACTACTTGATACATTTTCACTGTTTTCATTTTCTGAAACTGTTTTCCTATTAAGTTACTATACCGCATTCTTGAATCTTGAAAATACAAATTCATTTTCTCATTTTCATTTTCTGAAAACATGCTCCCAAAACGTTAAAAGACATAATTTGGCAGCAAAATTGTCATTTCTTCATCAAACCCAGTATACGTTACAGATTATTTTCTGTACAATCAAAATAGAAAATTAGGTGAAGAAAACGTGATACATTTATAGCGGTATTGCAAACAAACAAAATATGCTAGTTCCAACTGTGTAGAGATCTGCTCGCTCGTGAGGCTAAAGCTACTGCCTTAGCTGTTGTATCCGTCACCACCCACTCCCTCTCAGCACGCCGCTGATGTTGCCTTGCATTTTTAGCTCGCTTTGGAGCTAACCGAGTATCCCTTTCCTCAAAAGCAAGTCTAAACTTTTCAGCCACTGACAATTCCGTGTGGCTTGAAAGAGATGGAGGCATTGCCTTGAGTGTAAAACCACGCACTGCCCATGTTTTGGGATCAAGATCCTTGACAATAGAATCATCCAACTGGATATCTGGCAATGCTTCCCTGGGAACTTGGGTTCCCCTGAATCCGAAGGGTGATGGGTTCGGATTTACTATAATGCGAGGGCATTCAGAGGAAAATTCCTCCAATGAAGTTTTATCAATCTTTGGCTGCAACAGAAAAAGAGACCGGGATTACTAATGAAATTATCAATAGCCAGGACCAGACAAAGAATTAGAAAACAATTCTCCTGCTTAGAATAATGGTGAATACCGGTTCTTAACAATCCCCAATCACCCAATTGAAAAGTCATAAGTCGTTCACATATTTATGCATGAAGCAATAGATGGACAAGTTCCTATTTCTACATGCCAGAAAATGTTTTGTCACAACACTCTGTAAGACATCCCTATACTTACTAGTGCTAACATGTTACCCTGAGTATATAAACGTTCTGTGATCCAGTATTCAGACACTGAACCATGTTGTGGTTTTTAATAGTTTCCCACTTTTGGGACAAGTTCACAAAGTGAACCAAAATTGTCCACGTCTATTGGTGGCATCAGGGATGGCATCACAATTTCTCTCAACACAAATTCTCAATTGGTAATGCAACGCATGTATGTTCTTTTTAGTCTTTTCCCACTTTTTGGACAAGTTACAGTCAACCAAAATCATGTCCATCTATTGGTGTAAACAGGCATGGGAACCCAATCTGTCTAATTACAAGTTCTTATTTGCAAATGCAAAGAATGTATGTGTTTAACAATAGAGAGGCAGTCAAGACATTCATGCTTCTACACTGTAAGTGAAGAGATGACACAAATTTCTCAAACCATAGTGGTCAGAAAGATCAAACCAAAGAACTTAATCATTGATGAAGAAAAGTATCATAATAGGAAATGTTAAGTACATACCCACACAAGCCAACGCAATGATTGTGCACCATTAGCAATTTCTTCAGTATTCAGTTCTTCCCAGGAATCTCCCTCTACATCATTCAACTTTGGTTTAAATATATCCAAGCACCTGCGTGCAGTGTGGTCACTCCTTGGGCTCCCTCTGCAACATTAACTTTGGTTCATAGCCTGTTATGAAGTTTGTACTCCTAGTCAAACACAGTATTCGAGCCACTAAAATAGCATGGGATGGAACAAACAAAAAATAAAGTAAAGAATGATCAGGGTTGAGTAACTTAGTCTGCACCAATCCTCCTTGGTGGAGAGAGTTTGATATGATGGTTACCGAAAAAATAGGGGGATATGATTCTGGGAGCACCTTGTAGTTAGACTACAGAGGGTAGAAATCTGATTTAATCAAATAGCTATTAATTCATTCTACAGTGCCAAGGTAAAAACACATCACTCTTCATTTGTCTACTTTGCAGTTAGAAAACTGAGTGTGAGCTCATCACATTATAAGCTAAAAAGAAAGAGGGAACTAATTCCAAGTTCATATAAGAGTTGATATATCAATAAGACATGTCACATGCACATAAACTCAATAAAAAAAATATCAATGTCTTCCGACTTCTACGATAGTTATTGAATGTTTTGGATTATTCAAAAAAGTTCAGGACCATGACAAAGAGTGATGCATATATAGAAACTTGTAATGAAAATTTAAAACATTTCATTATGCTATGGAGAGGGTGTTTACCCGCATCTCAGCGTCTCCAATGAAAGGCAATGTTGCACAAGTTCAGAAACTCCAAAAGTAGTAATTTTGTCACACCGGCTGCAGAAGAAATGTCTCAGTGTAATAACTGAGTTTCAAAACCAAAAGACATTTTGATGCCTTAAGTATTAGCTAATGCCTACTTAAACGATTAAAACAAATGCTAACTAATATTACATATGTTCCTAGGATTTTGCTCACATATTACATGCCCACGCAACTATCTTCCTCACATATCGCTTGTAATACCTAGGATTTTGCTTACAAAATATATGTACATTTATAGCTCAAGGTTATGATGAACTTAAAAATTATACAAAGCATACATAGTTCACAGATTGTATATCATAAAAGATAAGGTCAACATCTTAATAGTTTGTTAGTATTTAAAAAGTAGCTTATTTACTCCAATACCTAATATCAACAGCTCCAAGTGATGTACATATCTCAGCCACTTTTGCTAAGCCGAAATCCGAAACATCTGATGCAGAAAGGTCAAGAATTTTCCAGGTATGATCAGCTAAAGAGACAATAACATCATCGTCGAGTAACTTTCTTCTTCTAGCAATTGCCACCAGTGCCATCTAACATCATCAAATGAAAACTCTTGAGAGACCAAAAATTGTTAATCGTTTTACATCCAAACAAAAACCCATTAACCATAAAGCAACCAAGAACATTTTTTCCCCAAAAAAAACTCAAATTTACACAAAAATTGATGTGGGTTTTATGAATAAGGATAGAAAACCTTAACATCTGGAGGAAAGTTGATTGCAATCTCTGCCAAGTCTGGGATTATATCCTCCAAATGTTTGCCGACAACTCCAAGACACAAGCTTTGTAAGCTGGGAGGAGACTTGGTCCTTTCAAGCTGCCTTGTTAAGTCGTTAGATATTTCCAATTACTGCTTTGTTAAATCCCTATTGTTTAGGGAGTGTTTGTTTGTTGACCTATTCTTTAGCCAGTAACCACGTCCTAGAGTTTTTTCTGACGTGGGTTGTTATTTACTTCAGTTTCACGTTTCTTGTAAGGCTATTAGTAGCCAACTCATGTGTTTCAATTCAATAAGATTACTTCTCCCAAAACTTGCTTATTCTTCATAAAGATTACTCGGTTTCAACATCTGGTATCAGAGCCTCATCACGGGGCCTGATTGAAATACAAGAAGCAGCAGTCTTCTAAAGCGTGTAGCAGTGAGAACATGGCGACAGAAAGCAGCAGCTTTGTACAACCAGCGATTCCAAAATTTGATGGGCATTATGAACATTGGGCCATGCTCATGGAGAACTTTCTGAGATCGAAGGAGTTTTGGAACTTGGTGGAGCATGGTATTCCTGCAGCAGCCGTGGGAGTAGTGCTCACAGATGGACAAAAGAAGGCCATTGAAGATCTGACATTGAAGGACCTGAAGGCAAAGAATTACCTCTTTCAAGCAATTGATCGTTCAATTCCTGGAGACTATCCTGAACAAAGACACAGCAAAGAGTATTTGGGATTCGTTGAAGCAGAAATATCAGGGTACCACACGAGTCAAACGTGCACAACTGCAAGCTCTCGGAAGGAGTTTGAAATTCTCCACATGAAGGCAGGAGAAACTGTGAATGAATATTTTGCTCGAACTCTTACCATAGCCAATAAGATGAAGGCAAATGGTGAGACCTTGGGAGATGAAGGCAAATGGTGAGACCTTGATTATGTGGTGTGTTCTATTGAGGAATCTAAGGATATAGATACTCTCACCATTGATGAGTTGCAAAGCAGCTTGCTTGTGCATGAACAACGCATGAGCTCTCATGTCGAGGAAGAACAAGCTCTCCAGGTTACTCATGAAAGTCCATCCTGGAGGAAGGGGTCGAGGTCGTGGAAGCTTTAGAGGAAGAGGAAGAGGACGAGGCAGACAAAGCTTCGACAAGGCCACTGTGGAGTGCTATTACTGCCATAAGCTAGGACATTTTCAATATGAATGTCCTAAGCTGAAGAAGGAGGCTAACTATGTGGAAGCTGATGAGGAGATGTTGCTAATGGCTTATGTGAATGGTCAGAATGCTAGCCGAGAGAGTGTGTGGTTTCTTGATTCAGGATGTAGTAATCACATGTGTGGGAAAAAGGAAATTTTCTCAGATCTTGATACAAGGTTTAGGGAATCTGTGAAGCTAGGAAACAATTCGAGTATGGCAGTGATGGGAAAAGGCAACATAAGGCTTCTTATAAATGGGATTGTTCAGATTATCACTGGGGTATTTTATGTACCTGATCTGAAAAATAATTTATTAAGCATTGGGCAGCTACAAGAAAAAGGACTTTCAATTCTCATTCAACGTGGAAAGCTGAAGATCTATCATCGTGAACGTGGCTTGATTATGGAGACTGTGATGTCTTCAAACAGAATGTTTATGTTGCTTGCTACATCTCAGCCACAAGAATCCACCTGCTTCAACACAATCACAGAAGATTCAACACAACTTTGGCATTGCCGATATGGACATTTGGGGTTCAGGGTTTAAAAACTCTCCAACACAAGGAAATGGTACATGGTTTGCCACAACTGAAGACTCCTACAAAGCTGTGCAGAGATTGTTTGGTGGGTAAACAACATAGAGATTCATTTCCACAGAAGAGCACATGGAGAGCTTCTCATATTCTTCAACTGGTGCATGCTGATATTTGTGGACCAATCACACCTATTTCAAACAGCAAGAAAAGGTATCTGATTACCTTCATTGATGATTTTAGTCGCAAGGCGTGGGTCTACTTCTTGGCTGAAAAGTCAGAAGCTTTTGTCACTTTCAAAAATTTTAAAAGTTTGGTTGAGAAAGCAAAGGTTCAAACATAATAGGTCTGCATCCTGATCGTGGAGGAGAATTCACATCAAACGAGTTCACCAATTTTTGTCGTGAAAATGGCATACGTAGACAGTTGACGGCTGCATATACTCCACAACAGAACGGAGTTGCGGAAAGGAAGAACAGAACCATTATGAATATGGTTCGTAGCATGCTGTCGAAAAAGAAGGTGCCAAAGACGTTCTGGCCTGGAAGCGGTCAATTGGGCTATACATATTCTAAATCGGAGTCCAACCTTTGCAGGTAAAAGATAAGACTCAGAAGAAGCTTGGAGCGGAGTCAAACCTTCAGTTGAGTATTTTAAAGTTTTTGGATGTATTTCTCATGTTCATGTCTCTGATAATAAAAGAACAAAGCTGGATGATAAAAGCAGGAGTTGTGTTTTACTTGGGGTTAGTGAAGAATCAAAGGCATACAGGTTATATGATCCAATGTCTCAAAAGATCATAGTGAGCAGAGATGTTGTATTTGAAGAAGATAAGGGTTGGGATTGGGACAAGAGTCATGAAGAGGCAATTATTGCTGACTTGGAATGGGGTGATAGTGAAGACAAAGCAGCCATAATTGATGCGAATGAAGAAGAAAGTGATGCTGATTCTCCAGATGAAGGAATAGAGGATTCTTCTTCAGATGAATTAATTGAAGAAAACTCACCCAGCTCAAATGAAGGAAGACACAGGGCACCTCCAATTTGGATGAGAGACTATGTGAGTGGAGAAGGTCTTTCTGAAGATGAAGAAATAGCAAACTTTGCTACTTTTTTGACTGATGATCCAAATTTATTATGAAGATGCTGTGAAATATGAAAAGTGGAGGAAAGCTATGGATTTAGAAATAGAGGCAATCGAGAAGAATAACACATGGGAGTTGATGGAGCTGCCTGCTGGAGGAAAAGTAATTGGAGTAAAGTGGGTTTATAAAACTAAGCTCAATGAGAATGGAGAAATCGATAAACACAAGGCACGACTAGTAGCAAAAGGTTATGCTCAGCAACATGGAATAGATTACACTGAAGTATTTGCACCTGTGGCACGATTAGATACAATTCGCTTGGTGGTTGCACTTGCAGCTCAAAAGCAATGGACCATTTACCAATTAGATGTCAAATCTGCATTCTTACACGGTGAATTGAATGAGGAAGTTTTTGTGGAACAACCTTGTGGATATGTGAAAAAGGGTCATGAGAAGATGGTGTACAAGCTGAAAAAGGCTTTATATGGACTTAAACAAGCTCCACGAGCTTGGTATAGTCGTATAGAGTCTTATTTTGTGAAGGAGGGATTTGAAAGATGTCGATATGAACATACCTTGTTCATAAAAACCAAGGCTGGAGGTAAAATTCTGATTATAAGTCTTTATGTTGATGATCTTATATTCACAGGGAATGATGAGTCTATGTTTGCTAAGTTTAAAAGTTCTATGATGCGTGAATTTGACATGACTGACCTTGGGAAGATGAGATTCTTTCTGGGTATTGAGGTGATGCAAAGGGCAGATGGAATATTTATTAATCAAAAGAAGTATGCACTGGAGGTATTGAAGAGGTTTGAAATGGACAGAAGCAATCCAGTTCATAATCCCATTGTTCCTGGTTGTAAGCTTTCAAAAGATGAAGATGGAGTGAAGGTTGATAGCACCTTTTACAAACAAGTTGTGGGGAGTTTAATGTACTTAACTGCCACTCGGCCAGATGTGATGTTTGTTGTGAGTCTTATCAGTAGGTACATGGCAAATCCTCCTGACCTCCACTTGCAGGCTGCTAAAAGAGTCTTAAGGTATCTGAAAGGTACAACAGACTATGGTGTGTTCTACAAAAATGGAGAAGATGAGGAACTAACAGCCTACACGGACAGCGACTATGCTGGGGATTTAGAGGACAGGAAGAGCACATCAGGTTTTGTTTTTAAAATGAGTTCAGGGGCTGTGTCGTGGTCATCAAGGAAGCAGCCAGTGGTGACTTTATCCACCACCGAAGCTGAATTCATTGCAGCAGCCTCTTGTGCTTGTCAAGCAGTTTGGCTAAGAGGAATTCTGGAAAAGCTCAGACATATTCAAAGTAAGTCTACTATTGTTTACTGTGATAACAATTCAGCAATTAAGCTTTCAAAAAATCCAGTGATGCATGGACGCAGCAAACACATAGACGTTCGCTTTCACTTTCTTCGTGAGCTCACAAAAGCAGGCACTGTAAAGATGATTCATTGTGGTACTCAAGATCAAGTAGCAGATGTGATGACTAAGCCACTAAAACTAGATGCATTTTTGAAGCTGCGTGGATTGATGGGAGTTTGTCCAGGAACAGATATAAACTAATTGCTAAGTAGCAATCAGTTTAAGGGAGAATGTTAAGTCGTTAGATATTTCCAATTACTGTTTTGTTAAATCCCTATTGTTTAGGGAGTGTTTGTTTGTTGACCTATTCTTTAGCCAGGTAACCACGTCCTAGAATTTGTTCTGACGTGGGTTGTTATTTACTTCAGTTTCACGTTTCTTGTAAGGCTATTAGTAGCCAACTCATGTGTTTCAATTCAATAAGATTACTTCTCCCAAAACTTGCTTATTCTTCATAAAGATTACTCGGTTTCAACATTCCTGCCATGCATATAGAAGTAAGTACAAAAGTAATGTGTTTGAGGGAAATAAGCGTTGAAATAAAAATGCAAACTTGGGACGTCCTGGAGGATTGAGTTTGAGGGATTTGGGGCTTGGGATTGGATCTGGAATTCAAATCTAAATTGTTCAAAGAATTTGCAAGAGAAGCGACGGCTTTTTGTTTTTCCATCAAAATCAAAGTCGCAGGAGACAAAATGGTCCTCCCAACTTTTCCGATTTAGAAGAAGAAATATCCTCATGTTCATTCATATTGGGGTTTGTTAAATACAGGGCAAATACGTAAATATTTGGTTGTGCGGGGGTGGTTTTGTAGTTTTATTTTATGCAGGGATTTGGATTTCTGTCTTTTGCAATTTTACAAGGTTTTAATGAAGGCTAACGCTTTCCTCCTTGCCTATAAGGAGGAAAGCGCACGCATAAGTAAATAGTGCATTTCAATAAATAAATAAATAAGGTAAATAGTGCATTAGAAAATTAGAATTTAAAGATTTTTAACCAATTCATATGTTGTATTTAAGGGTGTGCAAGATCCACAATCCAATCCGTCCAAATCAATTCAATTTTAATTTGTTTAGATGATTTAATGGATTATATTGAATCTCTAATTTCTAAAACCAACATGATTGCATTGGATGACGAATTTGCTTATGAGAATCTAATCAATCTAGTTGTTGGAAATATACTTGTGAGACCAAAAATTATCCCCTAAGAAATCAATCCTCTAGCATCTTAAATTTGAGAAAGTGGCTACAATCAAGACACATATTTTCCTATTTTCTATTTATGACTGCACAGAATTCATGTTAGAATAATCCAAAATATAACCAGATTAGAATTTTAGCGCATTGACTGATGAGAAGGCACTAGTCAAGTGAGAGTGAAAAATTCGAGATTTCCAACAAAATGCAATGCTGCCTTCTCTAGGACGGTTATTTTCCTCTTCCTTTAGAGTTGACGGACGATATTTCAATTATGGTTCTTCGAGAGGAATATCAGAAAGGACCAACTGCTCACTCCATCATGCAACCTCTAAGAGTTTGGGCAACATAGACAAACTATTTGAAGCTTTCTAGCTCATCAGGTTATCAACCAGAAATATAAGTCACCTATTTAATTGTGAAAGAAATTTCACCTCCAAACTTTTGATCCTCACTAACTCACTGGGTACTGATATTGTGAAGTAGTTGTAGAGCCGCAATTGGGAAACATAACCTGAGAGCGTTGTTATGTCAAAAGAAAAACAATTGTCTTCACATATCTCCTCATAGATCAATTAACCTCCAGAATAACTCTTTCCATTTTCATAAGAGACTTCATTCAGACATTACAAATGGAGTAAGAGTTTGGTTTCACCACCATAATGCATCTTCCATAATTGCTATTGCAAAGTCTTCAAATAAGAAACTTGGAGTTGTAGAAGGTAATTGGTTTAGGTCAATGAGAGTCACAATGCATCATAAATGGCTTTTCTTTTCTATGTGCAGATACATTAGTGAATCTAATTTACCCCCATATTCACTTCTTAGCTCTCTTCTATATACTTCAACATTGCCCTTAAAATCATCAACGTCATAGTAGCAAGAATCTTGCAGTAAATCATCCCAGCTAAAATTGAACTTCTCTTGGAACTTCAATCAACTCCTGTCCATTTGAGCCTCAGTTCTGGCTTCTGATGCCTATAAATTCCCATAAAGATTCTTATGAAGTTTTACAAGCTCACTCCTTTACAACTACTTGTCAGTGTACAACCATGCTCCTTCATAAAGTAGATGACCTCCATCACTCTCTCAAAGTAGCCACCACGAAGAAAGTTCAGTAGCAAGTAATCTTAGAGATCTCTACTTACCACTAAATTTCCACTCTCCATATTCCTCTTAAAGTTCCCCCCACAAGATCACGACAGTACGAATCATTCCCAGAGAAGAAAATTCATATAATAGATAGGTAAATATTTACTCAGTGGGTTGAGTATTCATATCATACATTCTTTTGTATGTCTTCAAAGCATCATCCATCATTTTGGCCTTGCAGAAAAAGTTGATGGAAGTATTGAACTGGTAAACAACAGAAGCCTCCTTCTCATCTCTCATTTGTACATGTGAAACTTGTATCTAGTATTGGTTGACATTTGAGACAACCATCTCCTCAGATAAACTTGAAAGAAAACCAGCCTTCCTCATTAGTTTAAGCGAACCTTTTGCTTCCCGAAACATCTTTCCTCTGGAATAGGCTTCCAAGCGTGACATAAAGGCAGCAAGGCTCATGGGAGCCCGAGCTGCATCCATTTCATCCAAAAGGTCATGAGCAGTTTCTAACCAACCTAAATTAATGCAGGCCTCAATCACATCAAAACACAAACGAGATCTTCTTAAAGAACATAACTCCCTTGTATTTTAAATAAAATTTCTGTAAGCTTGAAATTATCCTCGCCCTTATTGTATCCATTTATGAGCTTGGCCAGAGCCCTGTTACTAAGGATAAGTTTCCCATTCCAATAAAGGCAAACAGTTCTTAGAACAATTGACTCCCTGAATCTGTTCTAAAAGCGAAGTGCTTTTATCACACTCCACAAGTATCTTCCTACGCTTCACTCTCAACACCTAGGACACCGTTACTTCTCATTCAGGTTTGCTACTACTCACCGTTGACTTTTGCAACCCCGAACATAAAGTTCATTGTGTTTTCCAGGGTTACAAACTTACGAAGCATCTCCAATACCATTCGTGACGTCTTTCACGTCGAAAAGGCACCATTCCGCTTCGGAACACATCACACTACCAAAACTTAAGGATGCACACAAGGTGCGGAGTCCACAGGAAATTGAACATAAAACTCTGATACCAAGTTGACAGGACTCGCCCCCGAATTCCTCGGAACCCGAGACGAATCCTGTGGAAATTTCGACATCACACCAATGCCGGGCCCACTTACCAAATCTATAGCCTATTTTCCAAATTAAGGAAAAAGGGCATGAAACTTTCAGCCGAAATTTTGACAGAGTCTCCCCTCCACAATGGACATTACCAAAATTTTCAACCTATCAAAAACACAGTTTAAGATTCCCTAACACCAGCATGCACAAAGTACGTTACACATGACAAATAAACAGGCCTCTGGCTTGAAAACCAAATGTTCTCTAAAACATTCTTGCTCATGAACTCCTTTGCAAAACCTTACAACCGTAACAAATATCGTAATAGAAATCAGAGAAGCCCTTTCTCCTTCCAAAATTCAAATCTACACTTAGGACAATGCAAACACAGTTCAAACAGTTTATTTTTGTGGCTGCACTTAGGTTCAACCCCAGGCTACCTACGTACCCCTTACGGAGGAATCAAACCACATGTAGTTCTACAATCCAAAATCACGAACCAGATAATATACAACTATTTCTAGTAATACCAACAAGTTAATCTTTTAAACATCAATATTTTCCCTTTAAATAAAAATCTCCATATCTCTGCCCATATGAACAACAAAGCCATTTTTCTTTACTCACTCCGTACTCAAAACTCATGACCCAAAAACCCTATCTCGGAATTCATTGCGAAGCAGGTCATCAAGAAGATTGAGGACTGCGATACCACCAAGGAGCCACCCCAGAAGGTCATAAGGATTAACACAATCTGAGCCGATTCCGAGGAGTCTGGGCTAACCAGCAAAGAAAAGAAGTGGAAGATCAAACAAGCCACTGTGATCTCCCAAGGCTCTGACAGAAGTGCTATATTATAATCAATCACATTTTTGCCACCAAATTTGGCACTTCCTTTGCACAAGTTGTAGATGACATTTGCAATTGAGGCTCCTGTGACCATGAAAGCTGACACATTGGAGGCTGTTCTGAGGTCTAGACTTGCCACCCAGGTCAATATAGGTATGAAGAGCCCACCACCACCAATTCCACCAGCACTGGATATAAAGGCAGCTAGGAAGCAGAAGATTCCTGCAAACACAATGGGGGCTGAAAATTTTAGTTGGGTTTCATGGTTGTGCTGTGCTCTTTGGTGGCTCAACCATTCATAGGTTTTGTTGAGGAAGTGGTCAATTCTGTGGAAATCTGAGATGGGTTGAATTTGTTTTGCATGAGAATGACTGAAGAAGGTGATGAGAATTGAAAGGGAAAGACATAGCCATGTAAGGTTATGGTTCTTCATTTGCTTTGAATAATCCTTGATGGTTCTGGTTCTGTTTCTGTTTCTGTCTATGACATGAACCATCTTATGTAGTGGTATTTATAAGGAAAACGAGCAAGTGTTCGCTGGCATTTGGGAGGAAGTGGACAGAAGCGACAACATCCGAAAACAATAATAACAAAAGATATTTGTGTTTTTTCTAATTGAATTGATGTTTATTTGGTTGGTAAGACTGTCAATGTTATGGCTTTATGATATAATGGCACTCCCAAGTTTGTTTTGATACAAGAGGAGGCAGCCAAAGTTTGTTAATCTATCGTTGTTGCGAATTTTTTGTTTTTTCAATGTTCTAAATTTACAAGGAGCTCCTCCCTTGTTTTGAAAAGGAACTTCGAACTTATCTTGAAATGAAAAAAACCGAGAAAAAGGGGCTTGCAACTTTACCTCAACCACCATAAGAAACTATAGTGGGCAATGGACCAGTCCCCAACCCATCTTTCCCTATATTCCTACAAACCATCACCACCATTTCGATAGAAACTCCTATGTAATATGTTATATTCAGTTTATCTTTCTCATCACATAATCAAAGTTAATCAATTAATCATATTTGACGAGAGAAAGACAGAAAAAGACGAGTATACAACACAAGTGTGATGAGAGATATAAAGGGAGATGGACATACAATGTGTGATAGGTAAGTGTTTTCTCATCAGCATGGTAAGTTGGTAACCAGGGCTTAAATTCCAATTGAACATTTACTGAATACCAATGGACAAACAATTAATCTCTCAATCAAAACATGTAGAGTCTTTCCATTCCGAGACAAGCAAGCTGCAAGCACACGACATAGCTGGTAGGTTGCAGCAGTCACGTCTTCCTAACGGGCAGAAAACTGCCAAGCTGCACCATAGATAATGAGAGCAGTATATAGGAACCGTGGAAAGTTTGCTTTCCAACAGGGCTTCTTGTTCTTTTCTTTTTTATGCAAATATATCTGCCCCTTTTGGGTGCTTGTTCACATCACATGTCCATTTGCATCATAAGCACAAGCCCAAGTTCGCCCTCACCATTGGGCTACCAAGGGTGGGTAATAATCCACATATTATAATGTGAATAAAAAACATGATTAATATTCATGAATTGAAAATATATTATTAGTATATAGAATCAACTTATGATAACATTTTTTAAAGGACTTTTAGAGTCTTGACAACTATAAAATTATAATAGCATCCTTGATTCTTCATATATATAAAAACATAACTCAAGTGCTTTGCCCTAGTTTCTCCGTTTGTAGGCTTTGCTTTGACATAATCGTGTATTGCTGTTTTGAAGGTCACCCTCCTCATCCATCTTCTCTTCTGATTTTTGAACCACAACATAAAAAGATGTTAGCTAAAAGAAAAGCACTGTTAAAATTGGCACCAACAACGATCCGTATTTTAACTCGGAATTAAATAATCCATCACCGTTGGATATGGCTCCCTGAGCACTCGTATGATAACCGTTTTGTCAGCTTATTAATTAGGAAAATTAACTTGTTAATTGAATCAGCCAATTTGGTTTTTTCTTGTGTGTTTACAAAGAAAGTCTTGGACAATATGATTAAGACCTTCAAAATTATTGGGAAATTTCTGGTAGTTTCTACCATTTAATCATACGTGGCTTGGCCTGGCCTTTTCCAAAACGGGCATTACAATGCTACAGTCTCTACCACTCACTCCCAGTACTATGCACAGTGCATGTTGATATTGGTTGGTCTTGGTCCAAGTGTATTTTTCTGGAGAAGCTTTGTGTCTTTAAGTAAGTTGATAGCTTATTATTATTTGCGTGTGTGACAGGCAGTGCTTTTTGTTTTAAGTTGCTTACCATGTAGATGCTTTTCTCAAATCCAGGATAATAATAAGAATTAATTGTGGCAGTGTTGGATCGGCAAAAAGTGGTGGAAGATCCAGATAGATTAAGTTGATACAATATTAATTCTTTATGTCATGCTCATGTTGGTACAGTGGATCGGTAGCCATCCTATAGTAATATTGTGCCACGTGTGTTTGTCTTGAAAAGCAGAGAAAAAAAAAATTAGCAAGAAAATCCATCATTCTGATCTTGAATGCTTTGTATCAAATCTGAGATGGATCAAATCTGAGTACTCAGTTGTAGCATCCCGTCCCAAAATTTAATACTATTCATTAATTAATTAAATTAAAACGGAATTTCCAATTTTTCCCTCAAATAAGAAAAAAAGGGGGTCATTTTTATCCGAGAAGGTTTTGGGGCAACAAGTGGTATTTTTAGGAAGGTTGTCCTGAGACGAGTCCGTAGACACGTAGCGGACTGAATTTGGAGTTGAAACGAAGAAGTTAAGAGGTAAAAACCCTCGGTGGCAAAACTGTAAATAAATTGAAGTTGAATTTTAATTAAAACTCAGATTTTTTTTTTTCTCTCTCTCTCTCTCTCTCCCGCGCGACCCCCCCTCCCCTTCGACTTAACCCTCCAGCCGCCACGCCGGACCACCGGCCACGAGACCAGACTCGATCAAACCGCCACCTCCTCCTCTCTTTTCCCCGGCCAGCACAGACTCCTGGAACAATCGAGATTCGAAGGAAAAACAGAAAAATCTCTCGGTTTTGACAGATTTTCCAAAGCTTCGATCTCCCTCATTTCTCAACCAAATCAATCGAGTGAGGTATGGATTCTCGATTATTTTTCGTGCTCTAGCTGCCTGTTAGATAGGTTTTTGTTGATTTTTAGATTTAACAACTCGATTTCAAACCCTAAAATCTGCCGGTTTTCAATTTGAAATTCCGGCCACTTCCGTCGAAAATTTGGGGTTTGTCCAAGAACAAAAGTGACTCCAAATTAAGGGTATTACCTAGGATAGAAGTCTTGGCCCTTGGTTTGAAGTTTTTCCGGTCACCTAAATAGTGATCAAGCCACCCACGCGCCTGGCGCGTGGGGTGACGCGTGGACTAGTGGGTGAGGTCACATTTCATCCTTAAATGATCCTTGTGTTGCCACGAGCGCATACGTGTGCTCGGATCTCAATTTGGATATCATTTGGGCGTCGAACGAGTTTTCCATATTGTGTGACTTTTGGGTTTGATGTGTCTGGACCGTTGGATCAAATCTAATTTCACGTATGTTGTTCCCTGTATTACTAGGATCGTATAGGAATTCGCGGATCGTCAATCGGAGCCTCGGATGTTCTGATTCATTAATTTAAAGTTTGACCGTCTGGTTGACCGAGTGTCTTCCGAGACTTTTCAGCGTTCGAAACTCTTAGTTGGACCCTAGGAGTGTCTCGTTCCTCGTGCGTACTAGAAACCCGGAAAAATAGGATTTTTATTTAAAGTCCTCGTATTGAAGCATTTGATTTTAATATCGTGGTTGTATTCCGAAATAGGTAATCCGACCCCGCCTACACAGGCAGAACCCTCTCAGGGTCACGCAGCTTGGGACTACTTGTGAGTGGATTTTGTTTTCAAGTAAATAGCATGGTTTTATAATGAAATTTCTATGCATAAAAATTTAAATGTTTTATGCAAACCCATCCTTCGTATCTATTTATTCATATGTTGAATATGTTACGTTATAAAGTAATTGCAATATATACGGGTTTTGACATATAAAGTATCTTGAAGTATATAAGTATAATATTGGGAAAGGGTTGGCTTGTTGAGATTGTGTGAAGTACTTTGGGGTGTGGTGAGATGAGGAAAAGTATGAGTCTAGAATGTCAGGTATGAAGTGCTATAAGCACTACCCTGTGTACCTCCCCTGGAATTGGATTGTGATTATGGAAATGTGAGATATTTGGATATGTCGGAACCCGGGGCATACCCTAACGAGGTGTCGCTGTAGACCCTTAATTGGGTAGTCTGCGCGCGTAGGACTGTTTCCAGGCATACGGGTCTTGATTCTTCATCCGTACGTGCTGGGTTAGAGTGTCAGTCCCACACTTGGACGGCTCATCCCTAGCCACATGGTCTTTGAGGGCGGTGTACATGTGGTTAGTAAACAATCCCCTGTTGGATTGTTTTCCCCGGTACAACTAGGTGTTATATACATAATTTTTTATTTTTTTTACATATATACATATCTACATATATAGCTACTCATTTGTTCGTATTTTTCTCAGTGAGGATACTTCCTCGCTGGTCGTGCCATTGAGCACGTGTTTCGAGAGTTTATCTGGAGATTTTTAAGGAAAGGTTTGGATGAGTTGCTTTATGAGTTATAACTTGGTTTTCGTATTTAGCTCTGGTTGTTGAGCAAACTTATTATATAGTTATGACTACGATGGTTGTAAGTGCATTGGTTTTTCTACATCGTTTTCCAAAGCAATGGGGTTATATTACTTTGGCTTAATTGAACTAAACTTTGTTTTGTCCACTCACAATTTTCTGTTTTTGCGCCCCCCAGTCGTAGGAGACGACTGGAACGAGCAGGAGAGTTGTGTCGTGTGCTCTGGAATTTTGAGCTTCTGTATTCAGAGCTTCCCTTGAGCTTATGTATTGTGTAAATTTGTAAAACTTCACTTTCGACTCGTTTGTTGAATTCTATTAGATATGCTCTGTTATTGCCCTGTTAGGATTGATATTCTGAGGTCGGAGGCCATAGTTTGTAATACTATGCTTTGTGTAATACATGCTGGCTGTTGGGTTGTAAATAACTGTTTTAACGGATTGAAATTTTGGGATATGTTCTGTTTCCAGGGGAGACTGCCAAATTTTGGTAGAAGTCTCAGTTCTTAGTAAGTGGGCCCAGCGTCCGTAGGATGTCGGATCATAGAAGGGATCCATCCCGGTTTCCGAGGAAATTTGGGGCGGGTCCTGTCACCTGCAGTAAAATATGTATATGTCATCGTGCATGTGGAGACTGAGTGATCAGTAAAATTTTCTAAAAGACAAAGTTAGCCTTTGAGATTAGATAGCACATTCATTTATTGAGCTTAATTTTGTCATTTGCTAAGTTCTTTTAGATATCATAAGGCTAATTCAAGGAGATATATATTGACTTATTTAAAAACGGTAGGTTTGAGAAAACAGAGCATTGATTTATTTAAAAACGGTAGATCAGCTGATTAACGACTAGTTTAATTCACCCAAGACTTTAAAGTGATAATTTGTGAGAAGTTAACTACTTAGCAAATGTCAAATAGTTGTACACAAAAAAGATGAACCATCTTTATTTCACCATGGAAATTTTACAAATGCAAATTGCAATCCTCACGGACTTGCTGTCAAAATATGAGAAGATAATTTTTCTGGTTTTCAACCTAGTTTCTTTGTATTGCTATTAACAACAGATTTATATACAAGTAGATGGCTTGCTAACCAAGCTAATCATTAATTACAACTAGGAAGGCCGCTGGTGCCATTAATCATATTTGGTTTCCAAAGCCTGGAACTTGCAGCTGCAGTCTCCACAAGTCTCCATAAATCCAGTCAATATTTCCTGCTTTCAGGCCTCGAACATTTATTGCTTTCATGCACAAGCTAACACTTGCTAGCGAGGGTATAGGTCACTAATAGAAGTCTCATTCACCGAAACTTTCATAGAGTTGCTTTGTGACTGATCATCTAAATTAGAGTGCATAACAAACGATGGCGGTGAGGGCACGGGAAGAACGAGAGAGTAGCTATTCAGCATGACAATAATTGAAGCCATGGTTGGCCTATCAGCTGCATTTTCTTGCACGCATAATAATCCAATGTGGATGCATCTCATCATTTCACTTCTTGAACCAATCCTCAGTGTGGGATCTATTAGATTTGAAGCTGTCCCTTTAACCCAATTCCTCCATGCCTACAATGATTTGTTAATGTGAGAGAAAATAATCAGAAATACAAATGTTCTCTTTCTCATTGCATTCATTTAATGTAATGCGCCAAAACAGCATTTTTTTTTTACTTACATAGCTTAGAAGATCCTCCATGTTCTCTCCATGCCGAAAATCACTAATTTTCTGTCCACTTATTATCTCCAAAGTTAACACACCAAAACTATAGACATCGGACTTAACTGAAAAGTGCCCGCGCATTGCATACTCTGGAGCCATGTATCCACTGTAAATCAGAAAAATGGTCATCAAATTTAACTATATGGATGGACATTATTGATATATAGCATCACTTAGTTATGTATATAAGTTCTATAGCCAGCTGGTCTAGTACTTACTAGGTCCCCACAATTCGATTGGTATTGGCCTGGGTTTGATCAGGCACGAACAATCTTGCCATGCCAAAGTCTGCAATTTTGGGGTTCATTTCAGCATCTATTAAGATGTTGCTAACTTTGAGATCACGATGAATAATTTTAAGGCGAGAATCTTCATGAAGATAAAGGAGCCCCCGAGTAATGCCTACTACAATTTTGTATCGTCTGTCCCAATCCAACTTTGCATGCTTGATTGGGTCTACGTAGTCATCCAAATAGAAGATTATGTTTAGTACTGTTTGTTGAATGTCATACAAATAGAATATAGAACTATATCCATACCAAATATGATATGATCGAGACTTGAATTAGAGACAAATTCGTAGACAAGAAGCCTCTCTTGTCCTTCCAAGCAGAAACCTAAGAGCCTAACTAAATTTCGATGTTGAAGCCTGGCCACTAACAAGACCTCATTTTGAAATTCTTTATCTCCTTGTCCAGAATTCATACAAAGTCTTTTTACTGCTATATTTTCTCCATTGAAAAGTCTACCCTGAAAAATATCAAGACAAAATAGACAAATATATAACAAAGATCATACAATATGTGTTCATGTAAGGATAGAAAAGTTAACTCCGTTATTATTGACAAATAATTGATATGAATGTGATGTATCATTAGTTCTGGCAGGAAATTAATTACCTTGTAAACAGAGCCAAATCCGCCTTGTCCGAGTTTATTAACTTCAGAAAAGTCATCTGTGGCAGATCTAATGGTGTCAAAGTCCATTTGCAAGGATTCTGCATTTCTGATCTCATCTACATCTTCGGCTGAGGAATAATTTCAGAAAAATTAAATAGGTTCTTTGTTTAAGGAGCATCTAAAATGATTATATTATAACAACAATAAGCTTCAGCAAATCAAATGGAATTTTGATGTTCACTAGAGTTCACTGTTTTCCAGTACCTGGAAGTATTTGAAGCTTTGCCTTTGTCTTCCTCACTCTCAAACAAATGCAGATGGATATAATTAGTAGCAGAGAAACAACGATTGACACAACAATAATCACGACACTCCGAGATCTGTTGGATCCTGCAAAAATCACCAAATCTTCTATAATCAAAACATTCTGTATATATATACATATATGCACTGCAAAAATTCAGAGAATCAGAAACCTTCTGAATTCCTGGTTGTTGAAGGCGGAGGAGGAGATATTGGTGGTGATGATAATGGTGGGCTTGGTAGAGATGGCAGTGGCTTGACTGCTGAAATGTTAATAAAGGTGTAAACCTCATACAGATAGTAACAGCTGGGTCTAATAACTCTCCCACCTATTTTCCCATTACTACACAAATTTACAATAGCATCCTGTTAATTGTCGTTAATATATATTCGGAATAAGGTACTACATACCTTGCGGAAGATTCCCAGTGAAAAACCGCTTGCAATTACTAGCCCACCGTGATGCTTCCACGTCACGAACACGCCAACAAGATTCTACACGTTCTTCGTCTCCAAGGTCGTTGGATTGGCTATGAAAGTTACTCCATTGATTCCACGTACCCAAGACCAAGGCTCTTGGTGAATTGCCTAAAGGAGAGTGTTTAGGGAGATATGAGGTTTCTCTCTTTGTGGGTGTAAAACTCACTACAACTCTTTGATATGCACTCACACTTCTTGTCTCACACACACCAACTTAGAGAGTATGCACTAATGCTTCTCATCATCTCTTCACTTGCACACACTCCATCTATTTATAGGAGTTGTTTTAGCTCATCTCAAGAGAGCATAAAACATGCATTAGTGCTTAGGTTGGTAGTGCCTTAAAACAAGGTTTAGTGCCTCAAAACAAGGATTAGTGTAGTGCCATAAAACAAGGATTAGTGTAGTGCCATAAAACAAGGCTAAGTGCCTTAATTTGTGTAGTTCCATAAAACAAGGATTAGTGCATAATAATTGTTTTATTACATCTCCCACTCACCCACATAGAGTGTGATAATAACCTTGTTTTATTACATCTCCCACTCACCCACATAGAGTGTGATAATAACCTTGTTTTATTACATCTCCCACTCACCCACATAGGGTGTGATAACCTCATAATCATCTTAAACCTCTTGTATACTCTTCTTCTCATACAGGAAATGGGTCGTGCGACCTTGCGAGAGAAAAACGTACAGCTACAAGAGCACATTTTATTAAGTCATCACCAAACTAATAAAAGTGCATCATTTGAAATCATCTCGTACATACCCCAGACTTATTCAGACTACACCGGTATCAGCACTCTTAACCCCTCATAAAAGCAGTGCTACACCCCAAATATGTTTTGTACTCATGACATGTCAACAACAAATATGACATAGACGCCGGCCAGCTATGAGTCACAAAAACATGGTGTATTGTCTAACAGTCTTCCTTAAGCGCTTATATCAATCCAACTAGACTTAACTGCTTTCTTAGACATGCCCCTTGAGACCTTATAATTGATCCTAGGAAAACAAGCTAAAGTAGCAACATCAAGCATCCTCTTCATGACATAGGCTAAAGTCAACTAAGGGTACATTTTTTTAGGATCTGAATTAATGATCCAAGTGGCTCACATAGTGATGAAGCAGGGATTCATTCATCACTCCCACTATCGATCGCATCTAGCACATACAGTATGAAATGTATGCTATAACGTATTCTCATAAAACGAGCATGTCACTTGTCCAAGAATTGGACATACGTCATACGAATCTTAGTCTAGACATTACACAAATGTCTAACTTGAGTTCTAGTCTCAGTCACCCTCTCGGCGCCTGTCCCGGATTCTCACATTCGGCTCAATACAGGCTTCATAGATTTTATGGCAATTTTCTATGATCGACCTCTTTTCTTTTTCAAGGTCTCATCTTAGCTCCAACTAAGGCGACATTTAGAGAAGTGTTTTATCTTGCTGCCTACTTAGGCGCAGATATACATATATGTCATAATATGTTGTCTAAGCATTTTAGAACATAACACAAATGTCTCATCTTGCTCGCTATCTCAGCGCCAAGGTGAATCTCCCATGTGAGTGGGCTGACTCAAGCCTGGTGACAAATCTTTGTGCAAAAATCATATCAATCATTCTAAAACAAGTACCATGGAAAAAACGATTAACATTGCATTAATAATAAAGTCAATTACAAAATAGGTATATTAAAACCTTCGTAGTCCCATACTCCTAATATGAGAAAGGAACACATCTCTAGCAATGGGTTTAGTGAGAGGATCAGCAACCATATTGCCACTTGAGATATGCTTTAATATAACCTCTCCTTGTGCTACCCTCTGTCTCGATATAGTGATATCTGACATCTATGTGTTTGGATTTTCCATGGTATTTCGGATCCTTTACATATGCCAAAGCAGATGTACTATCTGAGTAAACAAGTACTGCCTCACAGGTTTTGGCTGTATAGTTTAGTCGTTGCAAGAATCTTCTTAACCAAACAGCTTCCTGAACTGCTGCTGAGCAAGCAACATATTCCGACTCTATGGTGGATAGGGCTATGCAAGACTGTTTCTTGCTACACCAAGAGATAGCTCCACCTCCAAGTATAAAAGCATAACCAGAGGTGGATTTGCGTTCATCTCTGTCATTGGCCCAATCTGCATCGCTGTAACCTCTAAGTCTCAAATCGCCACCATGGTAGCATAAGACAAGATCAGCGGTACCTTGCAGATATCGAAAAATTCTCTTTCCTGCTTTCCAATGAGCAGGTCCAGGATTACTTTGATAACGGCTCACCATACCAACTGCATGACAGATGTCCTGGCCGTGTACACAACATAGCGTACATTAGACTTCCTATCGCAGATGCATAAGGAACTTTGGTCATTTGGTTTCTTTCCTCATCATTTTTAGGACATTGGTCAAGGGTTAGGACACATCCTTTTTCCATTGGTGTGTCTATGGATTTGGAGTGATGCATACGAAAACGTTCAAGTATCTTCTTAATGTAAGTCTCTTGAGACAAACTGAGAAGTCCTTTTGAAAGGTCTCTTATGATTTTCACTCCTAGCACATAATTTGCCTCACCCATGTCCTTCATTTCAAACTTTGCGGACAACCACTTCTTAGTGGCGACAATGGAATCCATGTCATTTCCTGCTATGAGAATGTCATCAACATATAATGAAAGAATCTGAACATTTTCCTTAGATCGTTTTAGATACACACAGTGGTCTTCTTCAACCATCTCAAAACCAAAGGAGATGATTGAGGTATGAAATCTAATGTTCCACTGTCTAGACGCTTGTTTGAGGCCATAAATAGAACGTTTGAGACGGCAAACTTTGCGCTCTTGTCCTTTGACCTCAAAACCCATTGGTTGATCCATATAGATCTCTTCGTCTAGATCTCCATTGAGAAATGCAGTCTTAACATCCATTTGGAAAAGGTTCAAATCCTTTTGTGCGACAATAGCTAGGATTAGGCGAATAGATGCAAATCTCACAACTGGGGAGAAAGTATCATCATAGTCTATACCCTCTCGTTGAGTATAGCCTTTCGCCACAAGACGTGCCTTGTACTTGTCAATTGAACCGTCCGCTTTGCGTTTGATTTTCAAGACCCATTTGTTTCCAACGGTCTTGCGCCCAGGCGGAAGGTCAACTAACTCCCAAACCTTGTTTTTGTCCATTGAGCTTATCTCATCTTGCATAGCAGTCATCCACTCTTTTCCAGCTCCAGATGATAGCGCTTCCTTATAAGAAGCAGGCTCTTCTTCATCTATTGGAGTACACAAGAAGGTTTCCCCTTCAATTTCAAAAAATCGACGGGGAATATTTCCTCGTTTGCTCTTGCGCACCATTAAATCTTGAGTTTCTAGCGGTGTACCATCCTTTGGTATACTCCCACTAGGTTGCAGATCATTGTCACTTTCTTTAGCGATTCCTGGATTAGGAGTCAATTCCCCATCCTCGCTTAAAGATTGTGAAATATCTTCACTTCCTTCCAACTCATGGAGGTCAAGATTCTTTTGGGCATCACCAATGCTAGGAAAATCATTCTCTATGAAATTCACATTTCGGGAATCTATTTCAGTCATTCCTCCATCAGCATGTTCACCATACATCACATAGCCTTTCGAGTGCTCGCAATACCTTATGAAGATATGTTTTTTACCTCGAGGGCCAAGCTTTCCATGCTTGTGAAAAGTATTATGAACAAAACCAGCTGATCCCCAAGGGCGCAAATGCCCCAAATTGGGCTTTTCGCCTTTCCATAATTCGTAAGGGGTTGAAGTGACTGATTGGGAAGGCACTCGGTTAAGAATGTAGGCAGCAGTTAATATTGCATCTCCCCAAAACGAAATTGGGAGATTAGCTTGCGCCATCATAGACCTAACCATGTCTAATAAAGTTCTATTCCTTCTTTCCGCAACACCATTTTGTTGCGGTGTATAAGGAACAGGAGTTGTCTGCGTATCCCCTTATTTTCACATAGTTCTTTAAACTGTTCAGATAAGTACTCGCGTCCGCGGTCTGTGCGAAGAGCGTTTAAACTCTTCTCTGTCTGATTCTCAACCTCAGCTATAAAACGCTTGAAACAATCCAAGGCTTCATAGCGGTGAGCGATCAGATAGACATAACCATATCGCGTGTAATCATCAATAAATGTGAGAAAATAAGAGGCGCCATGACGTGCCTTCACACTCATAGGTCCACAAATGTCCGAGTGAACTAACTCTAGCGGTTGAGTAGCTCTCTTAGCCTTACCAAAAGGCTTTCTTATAGCTTTACCAGCTAGACAACATTCGCATATAGGTAGGTCAACTTTAGCGAGTGAGCCTAAAATACCTTCTCTAGCTAACCTTGTCATCCTATCACGTCCTATATGTCCTAGTCTAGCATGCCAAGTTGCAGAATCAACATGTACATCAGCATAAGCTATATAAGAAGATGAGTAATCGGAATCATTCAAATCCAAATAAAAGAAGTTATTCCTTGAAAAACCATGACCAACAATTGTACCATCCAATAACACATCCAAACCAAAAGAAGAAAACTTAAAACAATATCCATCACGCAAACACTCTAAAACTGAAAAATAGATTATGCTGAATTCCAGGAACGTAGAGCACATTATTGAGGAGCAATGTGCGCCTATTGCGCATCTGAAGTTGATATGAATCAACTCCCAAAGCTTCTATATGGCTTCCATCACCCATGAACACACCAGAGGTGCCCTTTGGAATTCGTCGATAATCCAAAAAACCTTCTCGATCTCGAGTCACATGTTTGGTTGCTCCCGTATCTACAATCCACCCGGAGGATGTATTAGCAACTAAAACATGGTCACATACATATATGTGGGAAGGTTTAGTTAAGAAAGATACCTTCTTCGGCTCAGGACAATCACGAGCGAAGTGACCCTTCTTATCACAGTTATAGCATTTGACTTTGGACAAGTCTTTCTTCCCACCACGCTTGCCCCTACGGCGCTTGGTTTTGTTGTCATCCTTTGGTGCAAGTCTGTTTGCCCCATCCTGCTTATCTGCTCTTTCCTTTTCCTTTATGCTTAGACCCTTTAGTCTTAGACGTGCCACCCTGGGCGAAAAGGGCAGTAGCATTGGTCGCCTCTTGGCGCTCCGATTCTAGCTCAACATGACGAGAAATATCAGAAAAATTCTTGATATTCTCATTATGTGTCATGATTTGTTTCATGGAGCTCCATGAATCTGGGAGGGATCTGATGACTGCCTGCACTTGCTGCTCATCAGTGAGGGTATTTCCAGCAGCCTTTAAGTCACGTATCATGCTAGAAAGCACCCTTAAGTGCTCATGAATCGTGTGCTTAGGATTTTTGCGGTATACCTCAAACTTTAGAACCAAACTTCTAAGTCGAGTGGTGGACGTACCACCAAAATCAAACTTTAGTTGATTCCATAAAGCCTTGGCAGTAGGGTAGCTCTCATATCCCCCAATAAGATCATTGTGCATGCTGCTTAGCATAGTAAAGCGCGCACAACGATCCTTTTTGAACCAAGTCTGATAAGCTTCAAGATCACGGCGATGTTGGGCCGTTTGCCCAGCCTTAGGTTCGACCATTGAATTGGTTAACGTTTCCAATAACTCCTGCTCATTCAAGAGATATTGAATTTTCCTATGCCAAATATCATAGTTGGTACCCTCAAGTTTATCTCCCTTATTTAGGTCAGCAACAACATTTTTGGTGGCCATTATCTATAAAACACAAGGATTGACTTTAGTATTAGCGTTTTGCACATTTCTATTTGTTTCAAAAATAACTTGAAAAGAATTATCCTTCCTTACAAATTTGGACTCGAAAATTTGCTATGCTTATAATCATCACCCAAAAAAGCAAGTCTAAATAAACATTTTCAATTACTTTTAAACAAATTTCTACTTAGAAAACACAAAGTTTCCAACCAAACAAATGTTTGCGCAGTCTCATAAAAGCGCATGGGCCTCTCATAGATCTAAAATTGGGAATCCATTTAATAGGTTAACCAATGAAAGTCCACCGAAAAAATGTGACCAGGTAAGTTGCGGGAGTAGTGGTGGAGATGAACTCGCTTAAATACCATTTCCTCTTAAACACCAAAGGTGTTTCCTAAATAACTTGCCTAGACATCACACATTTTTGGGTAGTCAATTCCACTAGTATGACCCATAAATTAACTCAACCAATCTTAAGTCCATATTTGGCATGCTAAATATGAACAACTTAATAACATATTTAGTTTCTAAATGACATGTCATTATGTTGCAACTTCATAAACAAACAATTATTCATTTATTCCAAGTGATACTTAGCGAAATGATTTTTAGAAAATAGACGGGAGGAGTCCACAATTGGATTCCATTTGTCTAAGATGAAGCTCTACAAAGGACATACGTGCTCTCACGCGCCTTCAAAGAGGATGTGTTCACAAGGAACACTGTTCACGAAGAACACTATTCATCTTGCTGAAATTTCCAGATTTTCATGATCATTTGGCCATCTTTGGAGACCTCTATCTCCTTCGTTATGCATCCAAATGACGCATACGATATATCATTGGAAAGCTCATGCAACAGAGAATATGCTAAGGCAAAGAAACAGCATAGAAAAACAGTTTAACAGCATACAAACATGCTCTAAAAAACTCGAAAACAAATTGTTTTTCATGCTCTTTGGTTTCAATTTTTTTCCTAAACCACTCCTTTAATTTGTACGAAAATTTAAAGGTAAGTTCTCATCACATAGAGGAACATACTTCATGGAAAGAAAACATCAAAAAACAATCGAACAAAAAACGAAGTTTCTTGGTTCATGCTTTCATGGTGGTTCTTGCGGAAGAAAAAACATATTCTCATGCATCAATCAACATGGCGAAAAACAAGCATACAAGCTCTGATACCACTGTTAATAATCATTAATATATATTCGGAATAAGGTACTACATACCTTGCGGAAGATTCCCAGTGAAAAACCGCTTGCAATTACTAGCCCACCGTGATGCTTCCACGTCACGAACACGCCAACAAGATTCTACACGTTCTTCGTCTCCAAGGTCGTTGGATTGGCTATGAAAGTTACTCCATTGATTCCACGTACCCAAGACCAAGGTCTAGTACTTACTAGGTCCCCACAATTCGATTGGTATTGGCCTGGGTTTGATCAGGCACGAACAATCTTGCCATGCCAAAGTCTGCAATTTTGGGGTTCATTTCAGCATCTATTAAGATGTTGCTAACTTTGAGATCACGATGAATAATTTTAAGGCGAGAATCTTCATGAAGATAAAGGAGCCCCCGAGTAATGCCTACTATAATTTTGTATCGTCTGTCCCAATCCAACTTTGCATGCTTGATTGGGTCTACGTAGTCATCCAAATAGAAGATTATGTTTAGTACTGTTTGTTGAATGTCATACAAATAGAATATAGAACTATATCCATACCAAATATGATATGATCGAGACTTGAATTAGAGACAAATTCGTAGACAAGAAGCCTCTCTTGTCCTTCCAAGCAGAAACCTAAGAGCCTAACTAAATTTCGATGTTGAAGCCTGGCCACTAACAAGACCTCATTTTGAAATTCTTTATCTCCTTGTCCAGAATTCATACAAAGTCTTTTTACTGCTATATTTTCTCCATTGAAAAGTCTACCCTGAAAAATATCAAGACAAAATAGACAAATATATAACAAAGATCATACAATATGTGTTCATGTAAGGATAGAAAAGTTAACTCCGTTATTATTGACAAATAATTGATATGAATGTGATGTATCATTAGTTCTGGCAGGAAATTAATTACCTTGTAAACAGAGCCAAATCCGCCTTGTCCGAGTTTATTAACTTCAGAAAAGTCATCTGTGGCAGATCTAATGGTGTCAAAGTCCATTTGCAAGGATTCTGCATTTCTGATCTCATCTACATCTTCGGCTGAGGAATAATTTCAGAAAAATTAAATAGGTTCTTTGTTTAAGGAGCATCTAAAATGATTATATTATAACAACAATAAGCTTCAGCAAATCAAATGGAATTTTGATGTTCACTAGAGTTCACTGTTTTCCAGTACCTGGAAGTATTTGAAGCTTTGCCTTTGTCTTCCTCACTCTCAAACAAATGCAGATGGATATAATTAGTAGCAGAGAAACAACGATTGACACAACAATAATCACGACACTCCGAGATCTGTTGGATCCTGCAAAAATCACCAAATCTTCTATAATCAAAACATTCTGTATATATATACATATATGCACTGCAAAAATTCAGAGAATCAGAAACCTTCTGAATTCCTGGTTGTTGAAGGCGGAGGAGGAGATATTGGTGGTGATGATAATGGTGGGCTTGGTAGAGATGGCAGTGGCTTGACTGCTGAAATGTTAATAAAGGTGTAAACCTCATACAGATAGTAACAGCTGGGTCTAATAACTCTCCCACCTATTTTCCCATTACTACACAAATTTACAATAGCATCCTGTTAATTGTCGTTAATATATATTCGGAATAAGGTACTACATACCTTGCGGAAGATTCCCAGTGAAAAACCGCTTGCAATTACTAGCCCACCGTGATGCTTCCACGTCACGAACACGCCAACAAGATTCTACACGTTCTTCGTCTCCAAGGTCGTTGGATTGGCTATGAAAGTTACTCCATTGATTCCACGTACCCAAGACCAAGGCTCTTGGTGAATTGCCTAAAGGAGAGTGTTTAGGGAGATATGAGGTTTCTCTCTTTGTGGGTGTAAAACTCACTACAACTCTTTGATATGCACTCACACTTCTTGTCTCACACACACCAACTTAGAGAGTATGCACTAATGCTTCTCATCATCTCTTCACTTGCACACACTCCATCTATTTATAGGAGTTGTTTTAGCTCATCTCAAGAGAGCATAAAACATGCATTAGTGCTTAGGTTGGTAGTGCCTTAAAACAAGGTTTAGTGCCTCAAAACAAGGATTAGTGTAGTGCCATAAAACAAGGATTAGTGTAGTGCCATAAAACAAGGCAAAGTGCCTTAATTTGTGTAGTGCCATAAAACAAGGATTAGTGCATAATAATTGTTTTATTACATCTCCCACTCACCCACATAGAGTGTGATAATAACCTTGTTTTATTACACATCCATTAAGCAATATTTGCACTCTTGCTCGGACAAGTCTGGCGTGCACTGTGTAAGACCGTATATTGTTTCGATATTTTCACCGCTTGTGTTTCCATATGCAAACTTACGAAGAGAACCAGCAGCTGCAGTTTCACTTCCTAAGCTCTCTAACAGCTCCCTAACCTTTTGAAAGAATTCGTTGATGGTGGAAGGCGGTACGTCTTGTGTGTTAGACATACAGAGAGAAGGCGTAGTTTCCATGGTGCCATATATCAAACGGTTTGAGTAGCGTAACATACAACCGCGGGTCAAAAACACAGCTTCCTTCTGATTAGGACAGAGTTCAATGAGAGCGTACCTAGAGGCATTAAGGCAATCGCGGCAAGCAGGGTCGTCAACATTGACTATATAGCAAAGTGCAATTGCATAAACTTGGTTGTTGTCGGAGCTCTGGCCGTAGGATGAATTGTAAAAGCCATAGCCGTTACCGGTGTTGTTGGAGGGAAGGGAGGAGAGAAGGGTGTTGAGGTTTCTGTGGTAGGTACTATTGGTGGTGTAGTTGCCTTTGTTGTTTGAACACAAGTGTTGTTGATAAGCTAGCCATCCTTCTTGAGCAAAGGCTTGATGAGTAGCGATGAGTAAAAGAATGGGAAATAGGAGAGATAGAAGTCTTGAGGACACCATTGCATTTCCCGTTGGGATCTGTATGAGGATATTGTATTTAAATATTATGATATGTGGCTATATGTAGTATAGCTTAGCTAGGGTTCCATATATGAAGTCTGCGCAGCATGACGTCAATAACGTGCCATTAAATTTAGGCTTTTTATCATAAAACGTCCATGACGTTTGCGAAAACGATCAGATTGCATCCTTAAAAAAAGTCGTACAGATGATAGGGTTAGTAGTTGGCGACAAGTCAAACAAATCAAACACGTTATTTGATTGAATTTTCTGTGGAAATCTGAGAAGGGTTGAATTTGTTTTGCATAAGAATGACTGAAGAAGGTGATGAGAATTGAAAGGGAAAGACATAGCCATGTAAGGTTATGGTTCTTCATTTGCTTTGAATAATCCTTGATGGTTCTGGTTCTGGTTCTGTTTCTGTTTATGAGATGAGCCATCTTATGTAGTGGTCTTTTTATAAGGAAAGGAGCAAGTGTTCGGTAGCATTTGAGATGAGCCATCTTATGTAGTCGTTTTTTCTAATTGAATTGATGTTTATTTGGTTGGTAAGACTGTCATGGCTTTATGATATAATGGAAAGCCATTTTAAGCCTCTCTGGTTGGTCTTTTTGGTTTGTAGCCCTTCAAAGTTTTGTTGTTCTTCTATAGCCCTTGGTTTGTACCTTAGTGGAAGACGAAGACTCTCCAACATATTTTAATTATAGTGCTTGCATTTTTTCTTTTTTATTTTGAAGCCTCTCTGTCTCTGTTCCATGCATGATCATGATCCAGACAAAGAGAGCGCAATTATAGATTTCTTGTTTCTTTCATAGCACATTTTTCAGTTGACCCTGGTAAGCTAGTCGATCGAACGAGGAAAGGAAGCCCATAAGCTCCAAACCCATTCCAACCCCCACGACATGTCGTTATCTTTTCTAGGCAACTTACTTCCCAATTTCGCAAGAAAACTGAAAAAAAACCTTGTCAGTTTACAAGCACCAGCTGGTGTGAGTTGGGTAAACTAAACACAACAAGTTTTGATAAATGTCGTGTAATTAAGGGTAGATTATACTTTTATCTTTTCTAGGCAACTTACTTCCCAATTTCGCAAGAAAACTGAAAAAAAAACCTTGTCAGTTTACAAGCACCAGCTGGTGTGAGTTGGGTAAACTAAACACAACAAGTTTTGACAAATGTCGTGTAATTAAGGGTAGATTATACTTTTATCTTTTCTAGGCAACTTACTTCCCAATTTCGCAAGAAAACTGAAAAAAACCTTGTCAGTTTACAAGCACCAGCTGGTGTGAGTTGAGTAAACTAAACACAACAAGTTTTGATAAATGTCATGTAATTAAGGGTAGATTATACTTTTAATGAAGTCAATGAACATCTCATTCTAAGCAAGGCATGTGAGTCGTGACGAAGACTGGTCCGAGAGTAAAATAAAAAACTTGACAGAGATGGGAGTGGTGGGCAACAAAACAAGCCAAATTAGTCAAAGTCGTCGTTTGATTGATTGCCTTTTCTTCTATTGTGATTGCTAAACCACCTAATCGAAACTCTGCACAAGGTGAGCCTAACAATTCAACGGACACATGCATTGACAAGTCTTATTCCGCACCTAATCAAACGAAATGCTAAATTACATTAAAAAAAAAAAACAAATTAATGTAAGTTTCCATGTATGCATCTTCAGGCTATCGAGGATATACTTCTGTGATCATTGAAACCTCATCTTCTGGTGCTTTAACAACAGAGTTGCTCTTGGATCGATCTGACCGGGCTGTCTACCCTGAATTGTTCGTCCATCCCGAAGAAGACATGTCAGATCCAACCCTACTATGCCTGAAAAATGCTGGTTGTGAGGGTATTGGAAGAGTGACAGAGTAACTATTTAGCATTAGAACAATAGATGCCATGGTTGGCCTATCAGCTATATTTTCTTGCACGCATAATAACCCAATGTGGATGCATCTCATTATTTCAACTCTTGAACCAGTCCTCAATGTCGGATCTATTACATTTGAAGCTGTCCCTTCCCTCCAACTTTTCCATGCCTGTAACCATTAATTTGTAGAAATAATAGAGTTAGACATAAATTCTTTTCTTGGTTCCATTCAATTCAATTACAAACGCACATATGCTCTCACGCAGCTTTGTCCAAATCAGAAGGAAGCCATTGGTGGGTATGACACTTGCATGCTGCGCTACTCAAACAGCTCCATGTACGGCGTCATGACAAAATATATCCTCGTCGGGCGTGGACGGGTTCAACTAAGAGCTGAGAAAGTGAAATTGGTACTTAGGTGACGAGGGGTAAATTTTACGACACTTAAACAAAACACAACAATCTTCACACACTTTAGACCTAGACCAAATACACTTATGACTAGTCAACTGCTAGTCATGAACAACCACAATCAAGAATACACACAGAGCATGTCACAATGTATCTGCAACCCTAGAAAATTACTAGTGACAACCTAGGCACTCAGAAAGACCCGTCAATCTAGGCATCCCCTGTGCTAGCAATAACTATAGTGGAAGTGTGTGAAATCATCATAATCAAATAAACACCAAACAACAGATAATGATGACTAGTCAACTACAAGGACACAAACCCAGAATTCATACGATGACTAGTTAACCACCAAGAACACGAACCCAGAATTCATACGATGACTAGTCAACCACCAAGAACACAAACCCAGAAAAATTACAGAGATGCAAATCAAAAATTGTTCACCCAGAAACTCACCATTGGGAAAACTGGGGGTCATCAATCGACCAGGCAATCCATTAAGTAGAAAAAATTCTTACAAAGGAACACAAGCAAGCTCAAGAAAAACCTAGATCTATTTAGGAAGATGAGCTATACCTCATTTGTGCAATCTTCTTCTCCAACTTAGCAAAGCTTGAAGCTCAGTTCTTCATGGCAATGACAGCTCATTCTCCTCTTTCATCCCATGGCACTAGCTTGCAAGCTCTAACTAGAGACTGAAATCAAAATTTGGATTCAAAGGAGAATGACCAATTTATTCGAGAAACCATACTCTTGAAATCTGAGGAAGAAGCGAAAGTTTGCAAAGAAACTTTCCAAAACTTGCCTACACAAGTGACGGCACCAAATGATAAATGGATTGGCTTTTTACACACAAAAATTCCCTAGGTCAGAATTGACACATGGCAGAGAGAGAAGATAGAATAGGACAAAAAGGTTGGTCATCCAGCTGGAAATCCTACAAAGCAAGGTACTTCTTCCTTGGGGATTTGTAATTTCAAGTGCACTGGCCGAGCAACACCGTAGTTCGTATTCCAAGTTGTATAGTGCACTATCCCCAGTCCCCCAAGTCCTCGGGTAAGAAGAAATTTGGAGGGAGAGAAGTTGCAACAAAAACCAAAGTGGTTTGCAAGTCTAATTTTTTTTTTTTTTTTTGGCTAAGTCAGCCAAGTATGCACCTCCTCCAATTTCCTTTTGCATGCAGCCTACCATTCGGCATGTGCAAATTTTTATTTTATATTTTTTATATTTGTTTTTGTGGCTAGGTCAGCCAAGTAGGCACCTCCTCCAATTTCCTTCTGCATGCAGCCTACCATTCGGCAGGTTCAATTTTTTTTATTTTTTTTTGTGGCTAGGTCAGCCAAGTAGGCACTCACTCCCCAAATTCCTTCTGCATGTTGCCTACCGTTCGGCAGGTTCAAATTTTTTTTTTTTTTTTTTTTTTTTTGGTGTGGCTAGGTCAGCCATTTGCTTTGGTATGGGAGTAAAGCTTGAGGGTTTAGCTTCCTTGCCGAACGGTAAGGAGCGTGGAGAGGAAAATAGAGTCCCACACGGGCTTGGCTTTTGAGGCTTCGGCATGGAATTGGAGCCAACATCAAGAGCTAGCCTTTTAATGTTTCGACAGGAGGGCTGGCCATTTTAGGAAAAGCCGGGTCATGTGGGTTTAGCCTGGGCATTTCGCAAGGGCTGGGCCGCAAGGGCTTCGGCAAGGAGTCTAGTTATAGTTTGGGCTGGCATGAGTGTTGGGCTAGGCGGGGGACCAAGGTGCCGATCGGTAAGGGCCATCCATGGCTTTTATTGAGCATGTTTTGCTCAAGATAGGGCTAGGCAAGGGCTAGGCCTAAGTACTCAGCTTGGCCTTAGGAGTTTGTTTTGGAGTTGAGCCTTCGGAAGGGGGCTAGGTCCCTTGGATACTAACATAATTTGGAGTTGGGATGGCGAAGGCGATACAAAGCTTGCATGTTGCAAGGTAATGTGCCTGGGCTCGGGGTGCCGAAGGTGGGCTTAGGCACGGGGGGTGCTGAAGGCATGTTGCAAGAGATGTGCTTAGGCACGGGGGTGCCGAGGGCAAAAGGGATGCTAAAGGCACAAGGGTGCCGAAGGCAGAGTGGTTTGCCAAATGCACAAGCTTGCAGGTCGCAAGGCAATGTGCCTAGGCATGGAGGTGCCGAAGGTGTAAAGTTTGCACGTCGCAAGGCGATGTGTTTAGGCAAGGGGGTGCCGAAGGTGAGCTTAGGCATTAGGGTGCCGAAAGTGAACTTAGGCATGGGGGTGCTAAAGGTGAGGTTAGGCAAGGAGATGCCGAAGGTGAGCTTAGGCACTGGGGTGCCGAGGCGGGCTTAGGCACGGGGGTGCCGAAGGCGGGCTTAGGCACGGGGGTGCCGAGGGGAGCTGAGGCACTGGGGGTGCCGAGGCGGGCTCAGGCACGGGGGTGCCTGAGGGGGCTCAGGCACGGGGGTGCCGAAGGGGAGCTGAGGTCCTGGGGGTGCCGAAGGGGAGCTCAGGCACTGGGGTGCCGAGGCGGGCTCAGGCACTGGGGTGCCGAGGCGGGCTCAGGCACTGCGGGGCCAAAGGCGGGGCTCAGGCACGGGGGTGCCGAGGCGGGCTCAGGCACTGGGGTGCCGAGGCGAGCTCAGGCCTCAGGCAATGGGGTGCCGAGGCGAGCTCAGGCACGGGGTACCGAGGCGGGCTAAGGCACGGGGGTGCCGAAGGTGGGCTAAGGCACGGGGGTGCCGAAGGTGGGCTAAGGCACGGGGGTGCCGAATGCGAGCTTAGGCACGGGGGTGCCGAAGGTGAGCTCAAGCACGGGGGTGCCGAAGGTGAGCTCAGGTCCTGGGGTGCCGAAGGTGGGCTTTAGGCAAGAAGATGTCGAAGGTGTAAAGCTTGCATGTGGCAAGGCATGGAGATGCCAAAGGTAGGATTAAGCACGGGGGCACCGAAGGTGGGTTCAGGCACGGAGGTGCCGAAGGTGAGCTTAGGCATTGGGGTGCCGAAGGTGGGCTTAGGCATTGGGGTGCCGAAGGTGGGCTTAGGCAAGAAGATGCCGAAAGTGAACTTAGGCACAGGGTGCCGAAGGTCGGCTTGGGCATGGGGTTGCCGAAGGGGAGCTTAGGCATGAGGGTGCTAAAAGTGAGCTTAGGCAAGGAGATGCCGAAGGTCAGCTTAGGCACTGGGGTGCCGAATGTGGGCTTTAGGCAAGAAGATGCCGAAGGCGAAGCAAGCTTGCATTAGAGGGGTGCCAAAGGGGTGCCAAAGGTGAAGGGAAGTGGCTAGGCACGAGGGCGCTAAAGGTGTTAGACTTGTACGTCGTAATCTAAAATGCCGAAGGGCACGGGGTGCCAAAGGTGCCAAGCTTGCCTGCCGTAAGAGGAAGGGGCTGGGCGCGAGGATGCCGAAGGCATAAGACTTGCATGTCGCAATATAAAATTCCAAAGGGCACGGGGTGCCGAAGGCCCCAAGATTGCATGTCGCAAGAGGAAGGTGGCTGGGCACGAGGATGCCGAAGGCATAAGACTTGCGTGTCGTAAAAATGCCGGAGGGCACGGGGTGCCAAAGGTGCCAAGCTTGCATGTCGCAAGAGGAAGGTGGATGGGCACGAGGATGGCGAAGGCATAAGACTTGCGTGTCACAAAAATGCCAAAGGGCACGGGGTGCCGAAGGTGCCAAGCTTGCATGTCGCAAGAGGAAGGTGGCCGGGCACAAGGGTGCCGAAGGTGCCGAAGGTGCTAAGCTTGCATGTCGCAAGAGAAAGGGGTTGGGCATGAGGATGCCGAAGGCATAAGACTTGCGTGTCGCAAAAATGCCGAAGGGTGTTGCATTCCTAAGAGGACACAAATTAATGTGCAAACAACCAATTAAAAATACCCGCAAGTGCACGAATCTATTGAGGTATAGATTATGTAAGTACGGGGTCGATCCCACGAAGAACTTGTCGGCTTCCTATAAGTTCTAATTTGAGTACGTAAAGAACACTTATTTAACACACCACAAATGCACAAATGGGAAAATGAAAACTAAAAATAAGTAAAGAAGTGCAAAAGAAATGAAACAACACAAGAAAACTAAAGAAAAACACAAACAGCATTTTCTATCGCCATTTTATCACCTGTGAACAGTGCCGAAGCGTGAACAGTGTGTGACCGGTCGTTTTTCACAGAGTCGTTTTTTCAGAGTTCGAAATTCTCTGTTTTTCAGTTTCGACCTCTGTCCCATGTTTTGCCTATAACTTTCCAACCGTTTGTCCAAAATTCACGTGGATTTAGCACAGAAAATTCAAGAACACAGGGCGGGCCAAAAGTCCAAAACAATTACGGAAACAAACAAAATTCAGTGACAAAGACACAAAACGTGTCAAACACGCAACTCACACACACATTGGGGGGGTTTTGATTTGGTTCAAGTGATCTATTTCTAATGCATGAAAGTAAATGGACTTCGAATTTAAATGAGAATGGCAGAGATGAATTATCAAGATGTGAAATTAAAATGTAACAAACACTAGGGTTTCGGAATCCACCCTAAACAATTCTACCAAAGTTCATGAATACTCAAGTGATGAACTCTAAATGTGTTGATGAAGATGTTCGCAATCAAGACCATGGGTCGTGGCTCAAGACGCATTGATTCTCTCTAATGTACGTAAAGTGCATGGTTCGTGCTACAATACTTGTGCCCTCCCCATAACCGAACCTAGATATGGTTCGTACTTCGATTCAATTACAAGGAGAACCCATTAAGTTCAAAGAGAATATGAACATCACAAGAACCCTAATAGCATGGTGTTTACATTAGGCATTCAAGAAACCAATTCACATGGATGGTTCTTACTCCATCCATCTATTGCTTAGGAAAACATGAAGATATACATAATCCCAACAATCTCAAGAGGCATGCTTTCAAAGGTGATCAATCAAAGAAAAACATACATCAAGGATAGATTAATTTGGTGAATTGGAATTCATCAACAATATTTAGAAGTTCATACACTCAAGCATCAAAACAATAAGGTATTCATGTTTAGGGCTTCAACCTAAGCCCTAGCTATGGAGTTTAGTTGCTCATACTTATTCCAAATACAAACTCAAAATAAAATTAGAAAGAGTTTACAGATTTTCAGAAAATGATGAAAGCTTCAAGATCATCAATGGTGGAAGTCTTCTTCTCTTTCCTACGGCTGCCCTAGTTCTCCTTGCTTAGCTTTTTGCTCTCCAATCTGCTCTTCTATTGTGGAATAATGGAATAGCCTGAATTCCCCACGTTGAAAGACCTCTCCAATATCAGAATGCATTTCCCTTTTTTCTTCCCTCTCTCCTCCTTTCCAGCTTTCTCTTTTAGTATTCTAATGCAAAGTCTCCACCCATTGTTTTCTTGTCCCCTTGCAAATGATGAAGCCTTGTCTTAAGGTATAATCCAAGGCTCCAATTGACTCAGGAAATTCCACTCAAATGCAATCCATTGTTACCAAAAGGTGTGGTAACAAGTAGAAATAAAATGCTATTAAGTGGGGGTGAAAACTGGGCCAAAACAGACCTCCAGAGCCAGCATCAATTGTCTGATCAGTTGGATAGGCTACACTTGCCCAATGGAGCTCAAATTTGGATATGTTGTAGTTAACATCCATTGGAACAAGTCTCATGAAGATCATCACCTCATCCAAGCACCGGAGCATGCTGATCCAAGGCCACGAAGTTGACCTACGAAAATGAACAAAAACAGAATTTATAACAAATAATGCACTTTTAGCTCATTTTCATTCCAACCAAGGTAAAGTCTAAGAAAACACAAAAAGGAAGTAAAAAGCTATAAAATGTCAAGAACTAGCTCAAAATAATAGGTGAATAACATGAATAATCATGTGTAAAAATGAACCAAACAAAGGGCACGGGTGCCGAAGGTGCCAAGCTTGCATGTCGCAAGAGGAAGGTGGCCGGGCACGAGGGTGCCGAAGGTGCCAAGCTTGCCTGCCGCAAGAGGAAGGGGCTGGGCGCGAGGATGCCGAAGGCATAAGACTTGCATGTCGCAATATAAAATGCCAAAGGACACGGGGTGCCGAAGGCCCCAAGCTTGCATGTCGCAAGAGGAATGTGGTTGGGCACGAGGATGCCGAAGGCATAAGACTTGCGTGTCGCAAAAATGCCGGAGGGCACGGGGTGCTGAAGGTGCCAAGCTTGCATGTCACAAGAGGAAAGTGGCTGGGCACGAGGATGCCGAAGGCATAAGACTTGCGTGTCGCAAAAATGCCGAAAGGCACGGGGTGCTGAAGGTGCCAAGCTTGCATGTCGCAAGAGGAAGGTGGCCGGGCACGAGGGTGCTGAAGGTGCCGAAGGTGCTAAACTTGCATGTCGCATGAGAAAGGGGCTGGGCATGAGGATGCCGAAGGCATAAGACTTGCGTGTCGCAAAAATGCCGAAGGGCATGGGGTGCCAAAGGTGCCAAGCTTGCACGTCCCAAGAGGAAGGTGGCTGGGCACGAGGATGCCGAAGGCATAAGACTTGTGTGTCGCAAAAATGCCGAAGGGCACGGGGTGCCGAAGGTGCCAAGCTTGCATGTCGCAAGAGGAAGGTGGCCGGGCACGAGGGTGCCGAAGGTGCCGAAGGTGCTAAGCTTCCATGTCGCAGGAGAAAGGGGCTGGACATGAGGATGCCGAAGGTATAAGACTTGCGTGTCGCAAAATGCAGAAGAGCACGGGTGCCGAAGGAGCCAAGCTTGCATGTCGCAAGAGGAAGGTGGCCGGGCACGAGGGTACCGAAGATGCCGAATGTGCTAAGCTTGCATGTCGCAGGAGAAATGGGCTGGGCATGAGGATGCCGAAGGTATAAGACTTGCGTGTCGCAAAAATGCCAAAGGGCACGGGGTGCCAAAGGTGCCAAGCTTGCATGTCACAAGAGAAAGGTGGCTGGGCACGAGGATGCCGAAGGCATAAGACTTGCGTGTCGCAAAAATGCCGAAGGGCACGGGGTGCCGAAGGTGCCAAGCTTGCATATCGCGAGAGGAAGGTGGCCGGGCACGAGGGTGCCGAAGGTGCTAAGCTTGCATGTCGCGGGAGAAAGGGGCTGGGCATGAAGGTGCCGAAGGTGCCAAACTTGCGTGTCGCAAGAAAAGGTGTGCCGAAGGGAGCCAAAAGGGTCTGGGCTAGGCAAAGAAGCGGTGAGGGCCTAGGGTCTGAGCTCAGTTTCGCAGGAGAGCCAAGTGTCGTGCCTTGTGGCATGAGCCTTCTGGGTGGGTCTTGGCTTGACCTTCGTCAGGTTTGTGGAGCTGGGCTTCGAGAGGCAACAGGATGGAGCTGGGCCCTGAAACTTCGACATATTGATGTGATGTCTGAGTTTGACTCCTGATTGCTTCGGACATAGGTAATGCTGTTTGGGCGGGACCTCAGTGGACCCCACTGACCAAAGTGGCCTAGGGCTTCTCTTGGGGACCTACATTCAGGGTGCTTGGGATGATCTTGTCCAAGAGGTAATCATGATATATTTATTGTCGCAAAATAATAACTATTGTTGGCTGCTGGGTGGTTCATATATTGACCATGGGATCAATTGAGTAGCTCGTTGACACTGGTTATATATTACAAGAGGAATGTTCATTGTTGGTGCCGGTGGAGTAAATTGCATCTTTATTCTGCGAAAATTGTGCTCATGATCCTAATAAATAATGGGAGAATTTCACTTCCACCCCTGAGGTTAGGCATAATTAGCGTCAGAATCCACAGGTTTGATTTATTGCAGTGACACCCCTTCTGCTGTTAGTTGATTTTAACGGGAAATTATGTTTGACGGATGAAATGTCAATTCTACCCATCTATTACATTAAATAATTTAATTGACTAAAAAACCAAAATTAAAACACAAACCCCTTCCTCAAACCTGGGGTCTTTTGTAATTATGCCTAAACTTAGGGGACGTGAGTGAAATTCTCCCATAAATAATATTACTATGAAGTCCAAGCTCTACAACCCTATATAAGTAATGTTTCATGTACGACATTTATTATATATATTAGTACAATCGATAATATAAACTATAGAAAATGGGGATTTCTCACACACACACAACTATGATGCGGGGATTTGAACCTGAAACCTCTAGTAAGCAAATAAATGCCCTTTTCCATTGAACCCCATTGGGCCACATGATGATAAATTTAATCAAATAAATATTTAGCTTTAGATTATGTTTTTGTATAATTTATACTACTACTTTTGACATAAACTTGTGATGTATGTATTAATTATCAATTTTTTGCAGGGTCTTATCAATAGTGAGAAACGTGACAGTTTCAACATTCCTGTGTATGCTTCAAGCTTACAAGATTTCAGGGAAGTAGTGGAAGCTGATGGCTCATTCACCATAAGCAAGCTTGAGATTTTCAAAGGAGGAAGCCCCATTGAGGAAGCCCCATTGTAGTCAACCAACTAGATGATGCAGCTGAAGTCGGTCGAGCCCTTGCCAACACTTGTAGGAGTGCGACCGGAGTGCTCATTGATGCACACATAGGTGAGCACCTTGGCAATGAGTTGTTTTCAAGAGTGGAACAAAGGAGCTCAAGGCATGCCAAAGAGCTACTAGAGCATATACAAATGTTTTACATAGTGGCATCAATTTCTCTTGCTTAATTAATTAAAGACTTTGTCGTTTAGTTGTGTTATTTTCACTGCATAGAGGATAAATAATCCAACACACAAAAGAGAAGAACAAACGTTAAGGTAGGGACACTATCTCCTTTCTTTTCCTCCTTTTGTGTGTTTGTTTTCTGTTATTAGTGATTCTGGTAGTCACCTTTATTAATACATACTTGATGGTGGATTTTGCGACTTTATGTTCCTCTGAATAATCATTTAGCCTTTTATCTAGTTGTAGTTCTCTTTACTACTTAGTTGGAGGAGAGTTCAGTCTATTTATACAAATCGATGACAATATATATATATATTTATGATGAGTTTGATATATAGTTATGGCTTGCTCAATTACTATGATGTAACTTTGTTGTGAGTGTATTGACTTCTTGTAAAAATATCCTTGTAAACTATCATTTGTCAAAAAGAAACTTCCGCTAACAAAAGAGGTAAATAATAAGTACAATTTTAACAATCACAGCTTTCGAAATCTATGCGTTCGTGGAATCGGCAAAGTTGGTAGTGTTGAACCCTACTTGGAGAGCCTTGTTTCACCTAAATAGAGCGAGAACAATAAAAGAAGTAATTTGTACTCTCTTTTTTTCTGAGTTTTTATTTTTTTGAAGCTGCAATATGCTGAACAAGGTTTCTAATAACGGTATTAGAGTATATACTCAATAGGAGGAGACATCAAACTTTCTTTGTTACTCGTTATACCGAAGTCTCCGGTTAATATTTCTTATTGGGTTTTGTTTTGTTTATTTTTTACTCAACTCTTACAGATTTATGGATGTATTTTCGATTCTTCATTTGAATTTTCTTTTGGATGGAACTCAAAATGCATAACAGTTTGCTGTAGATGCCAGAGAGCAAAAAATATGTTGCAGTGTTTATGCGTTCAATTTCATAGCCATTGTATTTAGGGTCATATTTCAATGTCTTATTATGTTTTGTGGTGTAATGAAATTTGTTATATTAAATTTACATGACAACAATCTCCACCTTTGTTTTAAATAATGATGCATACCTCACAAATTTTTATTTTTTAACGAAGGAAAAGTTTAGGGGGGAAAGGTTACCTTATCCCAAGGTCAGGCATACTAAGGCCTCTTTGAGGACTTACAAAAGGGGTCTTAGCCAGTTTTTTGGTTTTTACAAATTACCTACCAAGAGGGATTTGCGACAACGTGACTACCTAGGCCTTGATAGCGAGAGAACGATGCTTACCAATTCAACCAACCCTCGTTTACCCTAAAAATTTAGAATTCAGGCAGCCTATGAAATTTGTACTTGGTACAGTAATTAGTTATTTATTTATTTTAAATTCCTTTCAAATGGTTAAGTATGAGAGCATCTCCATTGTAGGGGTGTAAAGGGAAATGTAAAGGATATTTACACCGAAAGTTGCTGGAAGTGTCTCCAATGGTAGGGAGAAAATTAATGCAAATATAGCATTTGGCCGGAAAATGTACCTTTTAACGCATATATGAGGACTATAGTATGGCTGATCCCTGGGCTTCCCAAGCTTACATTGATTCTATTTTGGAGAGGATGAGGAATATAAACTTATGATAAATGATGATGAAGATACTAAGGGCAAAAGACTTGCTGAGTTTATGAAGTTAAGACAAGAGAATGATGCGGTTGAGATAAGAAACGAAGTGGATAAGTATTTGTGGTGGGATGTTTCAAAATCCTAAAAATCCTCAACTTAAATTGTTAGAATCTACATTCATTTTTTATGGTTGAATCCTTTTCATGTTTCTTCGACTCCAAAAGTGATGGAGGCCCTAATTTGTACAAGTGATTAGTTAAAAGTGCTAAAATATGAATATAGTTTGAATATTTTAAGTTAAGTTGTATTCTTCTTCATAAGGAGGTAGATAAAGGAGTTTACATGAATGCTTTATAAAGAAATAGATACAATTATCAATTAGAAGAATATATCTTAATTATACAATGATATGTCAACTATATAAAATAAGAAAGTAAATCCCTTAATTAATCAAGAAAATAAATCTTCTTGATTAATTAGGAAAGCTCACATAAACAAACAAAAAAAAGATGAATTTTTCTTTTACAAGGAACCGACAAAAGATGAGCTCAAGTTCTATGAGGTTTGGAGAAAATTAAGTTGGGTAAGATTAAGCTACTATTTCAATTAATATATTGATTTGCCAATTGCATTTTGTCAATGTTTTGGGCCCAATCGCAATACATTGTTTTGTCAATTAATATATTTTGTCAATGTTAATATATTGATTTGCCAATTTCTATTATGTGGTGGCTAGGCCTGGATGAGACTATTTCTTTCTATCCGCGAAGACGAGGGTATTTTAGTAAATCAAGCTGGTAACTGATTTGAATTCCTCCTGCGAGTGCGCATGCCTAATGCTTAGGCTTAGGAAGGAAGAAGAAGAAGAACATATAGAAGGAACAAACGAACGAAGACGACAACGTTCTGGGTTGGTGATCGAGAGAAATGGTGAAGGGGCTGCAACTGCCAGGACAACAAAACCTGCCACCCGATGTGACCCATCTCATCGATCAGCTGGAGCGCCACTGCCTGGCTCCCGATGCTTCCCTCGTCTCCAAATCCGCTTACTTCGACCTCCAACTTGTATCTCTCTCTCTGTCTCTCTCTCCCCACATTTCCCTGCTTTTTTTGGTTTCCTAGAAAATGTGGCTGGCTACAATTCCTTTGATTTCTTAGAACTATTGAAAAATTTGCAGGCCAGGGAGGAAATGTCCAACGAAAGACAGCGTTACTTGGAAGCCATGGTAATTCATTCTCCTACATTCATGGAGTTCCTATTTGACAAGGATTTTAAATTTGTGTGTGAATTCTGATGTAGGCAATTTACAGTGAGGCAATTGCAATGGTGGAGGAGTATGAACAAGGCTTGAACAATTCTCCCCAGGTTTCACTACTTGTCACGCTTTGAATTTTCTTTCTTTATTATTGCAAGTTTGGAACAATTCTAACCTCTAGAGTCTACCCATTTTTTTTCTTTTTGAATTTATTGCTTTTCAAATTGGCTTTAAATCATCTGTTGTCAGGTCATGATTTTGCATTAAGTATGAGAGACACTCCAAATTGCAATGTGTAGTGTTTAGAATCAAAGGGTGTGTTTGCCTTCCTTGCATGGGAATTGAATTATTTCCTTCTATTTGTTCCATTTTGAAGAAGAGATGAAGTGAAAAGAAAAACAAACTCCATCTGAATTGTGACTGATAAACAAAATTTAAGTTACTATGAGATGGTACCACTGCAAAAATTTGCTTTCCAGGAAGAATATTCGTTATTAGTTTTAATCTAATCATTACCTTAACTTTATATATACAATGACAGACTTGTGTATTAGAATTTAGGACGACATGCTAATTCAATCTTCACTGGATGCTCAAATGTAATGTGCCCTTAGTATCCTGTTATGCAGATGAGCCATGCAAGTAGTCTAAAACTGATGAGAACCTAATTTTTCATGTATATATATCAGCTGTATGAAACATTAGAGCATCGTATGACTATTGCGGAAGCAGCTCAAAGGTTGAGGCTTCCTCATATTTCCAAGGATGGTGAAATTCATGAGGACGAAATTGAAAAATGCAGTATAATGTCACGGAGTTCCCTTGATAGCACTTGTACCAGTTTGACAGTCAGCTCAAGTTCCAACTCGACAAATTGTCCTACTGCAAATAGCACTAGTGCAGCAAACAACAATATGTCTCTTAGTGCAGCTGACGTTGTGGAACCTGCAATTGGTGGTGTACCTAATCGCTTTCTTGGGATTACACCTGGTTATCTATGGCAAACACAGCTCCAGCAAACCCCCTTCTCCATGGTACAATGTTCATATGGTTCTGGCATTCAAACAGTTATCCTTTTCTTTTACGTATTTATTTATAATTTATGTTTTTTTTTCTGCTCTAAACATCTTTTCTTAGAGAATCTGTTATTTTTCTGTATATAGACCTTTAATATGAAGATATAACCTTGGTGAAGCTGTCCCTTATTAATGGAATTTTTGAGATACATCTGTGATGCTTAAACTGCAGGATATGACAGAATACCAGTTGTGCCTTTCCCATGAGATTGAGGCTCGTTTGAAAGCTAAATGTGATGTGTTAGCTGATGCCTTTGTAATGGATGACATTGGTCTCTCTCTCTCTGTCTCTCTCTCTCTCTCTGTCTCTCTCTCTCTTGTTTTTTACTCTCTCTTCCCACCCATATATGAACGCAATCCAGATTCCATAGCCATTGCAATCTTGTGATGAACATATTTACTTGTTGATCTACTTCTCAGGGCCTCCACTTAATCAATTTCTGTATGAAAATTCAACTGTCATCTGCGTGCCAAACTGTTGATCTGCATCATTTCTATTTTTTGTCTTGTTCATTCTGGGAAAGGATACCCCAGATTCACTGCTCCAATGCAATCTTTGGTCTTATGATTTTCTCTTTCCTGGAGAGGATCATGAGGATCAAGTTTACTAGTCTCCTAGAAATTTAATACACAGTATCTATATTCTTTATACTTCCTGGGCATAATTAATACCAATGATATAACCAGTAGGCAATATGTTTATGTATGGTGGTAATAGGCGTAAATTAATACCGTTGTTTTCTTGCTGCAGATTCATCACCCGGGCATCAAATTTCAAGTGCTCCGCTTCCAGAAAGGTTTCAGTTACTGTCTTAATGCAACGTTTATCTTAAGACAATTCCCTTTCACACGGAGCAAGATTCTTTCTACAGATGTTTGTAAATTTTATTTGACATGTAATATAGTCTGTTACTTGAGCTAGCAGCTGACATGAGTAGTTGTAATAGAAAAAGTACTTTAAAACATGTTTAACGACTCAATGGCTTAACGAATTTCATTTCCTCTTTCTACGAAAATGATTATATGTCATTCTCCAGATCATTGGCTGCCTCATTTTCACACTACTAATTCTAACGCTGCATTTATATATAAGTGACTACAGTTTTCAACTATTTTCTGTACTTCTCTCAAGTGCAATGCAGCCATAAACCAATGCTTTTGGTGAATTTTAAATTTGTAGAAACTGTGTTCTAAATGCGTCTGTGATGGTGTGTTCTATAATATGTTGGACTTTTCTCACGATTTTATCAGGATAAAGTTGATAATTGAGGAAACGGAAAGGGAGGAAGCAGCTCTTCAGGAAGATCTATATTCTGCAGATAGAAAATTTTCTGAGTATTTTAATGTATGAAAATATACAATCTATGTTTTATTTTCCTGAAATTCTTAGTGGCTTCATTTTTCTTGTGAGGGTATGTGATATAAAGTCTTTTTTCACAAACTAGGTCTTAGAGCAGATAGTGGGGGTTCTTATGAAGCTGGTCAAAGATTTGAAGTTGCAACATCAACATAAATATGTAAGCTTCTAATATTTGTGATGGTTGTATTTTCAGTAATAAGATTTTGGGATATGCCTAACGTTTTGTTTAATTATAGGATTCTGTTTTTCTTACCGTCAAAACTTGTTGTAAATAATATTTATAGGATGAACAGCAAAAGATATGGCTGTGCAAAAGGTGTGAGACAATGAGTGCAAAATTGAGGTTCGTTGCCTGGTTTCTTATGCAAACAGAAAAGGTTCAGTTACTGAGCGTATTCATGGTTTTCATTTATTCTAGTATGATCTAATTAATTGTTTCTGTAATGAGTATAATTTGCCCCATTTAATTTCAGGAAACTGAAGTATTCTGTCCTCGGTCAAACTTATACAAAGGATTCGGTACCGGCCCTATATAAAATACGGTACTTATTTATTACTCTTTTGAAAGTATTTGCAACATACTAGTTCAAGATTGTTTTAATAATTTTGGCTCATTTCTAGGAAGTATCTTCTTGATGCTACAAAAGAAGCTGATGTTACATATGATAAAGCGGTATTTTATTCTAATTCTCATATGTTTCTTTCCTATATGGTTCCTGATCATGAGTTGTCATTTTAATGTGCCCCTATATAGAGCCACTTAAAATGAGGCTTGCAAGTGCTGTAGGCTACTTCAAGTAGTAATGCATTCTTTTGGGGCATTCTTGGCTAGTTAAGTTTTCAATAGTTGTTTCTGTCTATTTTCCTTGGCCTCCAGTAAGTCACTGTTTTAAATCCTAATCTACCAACTATCAAGCTGTGAGTTGCTCCAAACTTAATTCTGGTAGATATTGGGTTTTCTAAGGTAATGTAGTTACCAACCAAGCTATGAGTTAAGATATGCTGAGCAAACGTTCTCTGAGGATGCGTATCCAACTTAATTAGCCATTTAACCTTACCATTGTTTTGTTAGTTTTGACTGCATCTCTCTCCTGCTGGCTTTTTATGAACTGTGTTTCATCTTCTTCTACCAGTTTACCCGCCTTCGCGAGTACCAGGATGTTGATCCTCACTTCGATAAAATTGCAAGGCAGTACCATGATATCGTAAAGGTAAGAGCTATGCTTACAGTTGTCCATTACTTGGTTCGTTCCTGTGCTATACTCTAATGTCAACATTTCCATTGCAGGAATTGGAAAATATGCAATGGACGATCCACCAGGTTGAAATGGACTTGAAACACCTCCCAGATCAATCCAATGCCTAGAACACTCGTGTTTTTTCGGTCTTGTTACTTGGGCTTTCTTCTCATAATAGCAGCTTCGGTTGCACCGTTGAAAGCTAACTGTAATTGTTTATGCTGTTTTATCATTTTTTATCCCCTGTTTTATTTTTTTCTTATAAAAGGTTTTTTTTTTTCATTGGATTTTTGGGCCACACGTGTACCTCACCAGCAAGCCAACATATTTTTTCACAGAATCTAACGGCATGGACAAAATTGATGCGAGCGGTTGGAACAATTCCTGACACTGAATGGGGCATTTAGTGATGAAAATCCTTGTTCTCATAATATGCAAGGATGGTTAGGTTAGGCAGATCTGGTCTAATTTCTTTTTTCTCCTTTCTTTAAATCGTGGTGCAATGAGGGGAGAAATCTTTCCGTATCACCGTTGTACTTACAACTAGTTACACCTAACATTTCTTCTATAACCGGTTATACCTAATGATCACGGTGTCATTTGCTCAACATGACAAACATGCAAGTTGAGAGAGATTGGCTTATGGCAAGTTGGAAAATATTTGACCTTAAAATACTTACCAGTTCCCTCGAGAAGCTCTAAGCCTGTAATAAATGTTCAGACTATAAATCGAAAAGAAAGCCAAGATAATATATATATATATTGAATACATTCCACAGGAAAATGTAGCATTTCCTAGAAATTAGTTTTACAATGAAGCATCACTTCCGCACAGACCCAAACTTGAAAGCTAAACGTACAAATGTGGGCAAATCCAGTACATATAACCAGAGTGCATGGTCATCATAAACGGAGTCCTTACAACAGTGGTCAATCATCTTCTCTCTCAGGGGGAGGACCACAAGGCAATAGCATTTTCTGCACAATAGAGAGAATAAAATCAATTCATACATCAATAAGACTAGTATCAGGGCTCGAAAATTATGACTAACACATTATACAATCTCTCCACAGCCCACATAATAAGATCACTATGTGTATTACATATACACATCAGACCATAAACATACAAACAGTGGGAAAAAAAGTGAACGATTCGCGCAACAGGCAAGACTATGTGAGTGGGGTAAACTGGACCAAGTGATGTTAACAACGTTAAACAAAAGTACAAATGAATGGATCTGCACAGACGTGTGCGCACAAATAAAACAAATAGATCTGAGACAAAATAATCAACCCCTAGAATTTGAAGTCTAGTGACATAAACTTACAATTCAACATTATACCCACAATGTCCCCTTCATAAACTCATGAATACATCCCAAGAGCTTTAGAAGGCATGTGAAACCAATTTTTGACATAATTAAAGTTTCTAGATGGTCAACACAAATTTCATGAGAAAGTGTAGCATATATTTAAAATTTACACACTGAGATAATATACTTCTTTACTTGAAAATTGAAGAGACACATGGGCCCTGTTCCACACACGCTGGTCAACAGGATTCAATAGAGGCATTGACATAGTCGGCCAAGTAGTTTGGATCATGCTTTGTTGAATTGTGTCTAGTTTAACAATATGCAACAAGATCACTCATTTCTCCCAGGATTTTGGAAACTTCACAGCCTTAGATTACATAGGCCGTGTGGGAAACCACTGATGACAATGTCCCATTCCAAGACTAGGATGTATAGCCAGGTAGACTTAGAGTGGAAAAACTGAGGACTGCTAAGGAAAACCATATCCCAACTACTTGTGAACAGTACAGTACAATTACAAAAGCATCCAGTGAACTTCCTCTTCATGATTTACTAAAATAAACTTTCTGGAACTTCTCAGAAGTTCATTATCCAACATTACCCTTTCTTGTCTCAGTAATATTAAATTCAAGATCATCCTCTTTTTCGTCGAGCACCTATAAGCAAGACTGGTAAAATCTCAATCCATGTGGCTTAACTAGCTGTCCATAAAACTATTTAGCCACTAGATATTAAATCAAAAAGGCTACGCTTCCTATGGTTGGTTACTGGTTGGTTACAAAAGCTACACCTACCATCAAAGAGAAAACTAAGCAGACAGGGATTACTTCAACTAAAAACAGCTCAAACACAAAAGGAAACTTTAGTTGTATTAGACGACAAGGCTGGCAAGGCTCAGCCAAGGATGATTGTTGTGTTTTTTGTTTCCTGGCTTGCCTCCATGTATCCCAAAAGAAAAAAAGGAAAGAAAGCAAGCTTTAGCCAAACCAGGTGGCACAAAGTTCACTACAAAGATGCTAATACTACTCTTCTCTTCGCTCAAGAGTCCAACCATGATCTCACACATACCACATAATATTAAATCCATCATTATAATGTTAGGATCACTTCCGGTATGAATTCATGAAAGACAACCCTTGAATCAAAAACTGCACTGGGTAAGCAAATATTTGAATGTGCACTACAATTACAATATCACACTCACGCGAACACACAGACACGCAGAGGCAAAGCACACATGCACATTAACGCTACGAACAAGTAAGAAAATCCAAAAGCACTTGCAAAAAAGCAAGAAAACATATCCCGATTACGGTAGCTAAACCTAAGCCTAATACAATCAATTAATAGTCACAAAAACATAAAAGCAAGACAGTAGAGAGAACCTGCATAAAGTTGTAGCGTTCTCTTCCAATTGACTCATTCTCGGCAAGAGCAAAGTATGCAAGAATGGGATAGTGGCCAACGTAGGATGCGTAGCTATCACGCTGAATATTCACGGCCCACTCACTGCATATTTCAAAGGCAAAAGAATCTAAGAATTCCAAAATAAACATACAAGAAGATACTATAAACACCAAGAAAGAGAGAAGATTCTACTCACTATCTGTTCAAGTCGGCATGCCCGGTTCCGACGTATTTAGCTTGAAGGTGCTCAAGCTGGGAATTGATGTTGAACCTATCACTGGCCTGAACCCAATCAAAGAAAAAAAGTTAGCTATGCTCATTAATTTGAAGTGGATGAAGAAAAATTAGGGTTTATGATTTTGGGATCCCCAAAAGGAAAGAGCTTGAGGATGTTGATTTTCTTGTCCCTTCTTTCTAGTTAGGCTATGGATGAGAATATCGAATTGAGATGAGAGTTAGGGTTGATATCTAGTTACCTGCATATTGGCTGCACCGAGAAGAAGCTTAACCAGCAAAACTGAATCACAGACGAGAGAGATTCACAGCTTTTTGAAAACGGCTCTAAAAATGTAGCCCGCTAAGGAAGCGACTCTAAATATATTATTTATTTACTTTTTACCGCGATAGTGGCGGTAGAAGGCCTCGTAGTAAATGTGGAGTTTTTTTATAACCTAAATTTAACTTCTAAATTCATAAATGTTAACCACCGAGAGTGGCCCAATGGTTTGTCCATCATTTGGGTAAGGCTATGGGGTTCAGCTAGGTTTGCTTCCTAGTTCGAATCCCAGCAGTTGCAACACCTGGTGATCAGCGGCAGGTTCGTTTCCTGCAAGTGGGGATTAATCGAAGTGTGCGCAAACTGACCTGGACACCTCATGGTAATTACAAAAAAAAATTCATAAATGTTAATTTTTTTTAAAAACCTTTCATGTGTAGCCAAAAGGTTTTAGTCATCTTTTATGTATGGATTTATAATGAACACAAATAGATATAGTTAGGGGTGGGCATCAATCCGGAGGAAACGATAAAACCGGCCGAATCAAATCATAATTACCGGTTTGGTTTTCAAACCGTTTGACTTTTTTTTAGTCAAAATCAAACCGGACCGTATATAATTTGGTTTGGTTTGGTTTTGAGCTTTTGTAAACCGACTTAAACCAAACCGGACCGTTTATGTGTATATTTATTTATTTTATATATGTAATACTCTAATTAGTTAATAACTATATATGAATATTTGAATTAAGCTATATTAGTTAGTGAAATATGAAGTTTTATGACCTTTTGAGCTTTAGAACGGTTTCGTACTCTAGAAGATGATTTATGTAAGAAGTAAGTTGTGAATTTATTGGTTATAATTGGGCTAATAATGTTGAAAAAATGCAAAAATAAAGAGAATTGAGTTTAGGCCCAAACCGGCCGAACCAAACCGAACCAAACCGTCTTAAATTGGTTTGGATTGGTTCGGTTTTCCTTATAACTTTTATCCAAACCAAACCGTTATATTTTAATTGGTTCGGCCGTGATTTTGACGTGAAACCGATCCAATCGGACCGTGCCCACTCCTAGATATAGTTTTAAAAAAAAATCAAACATTTAAGTCATAAATTATAATATTCACCTCTAAACTTAATAATTTAGTAATCTACCAATTCAAATGTGGTTCAATTACGCTCACACCCCGATGCACTACAAGTGAGGGTGATGACACGAATAGCAAGCTTCATCAACTCAATTGTTTTGGTTCTGAAACGCTCCCATCAATAAATTGAAAAATTGAACGAACCATTAAACAAACAATTATCATTAATGAAAGTGAAAGCATACCATGTTAAGGGAATGAGTAGGGGTATCCCAGTTGTTCCTTTATTTTCTGAGTATGTTGCCTTGTGCATATTATTTAAAGTTGTTTATCAGGATGAAGAATCACTTCAGTTTAACATAACTTCCTATCTCTTGTTTTTCCAGCAATAAATGTATTTTCTTAAATTTTCTAACATAGGATTGGGTAGGGATCATCATTTGGCCCTAAGCCAATGGGCCAAAACTCGGTTTGTTCATTAGGCCCGCTCTTGAATTGGGTAGGGCTTGGGCTTAGGTTTGAAACCCTCAGACCGGCCCGCCTAGGCCCATTTAGGGCCGGCCCGTATAGGCCCTTTTTTTAGACTTAATTGATGCACTACTTAATCTCGTTTTAGACTTAATCAAAATAATATAATATGTAGAATAACTTCATAACCTTAATATGTAGACTTAATTGAAATAATGTAATATGAAGCATAAATTAATAAATTGTTTTTTTGTTTTACATATGTTATGAATTAAGTTAATACTTTTAATGTTGTTTAAAAAATTGTAATAAAAAGTTATAAAAGACTTATTGAAAGAAAAAAAAAAGGTTGGCATTTCTAGGCCTATGGAAGGCCCAAATCGGCCTCATAGGCAGGCTCGTGCCTTGACATTTGAAACTTCGGCTCAAACCCAAAAATTTCAAACCGGGCTATGATGAACCATATTCTCACTGTGCCACTGAGTGGACCATGTGGCCAATTTTATTTTATTTTCCCATTTTTCGTTTGATTTGAAGCTGTGTGAGGAAAGTTTTCACATCCACTTAGTGACTAGTTATGACTCTTAGACAACATTCAGTAAGCCTAAGCGGGCAATGCAACCCAGTAGGTCTCTCTCTATCACATTAGTTGTTTCTATCCACTTCATATTATCTTGCCTATAAATAGAGGCAAAGTGAGAGTAACTGGAAACACACACACACACACACACAGATGTGAAACATAAATATTTTGTTTCTTACAAAACTCTCTTTCCATTTCATTTCAACCAAAAACAACACTGAGACATCTCCTTTGTTTTTCATATTCACAATGGAGTCCTCTAAGCATAGTTGTTACCTTTGTGGGAGCAAGTTCAACTGTTAGAAATGTGCCCTAAGAGCCAATACATTTGATGTAATCTCCTTAGAATACATTTCATATATGATAAATAAAGGGCAATATTATTTTGTTATCTTTTATGTCGCATAAAGAAACAAAAGTCCATGGTATACTAAATAAGAGATAAAGTAATCTAAAGAAGTTTAGATTCGGAGACCTTTAATCTCTAACTGTAGTATCCCAAAATGTTCCTAATCATAGGGTTATCACATGGGCATTGATAAACCGTCAAGATTGGCACATACTATGTATGCTCAATAATGAGGATGATTGGTCTCAAACCATTTGTGTAGTTGACACTAATACAAGTATGTGGGTGCTCATTAGTGAATGAGTACACTGAGCGCGATCAACCGCAGTTCTCGTATGGAGTATTTATCTATATGTCAAACGAGAACTCATAGTTGCAATAATGCAAATTAGTCCTTAGACCTGAGGCATCATGGTTGTCTTGTGATGCGTTATTGATCTTTGATAGCTCACAAAGGCAAGTCGTAAAAGATTTTCCTTATGTGTTATTGGGATCTCTTAATTCATCATGAAGGCATGTGAATGTACAATAAGGAATCTTTACCTTTGATAAGGAAAGGAGAATGTTTCAAGATATGATTCAGTGAATCTTCGGCCGAAGTACTTGAACATGATTTAGAAAGTGGTTTTAATTATGTTCTATTGAATCATATGAGGTTAATCTTATAGGGGTTTGACATTATCAATCCGTACCCTAATAATATGATTGGAAACATTGTATAAGAGAAGGACCGTATTGCATTGCAATTCCAACTGAATAGGTTCTTCATCTATTCTAATTAGCTTGGGTAGCCATGATATATTGCTAGATGTCACTCTTGGCTTGTGGAAGTCCTAGGATTGATTGTGATCGATCCAAATGAAGGAAGAATTAAAAAGGGGTTTTAATTCCAGTTGGTTAGAAAGAGTTCTAATGTTTTCCCACTGCCTTGCTAAATTAGAACCTAATGGATCGCACACCTTAAATGGTTAACTTTGAGTAATACAAATGAGAATGAGGAAATCAATTTGATTGATTTGATGTGGATAATTTACTACGTGTAAAAATGTATTTGGGCCTCGATAATAGTTAATGAGAAGCCCAAATGGTTGGGTATCAAGCTCATGGACTTAAGACACCTAAATATTATGGTTTAAGTGTCATAAGGCCCAATTTTGGAAGCCCAATGGGATTTGGCCGAAAATGCTTAAGTAAATGTGTATGGGAATTGTTTCCAGAAGCTCATTTATATACAAACACAATCCAACATCAACCAAAGAGGTTTGGGAGATCAAAGAGAGATAGTTGTGAGTTTTCAAGAGTGAAACACAATCTTCTTTCAAAGGGGTTTAGATTGAAACCAATCTTGAGAATCTTGTACTAGCATCCTTGTATTCTCAAGATACCTCTTCTCATCTCAAGGTTCCATTGGTGTGGAGACTTAGAGGCCATATACTTTTGTGGCTCACAAGGAGGAGAAAGATCAAGAGGAGATAAACAAAGGAAAATCATCAAGAGAAGACCAAAACACAACTTGGTTCATAAATTGCTTCAAGGGTAATTAGATGTTATCCTTTCTCTTGAATTTTCATTTATGAAAAACATATCAATGTTCATGGCTTAAGATACTTGGAAGAAGTTTTGTTTTTGAATTTAAACAACCACCATATTCTTCCGCTGCGATTAATTTGATTAAATGCATGTTTAATATTCAAATGAACTTCTTAAAAATGTTTTAAAACCAACATCAACTTCATGAATGGGTTGTTGGATCATGGGAAGACTGTCCACCGCCAAAGGTGTGAAAGGAAATATGAGTGCAAAAACTGCACAACAATCTTCTCCAACAAGGTGAACAAGGATTAACATAAATGTTAGTCGACTGGTATGAGAAGGGTATGTAATAGTTGTCCGAGTTTGTCTTAGGTTGATAGTTTATTGTGGTGGGATATAAGATAATGGTAGAGGTAGCGGTGTGGTTAGGGTTTGTCATAGGCATGGATCAGGCTTGCCCAGTTTGAAATTTTGAGCCCGGGTCGGGCTTGGAGCTTTTTAAATTTTTAAGCCCGAACCTTTTTAAATTTTTCAGGCCGGACTGAGGTTTCAAATGTCAAGACTCGAGCCCACCTATTGGGCCGAGCCTAAACAGGCCCCGGCCATTTATAGGCCTAGACAAGCTGACCCTTTTTTTTTCCTTTTCAATAAGTCTTTTATAACTTTTTATTACAAATGTTTAGACAAAATTAAGAATATTAACTACTTCATAATATATGTAAAACACACACACACACACAAAAAAGGTTTATAAATTATGCTGCATATTACATTATTGTTAATTACACAATAAGGTTAGGGAGTGCACTTGGATGTGGGTTGAAGTTCAATGTCTTTTATAAATTTTTGTTACAAATTTCTATACAACATTGAAAAAATTAACTTAATTCATAACGTGTACAAACAAAATAAAAAGTTGATTAACTTATTCTACATATTATATTATTTTGATTAAGTCTAAAATGAGAGTAAGGAGTGCATCAATTAAATCTTTATCAATAAATACATATAAAAAAAGGGCCTAGACGAGTTGGGCCAAAATGGGCCCAGCGGACCCGATCGGGCCAAACGGGTCTAGGCGAGCCCGACAAGGCCAAACGGGTCTAGGCGGGCCGAGGGTTTCAAATCCTAAGCCCAAACTATATCCAATCAAGAGAGAGAGAGAGAGAGAGAGAGAGAGAGAGAGAGAGAGAGAGGCAGAAAGAGATGTGAAACATAGGTATTTTGTTTCTTACAAAACTCTCTTTCCATTTCATTTCAACCAAAAACAACACTAAGACACCTTCTTTGTTTTTCATATTCACAAATGGAGTCCTCTAAGCATAGTTGTTACCTTTGTGGGAGCAAGTTCAACTTCATGAATGGCTGTTGGATCATGGGAAGATTGTCCATCACCAAAGGTATGAGAGGAAATATGAGTGCAAAAACTGCACAACAATCTTCTTTAACAAGGTGGACAAGGATCAACATAAATGTTAGTCGATTGGTATGAGAAGGGTATGTAATTGTCGTTTGAGTTCTTCTTAGGTTGATAGTTTATTGTGGTGGGATATAAGATAATGGAAGAGGTGGTGGTGTTGTAGGGTGTGGTTAGGGTTCATCATAGGGCTGGATCAGGCTTGCCCAGTCTGAAATTTTGGATTCGAGTCAGGTTTCATGAGCTTTTTAGGGTCTGGCCTAAATGGGCTTGGCGGGCCGAGGCGGGCCTCACATGGGCTTAGACGGGCCGACCTTTTTTTTTCTTTTCAATAAGTCTTTTATAACTTTTTATTACAAATGTTTAGACAACATTAAGAATATTAACTTACTTCATAACATATTGTAAATAAAAATAAAAATAAAAAGGTTTATTAAATATGCTACATATTACATTATTTTAATTAAATATACAATAAGGTTAGGGAGTGCACTTGGATGTGGGTTGTAGTCCAATGTCTTTTATAAATTTTGTTACAAATTTCTATACAACATTGACAAAATTAACTTAATTCATAACGTGTGCGAACAAAATAAAATTTTGATTAAGTTATTCTACATATTATATTATTTAGATTAATAAAGTCTAAAATGAGATTAAGGAGTGCATCAATTAAATCTTTATAATAAAAAAAGGGCCTAGACGAGTTAGGCCAAACGGGCCTAGTGGGCCCGACCTGGCCAAACGATTCTAGGTAGGCCGAGGGTTTCAAATCCTAAGCCCAAACTATATCCAATCAAGAGCAAGTAAGGCCAGACTTTGGCCCATTCAGCCTACCAAATTTGACCCCTGAATTTAGGGCCAAATGGTAATCCCTAGGATGAGGTGTACATTTCCATATGCATTTGTTTGTCTCTTTACGTGCAAGCATTGGCGAACCTACACATGAGTAAGGAGGTGCAACTGCACCTCCTCTCATCGGAAACTTTGGGGTGGCCGGAATTTGTGTCTCCTGGTGGTGCCCACCATGTGTTCGATTAAATGTTTGAAAGAGACTTTGTAATATTCAATTTGATTTCTGCTTCACATAAACTTGTTGTCTTCCAAAATTCCCTTAATGGTGTATCTCTATTTAATAAATATCCATGAGCTTTAATCCCCTTCATTTGGCATATGTCCTTTCTTATTTTCTCAACTTATAATTTAATTTTGTTTTATGCTGATTTCACGTTTATTTATTCAAAGTTTCTCTCTTCCCTATCGACTAATGTAGATGGGTTCATGGACTCCTTGCACTTGGATTTCCCTTACATACTTTTAGCCTTTTGAATGTTGCCCTTCCCATGAAAATTTCCCGAGTCCGCCAATGTGTGCAGGATAAGGGTATATGTGAGAAAGTGTTTTAACTTGATGTACAATGTTGGCTCATGTTGTGATCACATAAGTTTTATGAACTAGTAATTGTCTAACATAATATAAGAGCTATGGTGTTAAACATATTAATTAGAGGGAAAGATGTTGCCTAAGTCACTTTGATGTAAATTATTGGCCATCTGCGACTTAAAATTTAGGATTAATGGTTCTCTAATAGTTCACACTCTTAACTGATTTCTTTTTGTTTGTGTGCTAAATAAAAAGATCCCTAATTTTGGTTGATGTTATTGGATGGTCACTAATTTAGTCAAGAGCGAGTCGGCCAGGATTTGGCCCATTGAGCCTCTGGACTACCCAATTCGCCCATGAACTTGGGCCAAATGATTAATCCCTAAGATTGAGTGTACATGTTCCATATGCATTTGTTTGTCGCTTTACGTGCAAGCACTAGGAAAACTACAATAATCTCAGGGGCTTTTTCCTAATGAATTTCTATTAGTTTATCAAACATTTTATAGCTAATAACATCTGATTATTTATGGTGATTCATGAGAACTTGCATAAAGCAGTTCTTGCTCTTGCTAGTTACTTTATCAACCAATTGCCTCTTTTCATCCATATTTCTTTTGGGCATCATTCTTAAACCAAAAAATAATTGATATATTTATACCCAAGTTATTACAGTCTTATTAGCCAATGGTATGCTGTGGACTTAATAGCTTGGGGAAAAATTCACAACATAACTTTGAAAGGAGAAAGCTAAGCTCAATATTTATTAACACAATCATTATTTTGGTCGACTTTATTGCCTTACAGAGGCGAACAACAAAGTAAACATGAAAAGTCATCAGAGATCATGCTGACGAATAAGAAAAAATCATAGAGTTTAATTTTATGTTTCGATAATAGACAACAAAGTAACCTCCTCTCCAGATCCTCCAATTCCATTTTCACCTCTAAAGTTTACATATGCATTTGCTGATATGATCTACCCAAGAACAGGGACGGATCCACAGAGGAGCAAAGGTGGTCAAGTGACCCATGCAACTCTGGGATCTGCCATTAGATGGGAGAAAATTGACCTCTGCAAACTGCCTCCTCCCAGCGCGCAGCATCCTCCAGGCACGCAGCGCTGCTTGCGCTTCCTTGTTTCTTTTTTCCCTCGAAATCAAAACGACGTTGTCCTATATATATATTATGTATTTAAAAGCCTATGTCTATGTTATATATTATATGGTTCTTTGTCTGCTGATCCAATCAAAAGCTTTTCTTCTTTTTTATTCCCACAGCTGAAGACACGCGCATGCATATGTGTCCCACTTCCATTTTTATTTATTCTCTATGCCCTTTTGTTCATTCATTGCTGCTTTTGGTCCACTTTTTCTTCTGTATTTTTTCATTTCAAATTCCCTTTGGTCTGCTGTGCTTCATTTCCTCCTCTTTGTTGTAGTTTCATCTCAAAATGACCAGGTCACTTTACTTTTTTTTATTTTATTATCATGGCCTTTTGGACAGGTTTTTTTTTAAATTCCGAAATATGCATATAAACATGTACCTCATAATTTTTTTTTAAAAACATGTATGTAATTTTTATTGCATTTTCATTCATTTTTTCGGGTCTTCTATATGTAAAAAATTGTGAGCTTATATATGTTGACCCCGGAGAGCAGATTTCTGGATCCGTCCCCTGCCCAAGAAGCACCCATACTTTATCCATCTTAAGGTTGCACTGCACCTAAGTTTGGAGAAAAATCAAACAAGGCGATATAACCACTAAGTTAAGAGAATTTCAAAGCTTCAGTATCAAAGTTATAAAACTAGAAGTGTTCAAAACTTATCAATACAAGTTCACCTCCAATTCCTGCAAACTACTAGTAGCACACATTTTAACTTGATGTACAATATTGGCTCATGCTGTGATCATGTAAGTTTTATGAACTAGTAATTGTCTAAGAGTATCCATAATCATGCTCCCTATTTCTTAGCTAAAATTTAGCTAAAAAACACAGAAAAACTATTTTAGGAGCTTTCTAAAAAATTTCAACTCCAACCATACTCCCTAATTTGAAGAGTCGTAAATGCTTTACTTCTTTTTTAATTTAATTCCTGATTTACAATAAAATGTTCATATTCAAATAATGAATATTGCCAAATAATAAACTACGAAACTAATAATTTTTTTAAAAAAAATATGTAGTTATAAGAAAAAGGGTGCACTAGTATAAAACTATAAAAGTACAAGACACAAGAGATACAATCGAAAATGACAAAACAAAACAGGAGATGGAATCCAATAAAAACAATACAAAACAACAATAACAAACATAAAAAAATATTGTAAAGAAACGGTGACATATCAAATGTTGGATTAAAATTACTCCCCGTTCGTTTTGTACGGATTTCCATTTGGCGTCCCTTATAATAATTTTCTAGCATTGAAGGCATCCTAGTTGTATCTTGTGACATTATCCTTTCTTCCTCTTGCTCATATCTTTGTCGAATTTTAGCTTACTCAATAGTAATCTTTTCTTGCTCTTGAATAATAATATGTTCTTGAAATTCCATTTCCTTTTTCTCTTCTATGTATTTTTCTAAGAGCAATGAAGTAGGTGTAGTCGTATTCTCATGAATTTGGTCTTTGCAAAACACCTACAGTGAAAAGAATTGGAAAAAAAAAAAGTGTGTTGCTTGCAATGTGGTGTAGGGGCTTTTTCGTTCTAGGCAGTTTGACGAATGGGCTGGGCTGCTGTAAAGAGTAAATGGCTAGAATCGCCCTGTGTCTGAGTTCAAGAATCAGGCCCCAAGAGTGCTTCGAAAGGTTCGTGGGGCCTTAGGAAACACCTTGGCTTCCTCCACCAACAAAACGAACAGTTGCTTACAGATAAATATTTAGAATTGGCATGAAAAGCTTGTGGCATGGGAGCTGAGCATTCGTGAGTTTAGCATGAGAGAGATATAAGGCTTGGGTTTCCTATGAGCAACAGAGGCTTGAAGTAAGGGGAGAAGGAATTTCGAGAGAATTTGTTTAGAGGAGAGAGGAAGAGATGAGGAAGAGGAATGGGTGGCTTAAGTAATTTTCCGCCAGCTGACGAAAGCTCTATCAAGCTCTGGAATAGCTTGCCATAAGAGAAAATGGGAGGAGATAGAGGAATAAGGCTTGGAATTGAAGGGTTCCAGAGATGAGAGGTGATGCTTGCTCTCTCTGAATGTGTTTGTGGGAAAGAAAGGAAGAAGTTGGAAGAAGAGAGCATGAAATTGAAGATTCCAGAGGGGATGCTTGCCTCCAAATCGAGTTATTGGGAGAAAAAGGAAGAAGATGAAATTGAAGGGTTCCATAAGGGATGCTTGCCTTTGATGAGTTCTCATGGTTGCTAAGAGGCTTGCAGCAACCAAAGTGAGTTGGTTTGCTGGGTAGAAGCGCCTCCTTTTATAGGCGCTGGAATACTCAATTTTGTCAAGCCTCCCTCCCCATTTTCTTCACTTTCTTCTATTTAATCTTGTTTGGTGAAACTTCCCCAGCATGAACCCCATAGGTATGCAGCTTTTTGGGGTTCCAAGGTCCCCAGGCCGCTGCACTTCTTCATGTGGGTGAGGTGCCACCCACTTTTCTTTCTTGTTTTCTCACCAAAGCTTGAAGAGGAAAGAATGGGTAAGGGTGTTGGTCAAAATGGGATTTACTTTCATCAGCACATGGGTTTGCTTGGTTTTGATGGTTTGGCTTTGATATGGTTTTAACAAAGATGCTAGATATTTTCCACGATGCTGGGCTGGGCTATTGGTATTTTGTTTCCAGTGGCCTATGAGTTCCCTTTGATTTCGTCAAGCGCTGGAAGTTTTGACTGATGTGGGATTTTTTCAAGTGTTGTGGGCCTTTTCTTAAGGTGATGGGCTATTGGGTTTTCTTTCTAATGCTTACCCATATATTTGGGCTCAAGGAATGGGCTTGAGTTTTGATGCTCCTAAGTAACCAAAAACTTCACCTCTTTGGACCATCAATGGGTCTCATGAATACTTATAACCATCCATACCACAATCCGCTCAGGCAAGCCCCAGGCATTCGCGTGGCTTGGGCCCACTTAAGCTTGTAGCGTGGCATGTTACTTATTTGCTTGGCATGACATGTGTGTAAGTGCATTTGACAAACTCTTGCGTATCCAAGTTGGATTTTTTCCCAAGTTAGGTGTCTTACGGGGCTAGAAATATATTTGGGCTTAGCCTTGAATTTTTTGGGCCTCAACACGTGGAAAGGTGGTTCAAAAATGTAAAATGCAGAAAAATAAAATAAAATAAAATTAAAGACATCATTAAATAAATGCTTAAAATAATAATAAAATATAGTAGCATTTAATTATAGGGAACCACTAGGAGTCTTTTCTCTCTACTCTAGACTTAGGAGCTCCTAGAGGTCTTCCTATTTTAAGAGCTAGATAGGGAGCAGGGTTCAAGGTGAGTTTTTTCAATTCTTCCCTAAATTTTAGCTAAGGAGCTAGTTTAAGGAGCCCATTATGCATGCTCTAACATAGTATAAGAGTCATGGTGTTAAACATATTAATTAGAGGGAAGGGCATTGCCTCGGCAAAGTCACTTCGATGTAAATTATTGGCCATCTGCGACTTAAGATTTAGGATTAATGGTTCTCTAATATTTCACACTCTAAACTAATGTCTTTTTGTTTGTGTGCTAAAAAGATCCCTAATTTCGGTTGACGTTATTTGGATGATCACTAATTTAGTCATAAGAATGGAATTAAGCATGCCGAATTTAATCCGTCTCTCTCTTTTTCTTTTTTTGCCAAATTTCTATCCCGTGGATTGGATTTGGATAGCACCAAAAATATCATTGGCACGAGGCATGACCAAATTCATACGTACCTGAGTACCTCAATATGCCAATTGGATGGATGGACCGTGTTCCTCTTCTTTCTGTAATGTTCCATATTCTGGATTCTTCTTGGTGGGTTCCACACTCTTTGCTCTCCTTTCTATCGTCCACCGAATTTCCCTCTTTCTTTTTGGCATGGAATTGCCAGTCTGTGGATGGATGGGTGCGTTCAATCTACGCGTTCCCTCCATCAATTAAACACTATTTTTTTTTAATTTAATCTTTTTAACCACACATTATACACACTTCTGCATGATATCTACCCTGCCCAGTCCCAGACACTCCATTTCAACCGTACACGTGTATGATTACGTTGTCCCTAATCCTAATCCAATCGAACTCCAGCTTAGCTTAACCATGGTTTGTTGAATTTGTGGTTGAGGCGCTACCGCCAACAGCCCTCCACGCCTATATATAAGGACCCGAAGGCTCTCTAGTTTTTTCCATCCTCGTCTCCAAAGCTGCTTGTCTTTTCGGGTAAGGTTTCCCAGCAGCGCCTTACCCTTTTCAACTTTCATTCTTCTGGTACGATCAATTATTTCCTGCTTTCTGCTACATATATATGATGATTTCGTTCGGCAGTGTTTGATCTCCTTCTTTTGTGTGATGCTTCTGTCTACAAGATGTTTGATTGCATGCACCAATTCATGTGTACTTGGATACAAATTCAATACATGCATCATGTTGCATGTTTCCAATCATTTTTATTATGTGTTTCTTTTAAGATTTAAACAAAACCCACGTACAATTTTTCTTTTTGATAAAAGTTCTTACATACATACATGTAGCTGCAACGCATGTTACGCATCATTCTGAGCAACAGATCGAGCTCAGAGTCTGTGATCCGTTATTATGAGACAGATAGATGTTGTATACACCTTCATAATCAAATTCAAGAATTTCTTGAGTTTGTGATGTTACATGATTCTCAATTAGTTGGAATTGAGGGATTACATGATCGTTGATATTGAAAGGAGGACTAACAATAAATTTGTTCTTTTCGGTGTGTTTTGCAGCCCAATTCGTTTAGATTTTTAATCCAAACAAAAGTACATATATGGTTGAACTAGACGTCCAGATCCCGACTGCTTTTGACCCGTTCGCCGAAGCCAAAGACGCGGATGCCCCCGGAGCCAAGGAGTATGTGCATATCAGGGTGCAGCAGAGAAATGGAAAGAAGTGCCTGACAACAGTTCAAGGGCTGAAGAAAGACTTCAGCTACGAGAAGATCCTCAAGGATCTGAAAAAAGAGTTCTGCTGCAACGGCAATGTTGTCCAGGACAAAGAGCTTGGCAAGATAATTCAGCTCCAAGGTGATCAACGCAAGAACGTGCTTCAGTTTCTTGTTCAGGCGAAGATTGTGAAGAAGGAGCAGATAAAGATGCATGGTTTTTGAAGACTTGGAGTTTGGAAATTGGAGGGAGGGGGCTTAAAATTTGAATAGTTTTGCTACCCTTGTTTTATGTGCTAGCTCTCCTAATAGTCCCTGCACTGGCTCTGGGAAATCTGTAATAACAGAAAATGTGTCTATATACATGTGGAATTTATAGACTTCTCTCCTTGTTGGAGTAATTCTGTGCTTGGTCTTTTTTCGCTTTCTCTTTTGTTGTTGATGATGATTTCTGTTGAATGTTATGGGACTACATTTTTCATCTGCCCAGTTGGTTTTGGTCATCAATCAAATGTTTGTTTGTGTTTGGAGAACTTGGGTTGAGGAACAACGTAGTAGTTCACTAGAATTCGATGTGACAAATTCTTCCCAATCAAGGCTTATCCAAAAGTAGCAGGATCATCTATTCATTTTTACAAACTAGCTATTCGTTTTATAGTATTTTTCTTCTCGATGATGTTGAAAAATGTCCTACGTTCGAATCCGTCTCCCAGTTTTCTCAAAGGAGAGAAGAAAACGAAACCTCCATTTGTAACAAGTGTTAAAAGATATGTGCAAAGATGCAAGCATCAGTTAGGCAGAGACCCATCCACGCAAGCTAAAACTAAATAGCTTTCTCTTCATTGATTCCTCCTAGTTTTCTCAAAAGAGAGAAAAAAACGAAACCTTAATTTGTAACCAAGTGTTAAAAGATATGTGAAAAGATGCACGCATCAGTTAGGCACAGACCCATCCATGCAAGCTAAAACTAAATAGCTTTCTCTTCATTGATTCCTCAAAATATCAACATACTAAAATAAAGTCAACGAAACAAAGATGAATACAAAATAAATAAAGATGGTGGCTCTATGCGCTTGTAACTCAAAACCAATTCAAGTAAAGGCTTCATTGGCAACTATCAAGGACTGCTGGAAAGCAATTGGAAGCAAGTATTACCCACTCATACGGTTCAAAGTCCCCCCTCAATTTACACATATTTCTAAGAGTGGAACTTATGGTTTGCAGCAGTCAGAATGGAATCATAAACACTAGAATAGCTTGGCCTGCGGTTGCGTTCCACTTCTCATCATCGTGGAGAACTCCTCGTAGTTGATCCTACCATCCTGTAAGCCCAACATAATTGAATACTAATGTGCATAATAACGGAGAAAATGAATGATTGTAAGGAGGTCAACTTACATTGTCTGTATCAACTTCAGATATTATTTCCCTAATTGTCTCGTCATCACCCATTCCGTACTCTTTCATTGCTGATTCTAGCTCGTCTCTTGTGATAAAACTGTAATAAAGAACAAATCATTGGCTAGTTAATAATCATTAATGGTTGTCCAAATTCCCCATAAGCCTAATCGCATCCAGTTTCTTGGTGCTCGCTCATTCTGCTAGAACCCTGATCTATATTTGTGAAACTAAGATCCAAATCAACTTGCCTCTCTAGACAAAATATCTTAATGTGCCTCTGTGCGCCAAACTAATTCCAGATGCATGTCTCTCTTATAATCAACAGAAAAGTTAAAATCCCAAGACTCATATCAATTGGTAATCATGTATAAAAAATGAGCATCCACGAATGTGCGGCCAATTCTTAGAGATTAAGAAGAAAAAACTTACCCACTATTATCCTTGTCAAAATATTGAAAGGCTTTGAAAAGATGCTCGTCCCTTTCTAGTCTGTGTCTATGCATTGTAGCAGTGATGAATTCAATGTAGTCAATAGATCCACTCCCATCCACATCCGCCTGAAACACAAAAAAGCTGAATGAGTTGGGTAGGATGCAAAAAGGTAACAAAAAGTTGGGGTATTTTGAAGAAGAAGTCAATAACTTACAGCTTCCATCAGCTGCTTGACTTCAGCCTCTGTAAGCTTAGAGCCAAGTCGAGCCAATCCTGACTTCAGTTCCTCATAAGTGATGGTTCCACTGTTGTCAGTGTCCATGTTTGTAAACATTGCCTTCAGCCCATGGATTTCTTCTTCAGAAAGATTTTCGGCAATAACCTATAATCATATTCATAAATTGTATACTGTATTAGAAGGGAAGCACAACCAGATCCAATGTATGTACTTCTGTTGCGACTCACGCCCTTATATAATGCTTCGCAGATTAAAAAATGAAAGTACTCCATGTGAGAGACCTCTGGATAAATATACCTTCAATGCAAGTTTTTTCAATTTGTTCATTGCTCTGAACTGCTTCATCCTAGAAAGCACTGCACTGTCTATGGGTTTGTCTGACGCTTCTCCACCTTTGATCCATGGATGCTCTAAGTTGGCCATCCAAATTCAGAAGTTTCAGTTAGATGAGAAATCTACCACACATAATCCAAGTAAAGTATAAAAGAAAAGGAAAAGGATTTTGCAAGAACGACAATCTACCATGAATAGCTGTTACAGGAATAAAGGAACTGTACTTTTGAAAAGATGACTCTGCTATCAATATGAGCCTACTATTAGAAATGAGTCCTGGTCATTACCATACTCAATACAGCTTTTTACTTCTTGAAAATCCAAATTTTTTGTTGACCGGAAGAAAAATAAAGTTAATTTATCTTTTCACAAAGAAATGTCAGAGATACGTATTAAATTTGAAATATGGTGTAATTTTTTAAGCAAGGCACTAATATGTGTCATATGTGAAATGTGTGCATATGTTGTCATAATCTTGCTTTCTAGGGTAACTACATTGTCTTCATCCAAAACCAAAACCAAAAACAAAAGACTGCAATACTCATAGCTTCTCTTGGATAATTTGTGGATACAGCACCTAACTAGTTCCATAGTTTGATTATGAAACCTCACTTAAAGAAGGAACTTATCTTTGATTACCTTGTAATCACGCACAAGTGAAGGGATAAGTAAAAACAGAATGCGATTGTTTAAAGCCATACTAAGAGATTCAAAACCATTGTGGGAAAAAAAATAAAAAAAAATATCTTTACATTACTTGGGCACAATTGTGGCTTAAGAGATTTGTACCTAAAACCTGAGCTGAAGTAATTCGTTTTTTGGGGTCCTGTGTAAGCATCTTCCGGACCAGGTCCTTGGCACTGCTTGATATAGATGGCCAAGGTGGACTTGCAAAGTCAATCTCTCCCTCCAATATGGCATCAAATATCCCCTTCTCCGTTTCTGTATCAGTCATTAAAAGCTATTGATCAAACCAACATGAAAGATACAGAACCCGTAAGTAGTACCAAATCTTACAAAGTTAAACAAAACAAGTATAGAAGTGTTCTTTTACCAGCCCAAAATGGAGGCACTCCACTCAGTAAAATATACAATATAACTCCAGCGCTCCAAATATCTATTTCCTTGCCATATCTGCGTTTAAGTACTTCAGGAGCAACATAGTAAGCACTCCCAACTATATCACGATACACCTTCCCTGACAAGAGATTACCATGGAAAGATATATGAATAGCTATGCTACAAGTGGATGCATATGAAACAGAATAAAGATAAATGTTCACTAAAAGGCTAATACATATATCTGCAGTAATGACAAAGAAAATACAGAATCCACACCTTGTTAGTTTTAAAAGACAAAAGAAGTGATACCAAAATGACTATAGGAGTTGAGTTTCTCAATAAGAAAACAATCTAGACCTTAAGAGTATCACAATATGTTTCCATGATGCCATCTTAAGGGATAACTATGAATTCCATGAGACTACAGAATATTGTAGGAAGGCCTGCTAACCAGATTATAAAATTTGGCTAGTTCCAAAAGTACTCAGTTGAACAAAACTGTTAAATATAAATTCTAATAACAGTGTTAAACAAATTCATGTTAACTTAAATGCGGGAAAACTACAGGTCCGGACTCCATACAGAAACACAATGTGGCTCAGATTATTGTTCAAAGATCAGGCTACAGAATTACGACTGCAGACCTGTCCTTAATTGAAGACTCATCTCTTCCCCCCTTCTCCATTTACTTCGTATGTTCCATGACACTTCTTTTGAACTCTCATCTCACTTCCAAGAAAAGAATGGAAGCCAATATGGAAATATGGCAGTAGAAACATGTTTGGTGCACTGTGTATCATGTTTTAAACCTGGCACAATAATATAAATTCAAAGCAGTGATTTCTAAATTGATGAAAGACAATTCCAGTCTGCCTTCCTGAACAAAAGCTCTGTTTTATCTGCCATTCTTAAAGCTAATAAACTGAATATTTAGAAGAAAGTTTTCATAAAGTGCCTATCTACCATCTCAATTGCCAGCTAAACATGCCCTGGTTACCATCATTACTTTTTAAAGCAACTTCTGCCAGATATACTTAATATCCTATGAAATCCAACTATGTTCTGAATTGACTTTGGGCACGAGTTTAGTATTAAATGATTAGAAACATCATTTAGAATGCAACCGAATTCTAGATGAAAAAAAAATGTTTTGATCGAAGACTATTCTGCATTATTCACCTAAAAACTACCATTTCTGTGATATAAATCAATATTGAGTGCCTTCCACTTTAATGTCCTTGTGAAAAGTAGTAAACTTTCAAGCAAGTAAAGCAACTATCCAATGATCAAAAGAAAGAAAGTAGCCAAATTTACCTTCTTCAATGAAAACTGATAACCCAAAATCTGTAGCCTTCAAAAGTGCATTCTCATCCTTGCTAGACAGCAAGAAATTCTCCGGCTTGAGGTCCCTATGCATCACGCCCATAAAATGACAGATGTTTACAACATTAACAATTGCCCTGCATATTGAAGAAGCTGCTCTTTCACTATAATGACCTTTGGCAATGATTCTATCAAAAAGTTCACCACCTGCACATAGCTCCATACAAACATGCACAGATTGCTTGTCCTCATAACAACCCTTGAATTCCACAATGTTGGCCTGCCCACTCAAATGCTGCATAATCTGAATCTCTCGCTTAATATCCTCCTTGTCATTCTTGGTGACAAGCTTCCTCTTTGAAATTGACTTGCAAGCATATTTATTGCCAGTTGAATTCTCAGTACAAAGGTAAGTCACACCAAATTGACCTCTACCCAATTCTTTACCAATAGTGTAGTGCTGCTTAACATCCTCATATGGCTTGCCAAGAATTGTGTCTGGCCTGAGAACTGGTTTGGGGCTCTTGACTGGAACTGATGGCTTCCATGCTGGTTGAGGTTCTTGATGGGCTGCTGCCAACCCACGTTTTTCAGGTAACTGGTGGTGGGCTTGCTGAGCAGAGGGCTTGGGTTGGTGAGCAACAGGTTCATGGGGTTTCTGGTAGTGTGCCCCAGCTCCCCCTCCTGATCTGTAACCGTTATATTGTGGCTCTGAATCTTTGCTTTTGCTTAGACACTTGCCCATTTGTTGTTACTGCTCAAATACAACTATGCTGAAATTGCAGGAATAAGAGCAAAAGGGTTTGGATCAGAAACTCAAAAGTAGAACATAAGTTGAATATTCCTAGGAATGGAAAAGACCCAAATGCAAATGGGAACTTATGAAGATAATCCTGAAATATAATAAATTTCAGAGGATGAGAAAGCAAAAGAATTTTGGATCAGAAATTATATAACAGCTGAACTAGAAGTTGCTAATTTAAGGAAAAGGTCGAGAGAGAGAGAGCCCAGATAAGGATTTGAAGAAATTTAATGCAGAGCATGTGATAAAGAAGGGAATTTGGGATTTCAGTTTGGACAGGGTTTAAAGGAGAAAGGATCAGACTTTTGGAGTTTGATAAAAGTAGAATACAAGGTAAAGTAGAGCTTGGTCAACTATTCAATGAAGTGGGAATTGTTGAACAATTCATTCAGGACTTCCGAATTCCAATGAAAAGACAGAGACAGCGACACTGATGAAAACAGAAAAATTATATAAAAAAAATTTAAGGAATAACAAAATACTATATCAGGTCTTTCTCGTTAAATACAAAGTTGACTAATTTATTTACAATATCTTCTTTCTCAATATTCAAGTAGTTTATAAGATACAAATGGGGAAGGCTTGGAACTTGGAAGGCATTGAAGAGTGGCAGATATTTTGATTCAATGATGCATCTAACATGGGTTTGGTTTGGATGGTATGTGACTCACCAACATAAGGCAGTAAACTACCATTAAACCCAATTTTAAATGCATTAAACATTTTAGTAAAACCCACTTTGCACATGTATTGTAAAATATAAACAAAATAATTGAATCATCTGGAATATAAAAATGTTATTAATCAATTCACGAAACACAAAGACCACTCAAGAAGAAGACCCATAATTAGCCATCGGAGAAAAAGACTACATTTGCAAAGTCTATGATGACCAAATTCATTAATATCAAAGTGTGAAGGGAACTCTTGGTGCTAATTCAATCATGGTTGCTCTTTTTGCTCCATTGTTTTATGCTTTTATGAAGAGATTGTCTATACCATAATATTAGAGGAATTAAAAGATTTAAAATTTTAACCACCATATAATATAATGTGACAAATGTAAAGTAAGGTAGTCGATTTTTTTTTTCTTTTTTGGATAATAGAGAAGGGGGATTTAATTTTAGACGTCTTCGAACAAAATGGACAAAATTATCACTAGAATTATAGAGTGGTCGTTGGAGTGTGACAATTTACTATGGACACAAAACATTAGTGGATAGACATTTCTCTTATTTATGTATATCACAATTTGACATATATACAAAATAATTAAAAATAAATAATATATATATACATGCATGTTAAACTACGACTCACAAAGAGAAAAGAGACAAATATTTTCTCTATAATAAACTTCTTTATCATTAATACCCAAATTGCAAAAATGGGAACTGTGCATCACAAGGTTAAACACGGTCATGAACATGGGAATTCTCAAGCTATCCGATCAATTTAGGGACTGAAAATAAGTGGGACTCAAATGGAGCATGTATCACGCAAAAAAAGATGTAGAGAGTACAAAAAAACACTTGTGTGAAACGAGGATAGCAAAACAGTGTTATTCCTGATATGCCATACGGCGGTTTTTTTTTTTTTTTATACGTGTCAATATATGATTGATTGGGATAGAACAGTGATATATGAATATCACTCAAGTTTTTCTTATATTGGATTGGACACGTAGCCACATGGGTCTTTGTCGTGATTCGGATAGGAAAAGGGAAACAGAAAACGTGTGCATCGGTACATGGCAGCGGGACCACCCATGGGTTTTTCTCTACCAACTCTGCTGAACAAGTCTCGTAAATAATTGCAACTTTGAAAGGAAAATGGACGTTTGCAAATTGCAAGTACGCGTTTTTGAATGCTAGGTGCTTGTGCTTCCACACGCTTTGAAGCAATGACCCAGTTTGCCATGCCCAAAACCCCAACACGAAGGAAAGTCCCTCTCTCTTGGAAGCATCCCCAAAAATAAATATAGAAAGAGTGAAAGTTTCATAGAAGCATAATTGTGGGAATGACATGATCGGGACGGTCGTCACGTGTGTAACTCATAAGTGCCTACGAGATTCATTATTATACCAAGAGTCTAAATTATAAAAATACCCTTTATAAAATAGACTTTAAAAATACACTTAAAGTTCCATTTACAACATAACAAAAAGGTTTTTAACTTATTTTAAATTACAAAACTGTCATTGATTTCTTAAAACAAACTCAACCCCAAAATCTCATAAAAAAACTCAAAACACTCAGTAGAGCATCAACGTAATTTAATGATCAAAATTAAATTTAATAGGGCAAGTTGTCATTTTTGGGTTCTTTTTGAGTTTGTTTATAGAAATTAAATGATGTATAATTTATTTATAATTTTAATACTAAGAATTGGTATATGACTAAATATCTCAATATTTTTCTCATGGGAATAGATAATGTGTGGGAAAAGGTATTGGGTGTGCTTATCCTGGGCTTATTATTGAGTTTTGCGTAAAAACCCTAAGAAGTTTTCAGAAGCAACAAAATCTAACAGTAATGTAGCTTGCAAGCAAAAATTCTGTAGCTCAGCAGCAACTGCCTCAGGCCCTCAGGCCTAGTGTGTTTCTCATGCAACTTTATTTCATTATCATGTCTCTGTCTTGTTCGTGCTTTTTCTAAAGTTGGATTTATATATAGGGCTGAGAGTTTTTCTGTTTTCAGCATACACAACAAAAATTAAGAAGTAGACCTTCTTTTCGGCTTTTGATTTTGTGATTGTTTCCCATTCTTCTCACGTGAAAGAATCGATCTTGCATTGTCGAACTTAGTTAAGACATTAACTAAGAGCAATACTATTAGATCAAAAGTTGATTTACCGATACTTAAAAAGTAAGCATTTTACATGTATAACGTGTTAGGCCACAACATATTGGATAAGGATTAACATGATTAGTTAGCACTCAGCACTAATTATTTTTGTTGAGAAGTTCGTAAGCACTACGTTAAACGTGATTTATTCATTTGCTTTGGTCAAGTCCCAACCCAAAAGTTGCCAACTGATCATGCCCATCCACTGAGACAAATAATCATTCTCTCTAATCTTCCATATTTTAATCGCCAAGATGGCCAGGCTTGTACCAACCATAATAATCACCCTCGCCTCTATATTTATTTGTTTTCAGCACCAGAGATTAAGGGCTCATTAAAGAGTAATTTTGGGAGTGCTAAAATCACTTATGAAGAGAAGCACTTCTTACTTGTTTCTTCATGTAATCACTTTAGGTGATTTTAAGTGATTCTGGGAAACCACTTAAAATCGTCATAGAGAAGTGATTCTCCATAGAAGCGATTATCGAACTATCCAAAATCACTCCCAAATGAGCCATAAGTGATGACCTCTCCTAATATAATATATATCAACACTAGAATAAAATAAAATAAAAGACAGGCTTATCTTAGTGTACCTTTTGAGATCTTTATTCATTTTCTTTCAGAAAATTAAAGAAAATTAGATTTAAAAAATTGGCATCCATATTCTTTTTCTAGACAAAAATCCAATAACTTGTTTTGGTCGGATGAGTTTAACCATTGACCAATCAGACAGTTGTCTTATAGGGGTTGTCTCGGTGTAAAACCACCTCATTAGCATTTACCAGCATATCAGAGTGGTTAATCTTTAAAATATGTAGAAACGTTGAATCTGATTAATTTGTTTACATTCAAGTTTAAACTTATTCAGACTAACTGATTTGTTTGAATCTTTGACCCATTTAATCTCCACAAAGGAGATGAAATGGGGGAAACATTGATCCACCGAAGTAATACAGAAATAAAGAGGGCACCAGAAAAATGAAGAGAAAAAAGGTTTTTATTCTGAGGTGTATTTGTGTGTGATAAATTTTGAAGAACAATGTAATGGGCAGAACTAACTTCAAAAAGGAAAATTAACCAACTGAAAAGAGCTGTGATAAAGGTGAGTTTCATGCCCTCTCAACTTTTGGATTTCTCCACAAGAATAATCCGACCATTCCACTCAGTCTCATCTAGAGCTCTGATTGCTGCATCGGCATCTTCATCCCTTTCCAAGGTCAAGAATCCGAATCCACGTGAATCTCCAGACCTAAGAAGAACAACATAATATGCAAAAAAAAACTCAACTCAAAGAAGAAAGCAATAGAATGCATCATCAAGTATCAATGTCAAACACCTCATTGTCATCGTATGCAAGTATAAACTGCACAATTACCTTTTGTCTCTAACAATACGAACATCTCGTACTCGGCCATACCGAGAAAACTTCCTTTCCAGATCTCTCTCTGTGGTCAAAAAGCTAAAACCTGCAACAAATAAATTTCTTCCAGGTTTCCCTAATCCAGTTTTCCTATTAGGCGGCGGTGACCATGGTTTCCTTCTAGGCGATTGGTGATGAGAATGATTCTTTGGAGAAGGGGACCTTTGCATTGGAGAATGCCTTCCCCTATTGTAAGTTAAAGGACAAAATATTAGGGGACCAAACTAGATGATAAAGAGACACAGACAGACAGATGGATAGATGGACAGATAAAGACCTTTGCTACAACCAAAGAGTGAAAGGTCCACTCATTAAGCTCCATATCCATTTAATTTTAAAACCTTGTACTATTCAATGTACAGAATCCTGAGTTAACGGTAATGCATATGAGATAAGGAATCTTTTTGACATATTTCAAAAGAACAAGAAAAATTGTTCGTAGAGAGCTAGTTCCCACCATATATGATGTTTCATGAAGGTTTGATGTGTTAAAATCATATTTTCAGGAATTTGGGCAGAAACATAGGTGTTTCAAAAATGCAGTTTTCTAACTGCTGAGTTGGTCATTGGATGGGAGTACCATATGAAAGAGATAAACCAAAACTTTCACTTTCAGATGTCTTACAACTTGTTAAAATTATTAAATTGTTGCCATTTGAAACTGATACTAGTAGAATTTTAACATAAGATAACAGAGAGGCTATAGATGTTAACCTTGTCGATCTATGATGAGCTCTTGAATATGGGGACCTTGATCGAGATCTCTCATGATAAGCCCTCTGGTAACCATAAGAATCTCTATGCCGAATGGGTGATCGTGACTTCAATCTGTCCCTTCTCCCATAATTTGATTGTGAGCGATGGGACCTTGGAGGTGAGCAATGGGACCTTGGGGGTGAGCGATGGGTCCTTGGAGGTGAGCGATACGACCTTGGGGGTGAGCGATGGGTCCTTGGAGGTGAGCGATACGACCTTGGGGGTGACCCATGCGACCTTGGGGGTGACCCATGCAACCTTGGAGATGCAGATATGTGCTTCAGAGCAGAACTATCCCTATGGTGGGAAAATTGTTGAATGCCCTGTGTAGGCGGGAGATAATGATCAGGTGAAGAAATATGTTGGCTATGTGATCTTGGTGCAAGTGATTGGTCTTGAGAACCTTGATGAGAAGGCAAATCCTCGTGGTTATTGGGCAAGTGGCATGATGAAGGAGAGTCTTCAGGCGAAAGTGACATTTGTCTTTTTATTCGAGGAGATATTGATCCTCTGGCGATTCTTCCGAGAGATTGAATATCAGAATTGCCGATGCCTGGGTTATTGTTCTGACCTGGCGACTCATCTTTCTTATTTTCATTATCCCACCTGTGCAACTTAGGAGATGATAACAATTGCTCTTTCCATTCATCACTAGCTTCCCTTTCTACTTCATGAATGGAAGGCTTAACTAATTCATATTGTGACCTCTCGGAATAAATCATTTTCGCTCTTCCAGCATGAGGTACAGCAGTAGGCCTACCCATGTTAGAATCGTCCTCTCCCACTCCCTGGTTTGCACGTTCTGTCAGAGGAGACTCCTGTGAATGAGCAGAATCTTCAGTTCCCATTTCAATATGGAAAGTTTGCGACTTAGATTGAGAGGAGGGATTAAGAAAATTACTGCCATGCAACTCATCCATCTCACCTTGGTAATGGTTATTGTCCTTCAATGGAGACTCAGTCCTCTCTCGCTCATGGACAAATTTTGTTTCAATGGCACTGTCTTGATCAGATTCAGTTGGGACAGAGTAAGATTTTTCCGGAAGAGATTCTGAAATTTCATATTTGAAATCTACATCTGCATGGATTGAGGGGGGACTCTGTTGCTCAGGTTGGTTCAGATCCTCATTGAGACAATCCCTTTTTTCAAATCTCTTTTCATCAGCATAACGATAAGCCTTTTCTACGTTATCAACTGCAAAGTTAAGGTCTGATTCTCTAGCCAATGTTGAATCATCCATGTTTTCCATGTGCTCTCTAGTAAATCCAGTATCCCTGAAATTTATTCAATCATAATAAGTAATAAGCATAACATACATCTGCGCATACAACTGAAAGAAATCATATTCAAGTCCCATGTGCAAATTTTGAGGCAAAACTGAATCATATTTAAACCAATTAAAACTGGTACTTGTAAACTATCATTTTGTAAAGCGCAATTCCATTATATTTAGAATTGAAATGAGCAATTCTTTGTTACAACTAATAGAAATTTGGTGGGGTCTCAATTCCCCTCTTAAGTCCACACCTTCACTCCAAAAGAAAGTGAACAAAAGATTACCATTGTAAAGGAACCTTTTCTAATATAATTGAAGCTAAGCATGCCATCTAGAACAAGTTAGCATTGTGAAAAATATTAAAACGTTACTAATCCATTTAGAATGCAAAAGATTAATCATGGTAACGAAAAACATCAATATACAACAGTTTTCCAATTCAAGCCAAAAGGCACTACAACTCAAATTCTACAAACGAGAACCAGGACACATTTTCACAGCTAGAATGATGTAGTAATTGCAATTTGGAACCATTTTTGGAGCATAACTACGCAGAAACTATTCTCTTTATCCCTCACCAGTCTCATGCAGCTCTTCTCTCCCACTTTATGCCCTACACAATCGTAAGTAAAAGAATTCACAACTAAGTACAATTATGTATTCACCTGCAGACGCATCATTCTCAACTTTTTTCCAGTAACCATATATGTAGCCATACTTATCACTTCTGAATTCTTTCAATACGAATCGAATACAACCCCCTAAATTCTCTACATGCCAACTTCTTTCAATGATAACACTCCAAAACTAGAAAACCATTTCCAACATACTACTAAATACCACAGATAAAGCCAAGTTCCACAATGTAACGTTTTCACATCATTCTATGGGAGCCCAAGACATCTGAAACAGTTTTGCTGCAGTTTTTGATACCCATAATCTCAAAGACAATTATAACTTAACGAAAAACCAACAGAACAATAATTTAAACAAAAAGATTGAAGCAACTAAATTTGAGACCCTATGGTGTCCCATACCATCTCAGCATTTGTGAAAAAAAGCTATGGCCCACAAACTTAACTGACAAACAGAAACTTTATTCTGAATTTTCCAGCAAAAAAAAAAAAAAACCTTTCTTCTGAATTCACAGTCGCTAACAAACAAAGGTACCAATACGAAAATTTAATTCTGTACAAATATTAAAAATTAATACCCTACTCTCCTAAACGGACACAACATACAATCCAATTCCAGGGGAAAAAATCGTTTCCGTATTCCATAAAGAAGGAGAAATAATTGAACTGCAATCTTATACTTTTAATAAAAAATAATTATAAGTGATAAGATAGTTGAGATATTACGTACCTTTTGTGGATATTTTTATATGCGAATTTGGCTTCTTAAACACTGCTCCACAGATTGAGCTTCGACTGGTCGTTAATGGCTGAAGGCAGAACGGGAAGACGAAAGAAATTAAAAGGAAGTTATGTTTTACGTTTTGTCGGATCTATGGGCGAACTCAAATAAAATTGAAAACCTGTTTTGGCGTCCGTTTCGGGTTTCTTCAAGCACCATGATAAAAGGTGTGAAGTTTTTCTCTAGACTAAATTTTAAATAAAATAAAATAAAGTTAGGACCCAACACTAAAAATATTTTGTTGCATTTATCTAAGGACAAAATTTTTAAAAATTGGGGAAATAAAATCGCATTATCCTTGATCTTTTTCAACATTTAAGAAGGGAAAGTTTGATGGGTTTGGTTTGGTGTGGGTGTTCAATTTGTGTGTCAATAAGTCGTGTAGTAATTTTATATAGGTGCATGGTTTATCAATAAATAAATAAAAATTATTGATGGGTGATTTTTTTAAAATCCACAGCGATAGTCTAAATTATAAGGAGAGAATTTCTCACACACTATTAAGTTGTTATAGGTTTCCAAAATTTTGGGTCTCCAAATTTTTTTAAGCCCACTTATAAAAGAAACTAAAAGAGGCCCTTTGCATATCTAGACTTCAGTTTTTGAATATAAAAGACCTTTCGACAAAAGAAAACAAGAAATTTGGGGCATGAATAAAAATCACTTCTTGGAGTTCTCTGGTCAACAGCCTGGATGTCGAAATGCAGACCATCCATCTCCGCATCCAACCTACAAAGTCTCGAATCACCCACCCAAACCTCCCATATTTGTCTGCGCCACCCAAGCACCATCACAATTTGCTTTCACAAAACCATGCCGAGGTTTTTTCCATACCACATGGACCTGTTTAGCTTGGTCGGGGGGTTTAGGTAGCTCATTAATTAATGGAGCTTTGGGCATGGAAGCCTCCCGGTATTCCCCCACCTGCACTATCATGGAATCCATTCCTGGGCTTGTGAGAATTTTTAAGAGGCTCAAATGGGCATAGATCCCAATTGAGTCTCTAAAATGTGAGCACCCATGGTGGAAGAGCCCATTTAGTCCTAACATCCCAACTGAGTCTCTAAAATGCGATCACCCATAGTGGTAGAGTCCATTTATAGCCCCATTGTAGACGTTTTATCTAATCCCGTACATGGGGCTTGAAAATAAGGTAAATTGGTGATTGAAAAATGGGGGTCTATTATACTTGTTTAAGGTCATAGGATCATATATGGCCATCAGGTCAGTGAAAAATGACATTGATTTGCAAATCAGGTAAGTCTAAGTTTGAAACTCTCATAACACTATAGTAGTATGTGTGTGAGAAATCTCTCTCATTGTAATTTAGACTATCGATTATATTTTAAAAAAATAAACTATTTCGCATGATGCAAATTGAGTGCTCTTTACTGTGCAAAACAAATTAAACACTTGAGCGGAAATTACATTTTCCTTTTTCTTTGTTTCTTCACAAATAAAGTTAATTATCACAGACAGACCAAATGTAGTGGATGTTCATGAAAGTTGGTCTATGGTACTTTTCATATCCTGTAATTATCACAAGGATCACAGTTACATAAACCATTTTTTCTCTTTGGATTACCTTTGCTTGTCGAGTAGTTTTTTCCTTCATGCAATACCAATTAAATTACTAGTCAATATTAAACTTCTTTTTTTCTTGCACAAGCACAGAAATGTCTTGTCAAAATCTTTGTGGGGTTGCTGTTGTAGCGGATGGCATTACAAGCTGGAAACTGGAAACCCAAGTCTCTGCATTTATTTATTTTGGCGAAATATCAAACAAGACAGAAAGATAGCAATCAATGGGTGAGAAAAAAGGGTGGCCAAGTTTGCTTAAAAAATAAAACTATAGATCCACCATTCAAATATCACATACCTACTATATTCTATATATCTACCATAATTAATTATAGTACCACCCTTGGCCCCCTTACTATTAAAGTTCAAGCCCACAGAAGCTCAAAATCCCAGCACCTGGTTTTGCTTAATTAATTTCCTACTCAGTTTTAGACTTCAATTAGTCCCCACCCCACCCCACCCCACCCTAGATTTAAACTGCCAAGATATTAAGATTTCCTCTTTTGTTTGAATTTATGTATGCTGACAAGAAAATAACTAGAACTGAGTAGGGGTACCAATATGGATGGCCATGGCTTCAATTAACCATTGGAAATCAAATCCCATCTTTGTGGTACAATAAATATACTCTGCAACTTGATCATGCTGTGGACAGCAACTGGGCACAGAGGCTACCTTATCTGCTCAAGAACTGGCCCATTGGATTGAGTCCCCCATTTGGATGACACTAGTATTTAAAAACCACCAATGAGAATTACATGAATATTCATCGTGAAGGAATCAGTTCAACTGGTTTTTAGTACCGAACTGTTTTTTTTGGCTTTTGGTTCGAGGGTAGATGCCCGTTAGGCTTTACAAGTGGGCAAAACCGCTTTAATACCATGAAGGAAATTGAGATTTCACCTCAAAATCAATTGGCAATGTGGAGGAGGAACCCAACTCCTTATAAGCCCTTGTTATGTTTCTCAACTTTTCAATGTGTGACATTTCTTCACATTCTCACTACATCCGGTATCTATAAAACTGCGGTCTCACAATATATAATGTATTGGACTTGTATCTATTGTCAGATATAGTTATGAGTTGGTTACTCTAATGCTATCATGGTAGAAAGTCTTTAATTTTTTTTTCTTGTAGCATATGAAGATTTGAACATGGTATATATGTGACTTTACACCACCACTAGACTGAGAATTCAATCCCAAAATTGGAAGGAAGTTTATGTTATTCCTATATATATTGTCCTTTAAAAAAAAATCTTTAAAAGGGAGTTCATGGTATTCCTATATCTACTGTTCATTTAAAGAAAAATACCAATACCACATTCTAACCCTCCTCATGCATGAAGTCTCTCAATACCAATACCACAGTATACCAATACCACACTAGTACTATACCAATACCACACTTTACCATAATCCATTTTAATATCAAATTTTGTTTTACAATAGTTTGATTAGGAAATGGGATATATGGTAAACGTACGACGCAATTGTTTTATATTGCAAAAGATCTAAAGTACCAAAAAAAAAAGCAAAACGAAAATGAAAAGCAAATCATGCCTTAAACAAGCATTAATCATAGAGGGTTGCTTGCTCAAGTGAGTAGCATTTCGTGTTGTCTCATTCCTGCTCGCCAAGTTGCCTTCTCAGTAAAATAATATGTAACACTTGTAAATTGTGGCACTTGGTTCTCTTCCTAGCTCTCTTAAATGCCTAGCCCTTCACCTCCTTACCCTTTAAATACTCATCCTTTGGTTGCTTACTTCACTCCCAAAAGCAATACCGTTTAAAGCCTCATATTTGAGTGTGTTCTCCCACTTCCCACTCAAAAACACCATGTCTGGCTTGCCCATTTCTTCTATGATGAAGGGATGGTTTTCAGGCTTGTTGAAAGCCACATTCAGGTCTAAAGAGATTGTTTCTTTGTGGGTTTTGACTGCAATTGGCGACGGTTCAAGAGGTGGGGCTTTGATAAGTGTTATAAGCAGAGTTGTTTTTACTGCAATTACCTGCATTCTTGCACTAGGTATGTTTATAACCCTTGACTTCATTGGTTTTCTTCTATGTCTCAGTTTTGAAAGGGTGACACAAAATTTAGCCTATTCATTGAGAACACAGAGTCACTTGTAAACAGTTGTGGGTTTTGTAGGAGGGGCTATAATGGGAGCAATTCATGGAGCCATCACAGGCCAGACGACGGAGACCGGGTTGGTTACTGGAGCCGGAATAGGTTGTCTGGCTGGGGCAATTGCAGCCATTCAGTTGATGGATTTGGGAGTTGATGGCCAATCATTGTCTAAGGTATAATGCCTTGTGTAAGTTTTCATTTCGTGCTTATAATATGCATAAGCCAATGAACCACAATGTAACAATGAATAACCACACATATGACAGAGACTCTCGTTTTCCTACTTTACTTAGATATTTAAGATTCCCTCTTCGTATTGGATTTTATAATAACTTTTTCTTTTATAGGTTGCTCTCTTGGGGGGTATGGTAAATGGGACGGTGTTTATGGATTGGGTAAGTTCTGCAGTGCTAAAAGCCTATAACTGGCAAGTAAGTGTTTCCCTTCATATAGACCAGCAATGAAGTAGTTTTTTTTCTTTTTCTTTTCTATATAGTAATTAATTTGAGTTACAATGCCAAATTTATTGAGCAGGTTAGCAATCTGGAAACAACTTATAGAGAGATTTCTGGAATTTATGACATTGCTGGAGCTAAGGGCTTATCCCACGAATGCATTCAAAGGCTCCCTCAAAGTGCATTTCGTTCTAGCAATATGACTGAGTATTGCAATGACTTTTGCTGCTCAATTTGCTTGCAGGTGGGGCAACATACATATAGTATATATAAATATATTTATTATTATTATTATTAATTGCAACCAAAATTAGGATCCAAAATGTTTGAAAAGTTGTTGTAGTTTTCCATTAAATTGTGAGTTCACAGTCACTTTTCACGTTGGGTGTCTCACACATAAAATAAAAGGGACTATGAGCTCACAATAACATAGCATATAAATTATAAAAAATTGTATCTTCTTTGCACACTCTCAAAATATTTTATGTGTGAGACACCCAACATTTTTAAATTGTTTTGCTCCACTTAGTAAAGTGTATACAATGTTTTTGGAAAGTACAGGTTAGAATTAGAATATGTCAATGGTTTGATACCTTCCAACGAAATTAAAAAAACATAGTATAATTTCGGACAAATAATTTTCCTCCTTTTCTCTATGGCCTACGATTAACCAAATGTTGGGTTATGAGTTATCACTATTTACTCACAATTTGATTTTTTATGTTTATATTTGCAGGAACTGAAGGAGGGAGAGTGTGCAAGAGAACTTCCCACCTGTAGGCATTTCTTTCACATGGCCTGCATAGACCAATGGCTAACACAACAATCATCTTGCCCAATGTGCAGAACACGTGTTGATACTGAAAACGCTTAAACTTTAATGGCATGTTTATTAATCTGTAATTGGATTATGAGGAATTGAATTGAGGAGGAGTTGGATTGAGGAGAATTAGATTCCGGATTCCAATTGAAGTTGTTTACTAAATCATATGGAATTAGGGTATGAGTAATTTCTAAAATGTCCTCGTTGTTGGGTTAAAGTAGATGACAATTTTGAAATTTTAAAAATTGTGTGAGAATATAATGGGTAAAAAAGATGAATTCCTAATGAGTTAGTTCTCCATGAATTAAGAATAGGGCTTCTTAGATCTAGGTCCAAAACGATTAATTGCCATTGGATTTAGTCCACTCATTTTTTGTTTTAGATGTAGGTCCTTTAACATTTATTACTTCTTTTGTTGTGTTGATTTTACCCTTCGAGGTAAATAAGTAAAACACATTGAAAATCTAAATTTATTGCATTATTTCTGTGTAATTGAATTTTAGAATTTAAATTTTGAATTCTTTCCTTGATAATATTCCTAATATAGGGATAAAATACAATTTAATAAAGACTCACATATTATACCAATCGATCAGACAATCATCCACATTAAATTATGTATCTGACATGCAAGTAAATAGTTTTATTATTAGCAACGAAAAAAACTAAGTGATAAATCGTGTTACTTATAAGTTAGGAACATAAATTAAAAGACTACCTATAAGTCAGATACAAAAATAGACAAATAAAATTATATGTTACTTGTAAAAAAATAAAGGTACATAGAATACTATTACACATTATCGAAAATATGAAAAAACACATATATACCTATGCAATAGGCAATAAGAAAATATACCTACATCGAAAATAAATGCATTTTTTCCTTTGTCAAAGCATTTCAAGACCCACATAAAATAAATGCATTTTTCCCAATAATTATGCATTGAAGAAGTAAGAAATTAGTAGAGATTGGTTTGAAGGAGCATGACTGTAAGTAAAACGTAATTTTTGGGATATGTTTGCTATATTTTCCTTTTCTATTCAATGCCAAACGTTGTAAATAGCTAATTATTATGACTTAAAGGACTATGACCCGATTCAAGTCATAAAAGGCAACATTAGAACAAAAATTGATTTTTAAAAATAAATAAATAAAAAGATTACATCAAAAAAAATATTTAAAAAGGAATGTAATCCTATGTGGCACAAAAATCAAAGGACTTGAATCAAAGTCACCAAATTCGAGAATTAAACTCAACTCCTCAATGAGAATTTGGATCTATATCAATTTTTCTAATTAGAATACCACCAAAGAATTGAATTCCTCCAAAATCAGGAATTCAATTCCTAATTTTGTGTGGGCACCATTTACTTTTTAATTTTGTGTGCGCTAATTAAAGCGCACGAAATTTGTACATGTATATTACCTTAGTGAATATTTTTCTTATCATACATACATGCATGAATGAATCTTCATTCCTAATACATTTGCGTATAACAACTACATATTAAAAACATTTTCAATACAAGTTTTCATATTTCTATTTGGAAATAGCCACGTTAGTACAGTTAGGAATTTAAAAGACAGAGTTATGGCACCTGCAATATTAATATAAGCTACGCGTAAAAAAAAGGATATTAATCTAAAATTCAGATGCAGAGTAGAGAGCACATTTGTTCTAACCAACTTGTTCGTCACATGTGAACTTTACTGCTGCACAACAAACCTAATAACATTTTAAGTTCCAATAAGATGCTACGGGTATGTTTGGTACGCTTCACTACACTGGACTGGAACTGGAATAGGCTAAATAGCACTCGAAACCCATGTTTGGTAAAAGATCGGGACTAACTTAAATGAGACTATATAGTCCAATAGTGAAAAAAAGGCTTCACTCGCCCGTCTAATATAATGAGCCCGAAAAGTGGTTCACTAAATAGCACGTTCCTAAATAAAACACGCTAGTCCGACTCATCTCTTTAAAAAATATTAGGATTTTATTTGTTTTCTTTTTATTATTATTTTAAATTTTTAATTGGAATTTTTAACATTTATTTATTTATTAGGTCAAAATCCTTAATTAAATTTAAATATTACAAGAATTATTTTGATATTGCATTTGACCACATTTGTATTTGGAAAATCAAACTATAATAATTGACAAATGCTTGATATTCTTTTTATATTGAAACAAGTTTAATAATCCATGATGTGCTGCTTTCTTTATCGCAAGCAATTATTACCTTGTTAAATTATATTTTCAGTTTAAAGTCAAAAGTCAAATATACAAAAATTATACATATATATATTCTTTTTTTCAATTATTTTTTACTTGGTCTTCCATGAAAGACGTAGAATTATATAAAGTGAGTTTAGCTCCTTAGTAATGTTTCGAACCCACAAAAAATAGAAGATTTGTAGTAGTCTTGGGGCAAGGCTAAGGAGCAACTAAGATTTGAAGTGCGAAATCAAACTGTTATTTTTGTACGAATAAGCTAGTAGATTGGCTTGAAAAGCTATGAATCCCATCAAGTTTTAATCTTTATAAACCACCAATTAAATTGTGATTTGTCTTCCAAGAAACTATTTCAACAATACTTGTTATGACTTCTAAATTTATATTGCAGACCTACAACATTAGGGGAAAAAAGGAAGGAAAAAAATGGAGATAACCAAATGACTTGTTACGAACTACTTGAAAATAAAACCATCAATTGGAGATTAGCTGTGATCATGGAGAGATATTTTAAAGAATGAAAATGAAAAAAATGAGAAACTCACAAGAATTTAGTTGAATGAACAGCTTGAAACACATGAAGCCTCTTCATCAATCAAAATATCAATGCTCTTGTCAGCCAAGATCATCAATAATAGAGAGAGAGAGAGAGAGAGAGAGAGAGAGAGAGAGAGAGAGAGAGAGAGAGAGGACTAACAAATCAAACCACAAAGCCCATCTCTGAAACAATATCAGGCAGATTCATTCAACATTTTAAGAACTTCTATAGTTAAATGCCACGCTTAACTCACCTTCCTTAACTATTAGGCCAGACTTTCTCATAGACCAAATAGAGTTTATGTGCACAAGGGATGTCTTCGTCCAGAATGTAGCTAGCTGGGTACCACAAATTAGAGAATCTACAAGTCACCATTTGTCTAAAAAAGACTTCTCTCTGTAACCAAACAGAGCATAATCATTTATTACATAACTATTTCAATACATAACTAGGCATTCTTGATGGAATAATTTATTAACACCACATGCACTGCATTAACCAAACAATAATGATATGCAAGCTGCAACAAAGATAGTCATGGACATACATTTTACAATTACAAGAGAGAAACTAACCATTTCAATGAACTAGTTCCATGAGTATGGTTTTATCCCAAGCTGCACTGCTTTTTCCTTCTCTTCCTCTGTCAATGAAGTGAAGCAAACCATAACTGCAAAACACAAGCAATATCAGTACAAGGACTTCTAACAGCTGCTGGGAACATAGATTATAGTCTTTCTTACCTTTTAGAGTCATTGAAGAGATCTACAATAAGAACCATCCAGTGCTTGTGAAACTGATCATGTGGAATATATGATTTGATAAAAACTCTTGACATCAATGGACCACTTCAAATACAAAACTAAAAGGATACATCTCATAGTTTCAAGAATGAAAAGTTACCGAAATCAGAATTCCAAGCTTCCCTAAGAGTCATGAGAGCACACACAAAGACCTATACTTATATATGAAGTTATCAATATTATATGTGCGAAAACAATTGGCTAGAAGGTCAGACATAAATTATGATGATTGAAGTACCTCCTCCTACTATCAAATTAAAAAGACCTATGCAAATCTGTAAAACCATATTACTGTCAAATTAAAAAGATCAACTATGTTGTGACCCAAAAATTAAATATAACCTATACAACCGAGAAAATCCACAAAACTCATATAATCAATATAACCCAGAAAATCCAGATAGATTTAACCCCAAACACCAAAAGAAAATAAAACTCAAATAAAAAATAAAGTATTCTTACCAAAACGTGGAGCAGTCAGTGGTCATGGGGTGGTGGCGTTGATCCTTAGCTACAGAGGAAGAGGAATTTAAAGAATCAAAAAGGAAAAAAATTCAGATTCATAATTAAAACTGAGAGATGGATTCGACCAACACAAAATGAAGAGAAGGAAACAGAGACGGGGAGAGAAAGAGGGAGCAAAAGAACTTGCAGACACAGAACCTACCTACAACGCTCTTAGGTCAGACCTTTCATCGAAGGAGGAAGAGAGAGAGAGAGAGAGAGATTAAGGGTTTGGGTCTGGAGGAGGAAGGGAGTGTTGTTTCGATTTGGGGCTGAGATTTTATTTTTTTTGTCTGAATGGAGCTGAGATTCAAGCGTGAAATTTTTGTTAGGGTGAGAGTGCGAGAGGGTTCCAGAGGGAATAAAGCGCGAAATTAGAATTTTTGTGAAAAAAAGGCGCTATAAGAAAACATCTATGACGCACATTATACGTCGTTGTACAAATATTTCATGACATGTTGAAGACGTCGTTAAATTTTTTTTATACCTATGACGCATGTGTCCTACGTCGTTGTATAAGTATTTCATGACGTGTAGAAGACGTCGTTGTAAAGCAAAAAATATCGATATTTGTTTTTGGAGTCTGAATTGGAGTTGGATGAAAAAAAGAGCACCAGAGGGTTTTTAGAAAGTAGCGGGGAATTAAATTTCCGTGAAAAAAAATAGCGCCAGAGGATGAAAAAAAAAATTGGGCAGAGAAGTTCTATTTCTATGACGCAAGACCCAACGTCGTGTTAAATATTTTCCATGACGCGGATGAAGACGTCGTCAAACTATAAAACTTTTAACGGCGTGTGAGCTGTGTCATCTAAAGTAAATAGAATCTATGACACCTTACCCGTGTCATTGAAGAAATTTTTAATGAGGATGAAAAATTTTGGGGTACATCTATGACGCACATTATGTGTCGTTGTATAAATAATTCATGACGTATTGAAGATGTCGTTAAATTCTTTTTACATCTATGACGTAGAATATGCGTCGTCGAAATCTAATTTTATGACGCGTAACACGCGTCATGAAAAAAACGACGCCCAATAACGTCGTGTTAAAACTTTTCCATGACGTCTCCCAAACGTCGTTGATTTTTGGGGGAAAAAATTATAAATCCATGACGCATATGCCACGTCGTCAAAGTGCTAAAGATTTTATGACGCATAAGACGCGTCATGTTAAGGTTATTGAAAATATTTCTATCCGTGAAAAAATAGCAAACGTAATTAAAAGAGGTGGAAGAAGTGGCGCAAAGACAAAAAAAAAGAGCGCAGGCTTAAAATTTTGTGGGGAAAGAAATTACAGATCTATGACACGCATAAGACATCGTTAATAAATATATCTATGACGTAGAATATGCGTCGTCGAAATCTAATTTTATGACGTCTCCCAAACGTCGTTGATTTTTGGGGAAAAAAATATAAATCTATGGCAGGTCCTGCGTCATCGTATACGGTAAATCTATGGCGCATGTCCTGCGTCGTTGTATAAGTACTTCATGACGTGTAGAAGGCAAGGGGTAAATGCACAGGATTAATGACGTATGATTAGCGTCGTAAACGTACTCAAATCAATGACACACATTCCGCGTCATTGAAAATGATTTTAATGACGCATCAAGCAAATGTCGTGATAACTGTGTCATAAACTCATTTTAGCGACGCATTTTAAAAACACGTCATAGTTTATCACATTTAATGACGTGTATTTTTGATGCGTCATTAAATCTGTGTCATAAAAAGACACTTTTTTTGTAGTGCCAGCTTAGTCCAATCCG
>CM031920.1:22783034-22841613 GCA_018703695.1 Prunus fruticosa | reverse complement strand
GTAACTTGCCTGGATCATAGAATGATTGAATAACAGCCACTACCTCTTTCCCACTGTTAAATAACTTGCTGCTGGATCTTGTTCTTTGATGTAACCAACGACAATAGACTAAACTAGCAAATATTAGGAAACTTAGACACACAAGAATTATACTGGTTCGGCAGAACTTTTGCCTACGTCCAGTTGTGATTTCTCTAGGTAGAGAAATCACCGCTCCTTTGATTAATAATAGAGATTACAGAACTTTTGCAAACCCTAGAACTAATCTCAAACTCTTGGCTGTCTCTGGCTGTTTTCTCCCTCCTAAAATAAGCCTTGCCACACCCTATTTATAGATATAGAGTTGGCTTACATGTCCTAAGGCTGATTGAATTCCTATTCCTAAGTGGATTATGAAATTACACTTATCCAAAACCAAATAGGCTTCTAGAAATCCAAACCTGAATTGAATAAGGAAAACTGAAATTCTTTCCTAATCCCTCTAGGACAAGAATACCTCTAATTTTCCTAAAGCAATCCTAAACCAACTAGGACATATTTGACGAGCCAAAATCCTAACAATCTCCACCTTGGTGAGTCAAACCAAGTCTTGATCGTTGCACCCTAGAGTATCTTTGAACCTCCTTGAAGCAGCTCTGGAAATCTTCAAGAGTTTTCACCTTGGCAATCTTCTTCTTGCCTCATTGCACCTCAAGTGAGGAGGTGCTCCACTTTAATCAATCAACGAGATTGATCAAGTTCAAGCAATGCTTGAACTTCTTGACCGGCACTATCTTTGTAAGGAAATCTGCTGCATTGTCATCCGTATGAACCTTTTCAATCCAAATTTCCTTAGACTCCACCCAATTTCTGATTCTATAATATCTTGCTTCAATGTGCTTTGATCTTCCAGAAAATACTTGATTCTTTGCCAAGTAAATGGCACTTTGACTATCACACTTCAGCTTCACACAATCTTGGGTGATTCCCATTTGACTTACCAAGCCATTAAGCCAAATTGCTTCCTTTCCAGCTTCGGCCAATGCAATATACTCTGCCTCTGTGGTCGACAAAGCTGTAATTTGTTGCAGTAGTGCCCTCCAACTGATTGGTCCTCCTGCGCATGTAAACACATAACCAGAAGTTGACCTTCTCTTGTCCAAGTCCCCTGCATAATCGGCATCTACATATCCCAACACCCCCGCATTTTCTTTTTGCTTCTCAAACATAATCCTTCGTCGCCAAGAACCCTTCAAATAACGCAAAATCCACTTACCTGCATCCCAATGTTGCTTTCCTGGATTTGCCATGTATCTGGAAACGACACTGATTGCTTGAGCTATGTCGGGACGTGTGCATACCATTGCATACATAAGGCAGCCCACAGCATTAGCATAAGGAACCTTCTCCATTACTTGCTGCTCTTCCTCGGACTTAGGACACTGTTGCCCACTTAACTTGAAGTGAGCTGCCAAAGGAGTTGAAACTACCTTTGCTTCTTGCATGTTGAACTTCTCAAGAACCTTCTGAATATACTTGGCTTGTGATATCCAGATCCTTCCAACAGTCCTATCTCTCTGAATTTCCATGCCAAGGATCTTCTGTGCTGCACCTAGATCCTTCATGTCGAACTCCTCGCTCAACATCTTCTTCAAGTCTTGAATTCTAGACTTGTCTTGACAAGCGATTAGCATGTCATCCACATATAGCAATAGCAATATGATCATCCCATCTTGGAACACATGATAGTACACACAACAGTCATATAAACATCTTCTAAAATTGATTTTCAGCATGAAGTAATCGAACCTCTTGTACCACCGTCTTGGAGACTCGTTTCAGGCCATCAGGGACTTCCTTAGCTGACATACTAGGTTCTCTTTCCCATATTCAACAAATCCTTCTGGTTGAGCCATGAAAATTGTCTCCTCTAGGTCCCCATGAAGAAACGCGTCTTCACATCCATCTGCTCAATCTCCATGTCATGCTGAGTTGCCATTGCTAAAAGCAATCTGATAGAAGTATGCTTGACTACGGGTGAAAAAATCTCATCATAATCCACCCCTTCCTTTTGTGAGTACCCTTTAGCCACGAGCCTTGCTTTGAATCTCACGGCATCTTGTTCATGTAGTCCTTCCTTTTTCCTAAATACCCACTTGCATCCAACTAGCTTTCTGTCTTTGGGCTTAGGAACCAACTCCCAAAGAGAGTTCTTATAAAGAGACTCCATTTCTTCTGTCATAGCACTTATCCAACTATCTCGCTCATCACTTGCTATAGCTTCTCGATAAGTAGTTGGATCTCCTTGACTAATGTTAAGAGCATAATTAACTTCGTCTTGGTCAAACCCAAACCTCTAAGGTTTCTTCTTGTTTCGATTAGGTTTGTCTAGTGCTATGCATCTCTTGGAATGCAGGTGGATTGTTGGTTGGAGTTCGAACCCTTTGGGATGTCTGCGGATTAGAGTGCCTTCAAACTGCCTGTTTCTTGCTCCACCTGATTCCTAACTGGTGAACGATGCTGATGCCCTTCTTCTTCCTCAAAACCATCAGATTCGAACATCTTGCTCAATTTGCTCCACCTGAGCTTCTTCATCTAAACTGATTAGCGAAATCTTTGTTGCTTCAATTTCAGCATCGTCTTTCTTCTCCCTCCTGTTCTTGACTTTATTCGGAGGCATGGTTGTCTCATCAAAGACAACGTCTCGCTGACAACCTTTTTCCTGTTGTTGATATCCCAAAGCTTGAAACCCTTCACTCCTTTCTCAAAACCTAAGAATATGCAATGCGTAGACTTTGGTTTGAGCTTGGATCTTTCATCACTTGGAATATGTGCGTAAGCACTACAGCCGAACACCCTGAGCTTGGAATAGTCCACGGCTTCTGAGCCCATACCTCTTCTGCACTCTAAAACCGAGAACTGTAGATGGTGATCTGTTAATCAAATAACTTGCATGATTAACAGCCTCTCCCAAAAACATCAGGCAATCCTGCATGAAATCGCATGCTCCTCTCTCTCTCCATGAGAGTTCGGTTCATCCTCTCAGGAGCTCCATTTTGTTGTGGATTCTTCTTTACCTGTGAAGTGCCTTACAATGCCTTCTTGCTTGCAGTAATCGGTAAACTCATTACTTGTATATTCACCTCCATTGTCACTTCTCAGGTACTTGATCTTTCTTCCAGTTTGATTCTCGGTTTCTGTTTTCCATTCCTTGAACTTTGCAAAAACCTCGGATTTCTGCTTCATGAAATAAACCCAAACCTTCCTAGAAAAATCATCCATGAAAGTAACAAAATACCTAGCTCCACCATTTGATTTGGTTGGTGCAGGGCCCAAACATCTCGAGTGAATATAGCTGAGTTGCTCCTTGCTTCGGTTATCTGCACTGCTACTCGCGAATGATACCTTCCTTTGCTTTCCAAGGACACAATATTCACAAAAGTCCAGTTTGCAAGATGACACGCCTTCCAACAGGCCTTGCTTGTGTAATTCCTGCAACCCTTTCTGGCTTATGTGCCCGAGCCTATGATGCCAGAGTTCAGTCTTGTCTTCTATACCTTGATTTAGAAAACAGCTGCTCCCCGACTATAGTGGTCCCAATTAACTTATATAGCTTATTGGGTTGTAGGTCACCCTGCATTACCACCAGTGATCCTTTGGCTACCCTGAAGTCTTCCCTTTTTAGACTCGTATCCATAGCCGGCCTCATCTAAAGTACCCAAGGAAATCAAATTCTTTCTTAGTCTAGGAACATACCTAACGTTCCCCAAAGCTCGTATCATCCCATCAAACATTCTGATTCGAACAGTGCCGATTCCTTTTCCAGGACATGCAGAATCATCCCCCATTAAAACTTCCCCACTGCTGACTTCTTTGTAAGTATCGAACCATTCTCTTCCTGCACACATATGAAAAGTGCATCCGGTATCCAAAATCCAATTTGCGAAAGCCTTGGAGCCTGATGTTCCTGAAAGAAGCTCCCCGTCACTCTCATGCTCGGTGACTGCACTAGCTGAACCTAAGCTTCCTTCCATCTTGGCTTTCTTCTCTTTCCAAATCTTGCAGTTCCTCTTCCAATGATCGGCTGAACCACATACGAAGCAACCTTCCTTCTTTTCCTTTTTCTTCTTTGATTTTGACCTACCTCTGTTGCCTGTTTTCTCTTCCTTGGTCTTTTCCCGCCCCCTCTCCGTGCCTTTGGCATAAAGGCCTTGAGAGCTTTCAGTTATATCATCTAGTTTAGCATATGACTGAAGAGCTTGAATTACATCTTCAAGCTTGAGAGACTCTTTTCCAAACATTAGAGTTGTTCGAAAGTGCTTGAAAGACGAAGGTAGAGACCTCAGCAAGATGATAGCCATATCATCATCTTTGTAAGTTTCTTCGACCTTTTGAAGATTAGTTATGCAATTCTGGAACCTGCATACGTGATCTTCAATATCACCTCCTTCTTCCAGCTTCGAAGTCCGAATAGTTCATCCTTTAGAAAAAGTTTATTGGACACGGTTTTGCCCATATAAACATTCTCCAACTTTGTCCATGCTTCATGGGCAGTCATCTTTTCAGTGATGTGCGACCGAACTGATCTTGTGAGATGGATCTCGATGGAACTCTTGGCCTTCTTGAGAACCTTAGTCCATGCTGCGTCTGTCATGCTTGTCGGCTTCTCACCATTGAGTGCATCATCCAAATCTTGCTGTATCAATACGTTCTTCATCATCCTTTGCCAATCCGTGAAGTCATCCTTGCCATCAAAAGGTTTTAACACGGGTCCTAGATCCGCATTCATCTTCCCTTTAGACATCGTAGAACCCTTGAAACCAGGCTCTGATACCAATTGTTAAATAACTTGCTGCTGGATCTTGTTCTTTGATGTAACCAACGACAATAGACTAAACTAGCAAATATTAGGAAACTTAGACACACAAGAATTATACTGGTTCGGCAGAACTTTTGCCTACGTCCAGTTGTGATTTCTCTAGGTAGAGAAATCACCGCTCCTTTGATTAATAATAGAGATTACAGAACTTTTGCAAACCCTAGAACTAATCTCAAACTCTTGGCTGTCTCTGGCTGTTTTCTCCCTCCTAAAATAAGCCTTGCCACACCCTATTTATAGATATAGAGTTGGCTTACATGTCCTAAGGCTGATTGAATTCCTATTCCTAAGTGGATTATGAAATTACACTTATCCAAAACCAAATAGGCTTCTAGAAATCCAAACCTGAATTGAATAAGGAAAACTGAAATTCTTTCCTAATCCCTCTAGGACAAGAATACCTCTAATTTTCCTAAAGCAATCCTAAACCAACTAGGACATATTTGACGAGCCAAAATCCTAACACCCACCATATGCCAAAGTTATCTTGAAGAAAAGAGCAGTGTAACCATTTGGGATTGGAGCTTTGCATTTTTCACTAAAAAAATAGTAATTTTCTTCTTCTTCAATGACTTTATTGCTGGAAGAGACTTTTCACCCTGAGATAGATACTGCAACACAGTTACAATATTCTGAATTCTGATTAATTCCTTTATATGGAAACCAAAAAAGCCAATATCTCATGTTTACCACTTATATTTTTGTAATACAGGTGCTCTGATTAGTTGAGCTGAGTATCTTCTCTTTGAAAACCAAATACTAAACTTTTGTATTGAGTTGTGGTATGATAGAGTTCATGTGATATAGCATGAAGAACATGAAGCTGTATATGTAAATTGTGCCGGATTTAATATTATGTGGTCAATTCACTTCAATTAAACTACAACTAATACTTGTGTTTTGTTATTTTCCTTTTCTCCCATTCTCTTTGACGCACTAGTGAAAGAGAAAAGATGGGTGGTATTCAAGGGGGAGGAGGACCCAACCTCTATTCCAGGTAATTCTTCTCAGTTAGTACAGCTTTTGTTCAGTTTCACTTGCTTCAGAAATATTTTGGTTGTTTTAACTTTTGTCAGATTAGCAAAAACAGTACTCGGTTTTGAGCTGTTGAATTATGCATAGCTACCTATCCATGTATATTTTTGGTATCTTAGAGATACTTTACACTACGATTTGGAAAAGTTTGCATCCATTGTTTCTATGGCATCATTGTTTCTTCTACTCCCTTTATGTTCACCCTTTGATCATATTAGTTGAGTGGATATGTTGGCTCAACGGGCAGCGGAAAAGGGCTCCAACACCGGAGGTAATCTAGACATCTGCTTCTCTTTAATTCCTTGGTGTATTAATTTCCCTTCTTCCATTAATTTGAAAAAAGATGAGAAATTTGTGCAAAATATTTTGGTAAAGAAGGTGGATTATTTGTCTGCCATCACCTATTATAAAATCACCGTTGACTAATCTTCCCAGATGCTCATGCTATCATGGACACTTTTTTCTTTTTTTTCCCTCATAATGATATCTTGCTTAAGATACATTTTGGATTGCCGTTTCATTTCTACCGTCTGACATTTTTTTTTTCTATGCCTCCAGGAACTAATGGATTTGGAAGCAAGACGTGAACGTGTCCGGCAGAATGTTGCTCGTATGTGTCATTTCTACCATTAGTTAACAATTTTGTCTGGTTGCTTCTGCTACTTTCTGGCTCTTTTTGAACCATTGAGTTGTAGGTTTACTAAAAGAAATCTTTATTACAAAATCAATATTCAACTTGTGACTTTTATAGGAGCATCATTTAAAATGTAAGGTAAGTGAATGAAGGCATGCATTAATTGCATATTAAGGTAGTATGCGTCTGTAATAATATCCCAAGATAAGAAAAGAGATATAGAGAATGAGAGAGAGACATTCGGAAATCCAAAGATAGTGGCTAGTAGTACAAGCTTACCCATCATCAGTAGCACATAACTATCCCAACTGCCTTAAAATATGCCTCTTAGTTGTAAATACCTGAATGCTGCCAATAGCGCCAAAAACAGAAGTTATCTTACTTTCATATCTTATGTGTGATAACTGTTTTGTTTTATTCTTAATGAAGAGATTACTCTAAATGGACTGTTTTCCATATCTTTGGAATGATTGTTATGTTTCAACCTCAATCACCCTGCAAATAACATGGAGATTCACAATGGTATCGGCCATAAATTTTTTATAAATTAATTGGATCCAAAATGGGATTTTATTCAATGACTGGATTCTGTTATTGATGCATTTTTTTTTCTAAGGAATGAAAAAGTGATCCACAAAGTCTCTCCACCTCCTCACCATGTTTATCTCCTTAAAATGGCATGTCTGTTTATATAACTTTTTTTTTTCTCTCTAAAGGCTGGTATCTTTTGAGATTTAGTGGAAACTGGTGTCACTAACTTATAAGTTGGATTGCTCGATTGCACTTTCAGTTTAATACAGATGCTTTAAAAAAAACATTTATTTATTTATTTTTATTTGCGAAGTTCTAAAGAAAGAAGAAGAGGAAAGGAAAGCAAGAGAAGGCAGTACACGTAAAGTCATCAACACTGGTCAGCTTCTTACTGGAACCTTTTACGGTGGTATCTATACCATTATGCCCATGCAATTATTCATGACTATACTCTGTGTATAGATAAAGTTGGAGGTCCAGATTTGAAAAGTTTCATTCGGCAATTTGGTGTTCCTTCTGAAGGTAACTTGTCTTTTATCCTCTCCCGCCTTCAAATACACGTTGCTTAGGTGTTAGGATGAAGATTTTTATTTGAAGTATGTCCTTCAGATTGCATAATCATTCAGTATTTATCTTGCATTACTAACTGTTGGGTTAACTACTGTTCTTTCAAGGTAGATTATGCCAGAGTAATGTACTTTTCCACAGAAAGGTTTCTTAGAATGAGGATTTTTATTTTAGGGCCATCTTTCAGATTGCAGAATCTTTATTTGCTATTGATTCTGTGGCGCATTACAATTTTTTTGCATTAATTTGTTGTTTTTTAGGTAGATTATGCTAAGTTAATTTGGTTTTTGATGTTTGTCTTCCTTGTTTGTTCACAAAGGTGATGAAAATCAGGAAGAATCTGTTTCGATGGAAGGAGTGAGGTAGGTCTGCTAAGATTTACAGACACACACACACACACACACACTATTCATGTAGTTGCTTTGTATTTACTTTTTAAAAAGAGTACAAGCATTTTATTTTTCTTATATATACTCGACCAGTTTCTTCTTGACCTGTGATTACCAAAGAAAAATAAAACAAAGGAACAAAACTCCCTGACCTGTAGTCCTGCTCAAGTGTGTTTTTTCACTAGTATTTCATGTTTCTTTATGTTGGGTGGGTGGGAATGCTCATGTTTTCATGCTTACATTGTTCTGCTTGTTAATATGGCAGGAACTCCCAAGAGAAAGAAGCTAAAAAAGCAAAACAAGATCCTGAGTATGTTCGATATATTCTTCATCTTCGTGTTTGTGCAACCATCACTACTTACACCTTGAAATCATAAACAATATACTAATGAGGGGAATTGTAGATCTCCTTGCTCTGAAATCTTCATACAAATAGACCCAAAACCTATAAGTTTAAAGTGACCTGATACATTACAATGAATTCAGTTTTCCTATTTCTTCCCTGAAAAATGCATGCTGTGTTGATTATTCTACATTGTTGAACTTTTGTTTTCCAGGTCTACAGAGCCAACAGGATCTGGTCAAACATTCAGGCCAGGAACATGGCAGCCACCAACATGAAGTCACCCCTTGTGTCTAAGCATAAAACACTGATGTGTTCTGCCAATGCCGACGGCCATGGCCCATAGCTGAGTTGTGAGTGAAGCTGTAAGGTTTTAGGGAGAGCTTTTTTGGCGGCACCATGTCAATACATTTATACTTTGTTTTCCCTTTCAGGCCAGAAAAATGAAAAACCCAGACATGATACATCCTTGACCACGCATTGATTGGGTTTTGTTGCCCCTTTAACTTTCAAAAGTGTATACAAAGTTGTACGCCAAATTTATTATATTGATGTACATGAAGTTCCTTTTCTTTTTCTATGCTCTAGGTGAAGGTGTCTAGGATAATGCCTTTTTCTCCTAATGATCTGGCAAAAGTAATCATTTGCTTATTGACAAATAAAATCTTTTAGAGGAATTACATGAATTTTAGTTTCTGAATCAGCTTTTTGTGCGTTGAATGTTATTTTTGATCGGTGTGTTTAAGCATTATTGTCAACATCATAATTCATATAAGTATACTTTCCTCATACCACTATGGTAACACTTCAGAGAGAGAAGTGGGAAAGGGCTGGTACCAAAAAAAAGGCCTTTGCCGGAAGTGATTGTCTTGCTTGTATCCGATCACGGCTGCATGTGGTGGGTTGCCCGTAATTTTGAAAGTTATTCCGAATATTGGAGGTGATTATAGATCTAAAACAAAAAACAAAAAGTAATTTTTTGGCAGGACTAACTGCTATGGTGAAGGACCATGAAATTACCTGCATACTGTTGGTTAAGGCTATAGAATTACGTTACTGAGGCTTCTGCCACCTTATAGGTGGAATGTTTTTGGATAAAAAGCTAGTTGTCATATTAGGGTATTACATTAGTCCCCTGGTGGGTTGGCTGAGGAGGAAGCCTTAGTTGTATGTGTTTGTTAGACTGCTACAATCTATGAATTCAGGGTAGCTGCTTGGATTTTCGATCGTTATTTCTGGCGATACAAGGGGTTTTAGGCTCTGATTCTTTAGGGGAATGGTAGAGGAGGAAGAGCAGAAGAAGTTTCATGAACGGTGGCTGGAAGTCGTGTGACTGTCAAGAGAGAGCACGCGAGAGGGAGGAGAGAGGAAAGATAAAGTGGGGAGAATCTGATCTGATTTTTAAGAATTTGACTTATCGAAAATTATGGTTATGCCACTGTACTTCTGTTGATCATAACTTTCTCGTTAATACTCCAATTTGAACCTACTACATGTCTAAAAACTCGTGAGGACGAGCTCTCCACAATGGAGCGAAGAAAATTTTCAAAACTAGTCCCAAACAAAAAGTTAACCTTAAACCACTAAAAACCCTAGGGGCAAAATCATTAATTTCTTTTGAAATTATGAAAATAAAATTAAAATTCGGAACTTGAGAAAATGAAGAGTCCAAGGAAATGATAAAAGAAGGGCCACAAACAAAAGAATTCATTTGAGTCCTTAGAAGTCATTTTATAAAGGGGTAAATTTGTCTTTAAAATTTTGAAGATAAGGTGGTGAGGAAATAGGACAGGGGGTTGTAACTTGTAAATAACAGCACTCTTTGGGGTTGTTTGGTACACCTCCTTGGATTGGCTTGGATTGGACTAGCTTAAATAACACCCTTAACCCATGTTTGGTGCAACCCTTCGCTAAATTAAATGAGATTAGATAATCCATGCCTTGAAAAAAGGCTTCGCTCGTTGGCACAAAATAGCGAGCTCTGAAGAGGTGCCGCTAAATAACGAAGTCTCTATCGAGTCTGCCATTATCCTCTTCAATGTTGCTCTCTTTCTCTTCGACGTTACTCTGGCTCTCCTCTTCAATTTTGCTTTGTTTTCCTCTTATGTTATGCTCTGCTCTCACTCACTCAAGGTTAGTTGTTCAACTCTCTTTCTCTCTTTCCACTCTTCTTCTATTTTGTCTCTCTCCTTGGTGATATTTGATGGGTTCAATTTACTATTTCTTGGTTTGATTTTTAAGTTTTGATTATGGGGTTGTTTGTAGTTAGCTTAATCTGATGAAAATTAAGATTTGTATTGGTTAATTTTCGTTGGGTTATAATTCAGTATTTTTCTAGGGTTTTCAATTTTGAATTGTTTTGATTATGGGGTTTTTGTTTGGAATGAGAATATATGAACAAACTGATGGGTGGAATTGGAGCATTGTGGATAGTCGCTTGATGATGATATAAAAAGATAGAAAAAAGAAGAAATGGTTTTCATGTCTGACATTTTCTTTGCTGCTTAAGAGAAGGTTGAAGAAGGAGCTTGGGAGAAAGAGCGATTGAGGATACACATAAACAAACCCAAATGAGCAGAAAGTTGAGAGAAAAAGAAATAATAAAAAAAACAAACTTTGGGATTCAATTTTGATCTGTTTCTGCTGGTAATTCTTCCTGTTGTACTTCTACTATGTTCTCACTTTTGAAAGAGAGGAGTTTCACAAAAGTAAAGGGTCTGATTGGATTGATTTCCAAATAACCAAAAAAAAGAAGGAAAAACCAAGTATTCTTTTGATTTCCAAAGAAAAAATCTGTGTTTTTATTTCAGACCCAAAATTTTATATATTCTATCTTTTGATAATGTTTAAAACCAACAAAGGTAATTGAAGAGCATGGTTGGAAGTACAGCTTGTTCCAAATGTTGTTTCCAGATTACCTCTGCGTTTTTTTTTTGCTAAGAAGCTCAATCCTTTTGTTATCCAAACCATAACTATGTTTTCTTTTGGAAAGTGTAACTGTACAAGATTTTGATTCTTGCCATCAGTTAATTCCATTTGCAGTCAAAGAACTCATGATTTTGGCAATCTTGTTTGGATTGTTTGTATTGCTTGCAGGGTTTATAATGGCATTGTCTGCAATTATTCTCAGCCATATTGAAGTCACTTGATGCTGATATCAAAAAAAGCCTTTGTTGAGCAATTGCTCAATGAAAATGCTTGAAGGAGGCAACATCCGATAAATTGGAAAAAGCACAAGTGCATCTTCCACCTTAGAAACACCACAAGTAGCTGCTATTGCTTTTGTTTTTGCTGCTTTATTAGTCTCAGTTTGGAATTATGGATGTTTATTTTTATATGTGGGTCTTTGGTTGATTATTATTATTTGAGTCTGTGAGATTGTGGAATGTAATATGTGAATTTGAATTTGTAGTTTCAAGCCATGTGGATGACTTTTGAATATATATAAAATATCTAACTTTTGCATCTATAAATATTATATGACTTTTGCTTGATATGATGTTGGGATGGTTTGGAGCTTGTCTCACCATGTTTGAACGAAGAAAGGAAGAATAAAAGGGTAGAGGTCATGTGGCTAACGGTTCGGCAATTGACAAACAAACATTTTGTTTTTGCAAACTGCGATGGCAATTGCATGTTGAGTTTGCAATTACTTAGTGGCGATTTGGCAATTTGCATAAGGGAAGTGTTCTTAAAATATAGGCCAGTTTTGAAAATTTTAATACCAATTTTTGGCCTTGGAATTATAGTAAAAATAGTTGATAATTAAAATATTATCACTTCAAAGAAAATTTTAAATTTTTTTTGTCCCAGTCCAGCATAAACCAAACACAGGATAGTACTATTTTCGTTATCCAGCTTCTTAGTCCGATGCAGCACCAAACATAGGTCAGTACTTAATCCAGCTAGACCAAGCCAAGCCAATCCACGACAGTCCCAGGATTTAGTCCCATCCATAACAGTCGCGCGTACCAAACAACCCCTTTATATTTTAGTATGCTATGAGGTTGTTTGTTACATATGCTTGGCTTGGACTAGTTTAGACTAAATTTAGTCCAATGTTTGTTTCATATAATCCTAGTATTAAATGAGATTGCTATTACTGGGCCCACCAAAAATACCTCCTTAGGAGGAGAATAAACCTATGTGGAAGGGGAAGATTACTAGTTTCATGCTCACCAATGTATAAGATGCATATATTATATTGTAATAATAATAATATATATTATTATTATAATATACCTATATATATTATTAATATATTATAATATACATATACACATATACTATAATACACATATATACACGTATAAACTCATATATATATATATATTATATTATATGGAGATTCTCCAATAAGTATTTAAGTTAAGGAATGCAATTCAACAACTAAAATTAGAAGTATGTAACCAATCCTTAACATACACCAAACGCAAGATAAATGTTATCCAACTTAAACCAAGCTAAGCCAAGATAGTCCTTAAGTAGGGTCCAAATTGGTTACTGGACAAATTCTCATAATTTGATGGCAATTTTAACGATGAAAAATTTCAAAATCCATGCGTTCATGGAATCGACAAAGTTGGTAGTGTTGAAACTTACTTCGAGGGTCTTGTTTCACTTAAATAGAGTGAGAAAAAAAAAGTAATTGCACAATTTCTTCTCTCTCTCCCCACTCCTTCCTTCTTTTATGGTTCTTAGAGTTAGCAATTTTTTTTTTCAATTGTCTCTCCAGAAGAGAAGATTATTCAATTTTATTAAGTTCCTATTATTGTAGTTTTTTTTTTTTTTTTTTTTTCAGAAGTGGGTTTTTTCTATTATTTTCATTGCCTTTGAATTTGAAGCTTTGTTTTTTCTGTATATGCATGTAGGAATTGAGACTGAAAATCATAGAGCGCCTCGCTGCAGCTACTTCCCTTCTCTATTTTCACATCTACATTTCTTTGGTTCTTTTAGTAGTTTCCATATATTGAGCTCACCTTTGGGATTTCTAGGATTTGTCTTCGTCAATGCCTCTCGTGTCTCTGTGGACCGCACAAATTATCCCACAAACTTAAATGAAATTAAGTTATATAACAGAAAAATTAGTGGGCATTAATCATATCCTCTTTCTGGAGTTAAAACCCTCTATGTAATTCATGTGCTTAACAAGAAAGCAGAAGAATAGCTTTACGGAGAAGTCATATTATGTTGTTAACTCAACATGGTGTTTTCTTGTATCTTGGCAAATTCTATTTCCTTGTCATTTCACTTATTTTTTCCTTTGATATATTAAGGGGCTACTTTTTTCAGAGAGCGAGAGAATTAATTAGAGGGGCTAGCTAGCTTTTGGCATGCTTGCATCAAGAAGAAAAGGGGTGCTTCAGAGTTGTATTCTCCCTAATAATCTTTTGGACTTATAACACTAAAGATTATTATCTTATCATATCATTTTATGTTCTTGATTTGGGGAGGTTACAATTTTCTAGTTTCACCTTCTTTTTTATCTCTCTAGCAAAAGTGGATATTGTTGGTTATTTGTTATGAAGCTCCAAGAGGTGAACATCCATCGATGAGTGAAATAGAAAGTAGCTAAATATATTTGGGTGACCGATAGTGTTGTGAGGAAACTCTAAAAACAACCCTCATCGAAGAGTGAGAATTATGACTCATCCACTAGCCGAAAGAATTAACAAACTTACACTCTAACTCGAGAAGCATTAGACATGTGGAATCCAGTGTGAATCAGTAAGGACCACCTTGAAAGGCTAAAAACTAATGGGTGACATATAGTGAAGTAGTACTGTGAGGAAAAGTAGAAAACAAACCCCCATCGATGAATGAAATAGAATATCAAATCGTAAGCACCCAAGCTGTAGGAGCCCAATGGGGAACAAATGATGAGACAATTTAAGAAAACTAACTCTTAATTAACTTGTGCAAAACTCAATTTATTCAGTATTCATAATTAACCTAAAACATGAAGCATTAAAACCACATTCTAATTAATCCATACACAACGATAATAATTTTGAACCAAAGTCCATATCATACAATGGATCCAGATTCTCTGCTTGGATTTTCTTCGTTCATGATCTCGCTTTACTTTTCTTCTATGCATGTCACCTCATTAAAATTTCATCTAAGGGACTCTAGTGTTGACACATCACACACAAAACCAAAATAGCTCACAATTTTTATTTTAGAAAATATATATCTCATTTGAACTAACTTGAGTTAACGTGGTCTTCTTCCTTCATCGTTTTTTTTAGCATCCCAGCACGCTCTCCTTTCCAACCTCACAATCTCTCCTCTTCCCATATGAAATTCAGTTCTTGCTAATGAAATTTCATCATGCAACTATGGTACTACTTTCATATCATAAACCCAATCTCTCAAGTATGAAATATGAATCAAATCATCTGAACCAAAATAACAAATAGTGAGCACAGTTGGCTGCATCTATTTTTCTTGGAAAACGAATGGCCTTCATAGAGCAATCTTTACTTGTGTATAATTATTTTAATTTTTTCCACAGAATTTCTTGATTTTGTAATTCTAGTTATGGTTTTTTTTTATAGAAAGAAGTGTAGGTTTATATTCCGATTCAGTTCAATTTTGATGCGGGTTAGGTATGAAAACCATGGTTGAAATGGGTATGGTGGTCACATACGACTCATTTGACATCTTCTCATCTTTCTTTGGTGGTAGCCCATTTGGTGATAATATTTGTCTTGTGCTTCTTATTTTGTGAAGAACAATTGTAGTCACATGAATTGTGTTTGTTTCTATGACGAGAGTGATAGTAGAAAAGGACTAAGATAGAGGCATGGAGAAGATACTGTGTCTTTGAAAGAAAGAGAAATTGAAAAGAAAAAAAATGGAAGAGAAAATGGCTGCACACGTTAGGTTTAGGAATTGTTTTTTCCAAAACAAAAATTGTGAGGCATTTAGGTTTTATGTGTGATGTGTCAACATTAGAGTCCCTTCGATGAAATTTTAATGTGGTGGCGCGCATAGAAGAAAAGTAAAGCCGATCATGGCTGAGAATATCCAAGTAGAGAATACAGATCCATATACAATATCATTAATGCATTTTCGTGTGTCATCTCCGAGACAAACAATTTAAAGAGGAACCCCACATAGTGACAAATTGCCTTCATAAATAGATGGATTATTGAAGGTTTGGAGTTGATTACCCAAATGTATTTTTCCAATCAAGTTGTTGTAGGATAATTGAAAGCTCATAAATAGAGTAATAAGTTGCTATTAACTGACATAATAGAGTAATCACTTGCAAGCAATTATGTCTATGTTGCGTCGATTCAGCTGCACCAAAATGGATTTAGCTGCATCCTCAACTTGTGATACTCGCAAGTGCACGAGCCGTTCGGTAGTATAGCATATGTAAGTGTGAGGTCGATTCCACATGGATTGGTGATTGAATAATCCAATTCAGTTTTCCTACACAAAACAGAAAAAAACAAGAAAGAAAACAAATAAAACAAGAAAGAAAGAAAATAAAATAACTCAAGTAGATAAGTTCCCAAGTTTAATTAGATTAACGGATTGATTCTAGCTAAAGTATGATTAAGCCATGGTGTTTGGTCATAACCTTGTATTCCTAATTCCCTAATTTGATCATCTGTTGTCTAACCTAAACTAAGCATTAGGAATCCATTAAGCATAGAAGAACATTTTAAACAACCAAGTATGTATCTAATCCGTGTTGTCGAATGTCCATACATACTCTTCCTATTCATAGTTCAATTCGAATTAAAGCATGGTGTCTACTCTTAATACAAACCAAGATAGCTAACATGCAAGCCTAAATGGTGATCAATCATTCAAACTAGCATATTAACTTATAAACATAATGAATAAGAACAAAAACCATAATTGAAACTCGGAAACTAATTAAACTTGAATACTTAAGAAAGAATGTACATTACAAATAAAATTAAAGTAGAACTTGAAAACTTTGAAGGAAAATTTAGTAAAATCATTTTGTAACAACAATTGACAACTTGAAAGGAAACTAAGAGAATTTGAGGGAGAGAAGGGAAGGGAGCTCTAGAGAAGTGTTTGAGAGCTCCCCCCTTAGGGTGTGTTTTGAAGCTTGAAGACTTCTCTATTTATAGGGCTAAGAGGGAGGAACATCATGATGAAATTCAACACCACCATTCCTCCTTTAATACAATCCATAACTCCCACATCATCTTGTCTATGTTAGTGTGGTTGGAATCAATCCCATCCCATACTTTTTTTGCTACACCTCAAGCTTTCTTCACATGGGTTCAAAGGTGATCAGTTTTGCTGCCAACCCATGTGAGTTTTCTTCACCTTTGTTGGAAAAAACGATTCTTCTGAACCAGGCTTGGTGTAGGAAGGCTTGAGGCTTCAATATGTATCCAATGGGGCTCAAATTTGGATATATCATAATAGATATTCATTGGAACAACTTGTATGAAGAAAGTATTCCCATTTGAGCAGTACAAGTATACGTTTTGGGCCTGACAAGTTGACTGCCGAAAATAGACTGGAATGTATAGTGTGCATTTTGATGGGCCCACGGATTGGGCTTGGCTTCATCAATTGATACGTTTTAGCAGTCCATCTTGCAGTTCAGAATCTCTTCTTTCCAACCACATATTAAGTGGGCCAATACAAGTTGGGAGGAGGAAGTTAAGGCCGAAACAAATTGCTAACTCAGTCTGCTCGTCTTTGCACCATTTTGTATCTTTTCCTATTCAAAGCCACCATTGCTACCTAAGGCCTAATGAATTGAATGATAAACAGAAAAGGGATTAAAAACACAAGTTTAACTCAATAACATAATCAAATCATAAGTTAGAAGGGTACAAAATGATATATAAATATGCACCGATCAGTCTACGTATAAAAATAACATATTTTCATATAACAAGTCCCGAGTACTAGTTGAATTTTTTTTTATATGCATTGCCAAATTAGCACAACGTGTTCGTACATTTGCAGAATTCGAAGTTGTCCAAAATGGATTCTTCATTTGATCATGTACTAAATATAGATCTCCCTCTAGTATTTGATCGATGTTCAAATGGTTCGTGTGAGATTTGCTGTAATGTTTAAAACCCTACATAACAATGAATGACCTTCATAATTACATGGATCATCGAAGGTTTGGAGTTGGTTGTCCAAATTTATCATTTCAATAGAGTTGTTATAGGATAAGTTCAAGTCAGATATAGAAGTTGAAGAATAAAAGCTTTGAGGAATATGTCCTGAAAAAACTGGTTGTGTGAGAGGTCAAGATCTTCTAGTCAATTTAATTTATTTAGCTACAAGTTAATTAATCGATTCATCGACTCATCAATGGGTTTAACTTAGTAGAGTCTGATTGCCCTAAAGTATTACATATACTTTAATTGTCGACTTCATTGAAACCTACTACTTCATTTTTTTGAGAAAAATTAGATTTTAAGGATGATGATTCTTATATTTCTTGGTTAAAATCTAAACTAATTAAATACTTTTTGTTTTCTTCCAATTACATACAACACTTTGATTGTTTAGTGTCACACGCCGTGAAATTGGTATGTGGAGTACAATGGAGCTTAACTAAGCTAACAAGCAAATATAAAGTTTTAATTGATTAGTTTAATGGACTGAAATCATTGTGTTTATACAATGTGAAAATCTATTGAAAGAAGAATATGATAATAAAAAAGTATTGAATGAGAAGTTGGTGCAGGACTATGTTTAATCATTTAATTCAACTGCAAAGTTAGTTTGTAAATAAACTTAAGTTTACTTTTTGTTTTTAAATTTTATCATGCATAGGTAAAAGGAATGAGTGATGCTCAATGTATGTTATTTGACATGAATTATATGTATTTATGCGAAGAAGAGATGAGAGACATTATTAGACAATGTTACTTAGTGTCTACACTTATGGAAGCATAGTTCAACTTGTAATTAAGTGAATTTGTGAAGGGAACATATCAGTATTGGAAGTTGGGTTGCCTAATTGATGAGTACAAGTTTGAAAAGGGAAAATGATACCTAAATTGCAAGGCATCGCAAATGTCAAAACTAACGCAACGTGTTAGTATTTGATCAATGTCCAGATGGTTTGTGTCATGTGAGATTTGCTGTGATGTTTGAAACCCCACATTGCGATGAATGACCTTTATAAATAGATGGATCCTCGGGAGTTTGGAGTTGGTTGTCCGAAGGTATTTTTCCAATAGAGTTGTTGTAAGATAAGTTAAGTTAGATATGGAAGTTGAAGAATAAAACCTTAGAGGGATACGTCCTAAAAACTGGTTATGTGATATGTATTATATGCATTTCTAAGACCATCTCCAACCCAATGGGTGGAAACTCAAATTTTGAGTTTAGCCTCCAAAAAGCTTCTCCAACCCATGTATTTTGGGAAGTGAAAATTTGAGAAATCTTAAAATTGGACTGAAATTCCAATCTGCATTCTGCCTGGACTGATAAATTCGTGGGGCCCAAATATGCTGTAATTTATATTTTTTTATTGAATGCTAGAAGAAGCCCAAGTGATGGGCTATGATGCTGGCCCGCTTTGACTAGTGGGAAAGAAGATTCCCATTTCTTTATTGAGCATTAACGGCTACTTTTTCAAATCAAATGTTATGCTGTGTTTTTTTAATTTTTATATATTCCAACAGCTATAAAATCAACGATTCTGATTCATTTTAGGCAATCTCAACGGTAAAATTTCACATCCAACGGCTCAAATTTAAATCCAATGGTCAAATTAATATTTATAATTAATCTAAGTCAGATCCAACCCCAAAACTTATTCCAAACTCTATAAATAGTCATTCATTTGGTAAATAATCCACAAAAAAATCATTTTTTTTCCTTTCTCTCTTTGTTTTCCTTTCTCCATTTGTTATAATTTTTCATTCTACATTCATTCTTGTTGAGAATGGCCCCAAAACCCCAAAGAGGTGTGAATTGGAAACCACAAGAAGATGAGGCATTGTGTAGAGGATGGGTTTTTGTCTTTGAAGATGGGTCTATTGGCACGAATCAATCAAACGATTCATTTTGGTTGCGTGTGTACCAAATTTTTTTGGAAAATGATCCGAGCATGAGTGGAGCCGGGTACGATCACCGCAAGCTATTGCTTCTCGGTTCAAGATCATCAACCAACAATGTTCTCTTTGGAAGACATGTATAACAAAGGCCAATGCAAGGCATATGAGTGGCTCCAATCTTGAAGATGTGGTGAGTACACATTTTTTTCAATGCTTAAATTTATAATTTTAATTGTTTTCAATTATTAGCTTGATTTTTATTTTATTTCATGGGTAGGATATGAATGCAAAAACACTTTTCTTGAATGATAATAAACCTCCAAATAGGCCTTTCAAGTTGTATCATGCTTGGCAAATCTTAAAAGATTGCCCAAAATGGAACGACCTATGTGAATCTCCCACACAAACATTCAAAGATTCTTTTCATAGTGGCAATACAGTCAATTTGGAGGAAGATGAAGATGAGTCATGCCCACTCCAAGGCTGTTGGGAAGAGATAAACAGAATTATGAAAAAAAGAAAGGGAAAGGTGTTGAAAGTTATCTCAACCAAAGTGGTAAGTTCTTGTCTGAACATTATTGGGCAAAAGTTCAGAACATTATTGGGCAAAAGTTCAGAACATTATTGAATGAGGATAAAGGAATCCAATGAAGTAAAAGTAAAAGTAAAAATGGAAGAAAATTATGGCAATGGCTTCAATGAAGGGTTCGAATTATTCTGGGCATACGTATGGTGTTGTACTTGTTTTTATTTTTAAGTGAAATTCTATTATGTTTTGGAATTTTAATTTTTTTTAGGTTAAAATGTTTAGAAAATTAAATCACGAGTATTGAAACAAAAATAATGTCAAGAAAAATTAATAAGAAAAAAAAATTAGGGGTTAATCATTCTTAAACAATTTAATAAAGTTGCGGACTCAAATTATTAGTCTTCAAGGTTGGAGGAAAAAAAATTTTGAGTCATGAAAATACATGAATAGTTGTATTTTAGCTGGTGAAAATTTGAGTTTAGCCACAACATGGTTGGAGATGGTCTAAAGAAGTGCTGAGAGGCTTGAGATAATGATGCACAATGTTAGGCTTATGGAAGAAGACCTAAAGCACTTGAGTGAATTTATGAAAGGTTCTTCCACCACTAAACAAGTGGGATTACATGGAGCATATCGTTATGGGAAGTTGAGTTATGTAAATGATGAGTACAAGTTTGAAAGGGAAAGAGATAGGTAAATTGGAAATGAATTATTATTTTATTGAACTTATTTAGATTTTTTTTATTCTCATACATTAACTATGATTGTTTATCTATACAAATTAAATGTTTTATTTCTGGTGTGAGAAATGTTTTTGCATATCTACTTTCGAATCAGTTAAAGGAGTTTGAATCCTACCTAGATGATAAAAGTCATGATTGCTATGCGGTTTTTCAGTGTTTATGGACAAATCAAAGCCTTTTGAGAAGGAGTTGAAAGGTATGTGAATATCATGATATTTGTTTATTATTAATTGGTAATGTTGTTTGGTGAGTATTTGTACTTCATGAATTTGATTTCAATTCAATGCTTCATAACCTACCCTAAACACTTTCTTTTCTTTCTTTCTACAGAATTCAGTAAAACCAATCATTAAGATCAACAGTGTACATGCTTTGAAGAGGCATTGGGTCAACTTAATAAGCCTCGTGAGGAACTTACAAAGGAATTGAGTGTGTTAGCAGAATGTTATTTGATTAATGTCTAGATGGTTTATGTGAGATTTGATGTGATGTTTGGAACTCCACAAAGCGATGAATGACTATAAGTAAATGGATAATATATACGTAGGGTGAGAGTTGGTTGAATGATGACATTACGGTCTGGCTAGAATTTTACGACCACTTTTTAGTTGTTTAGGGCAGACGTGATAGAATGTATTGAACAAATCATTCTTTTTATTGAACTAACACTCTAATATCAGTATTGGAAGTTGGATAGATGACCTTATAATAAAATTTTACAAAGGACAATTAGAACAAGTTCTCAGCATACCAAGCGATGAGAACTTGTTCTAACTGTAATTTTTAACTAAAAAAACATACCAATAGATGTTGAGAACTCACAATTAGAACAAGTTCTCATCACTTGGTATGTTGAAAACTTGTTCTAATTGTAAATTATAGTCTGTTATAAGGGGCAAAAATGATCAGCACACCTATGAGATACCTGCAAATTCTTAAGACACCCTTGAACCTTAGTATCAATCCACACAATTGTCAAAGGATAACTCATGTATAGTTGGAATAGGATAAGGATGAGCTAACGACTCCAAACATAGATGCTAAAGTTTTTTTTTTGACTTGTTTATAAATACATACACTTTTCTTTGTATATGATAAAGAAAGTTTACAACCGCATTCATTGTATATCTTTTATAAACAAATATTAATACAAAATCTCTTCGTCCAAAAAAAAAAAATCTTCCTTCAATTATGGATATTTCTCTTTTACAATTTTGTCAGCATACACTCACTTCCTCCACCGAGAATGCAATGATGGATACGAAGAATATGCAAGGTTCGAACTTTATAAGCGTATCGTGGCTTGTCCTCTTTGTCGCCGTAAATACAATTTCGATTCAATAATGGATTTCGTATTTCCATCCCCACCTGCTCAACCAAGAAGGTTGTGTCATCATGCGACCATAACTCCAGAGGAGGTGAGGCTAAGACTCTGGAGAAGGTGCGTTAGAGTTTTTCAAGAACCATGGTACTTCATCTAGTTCTTGGTTTCGGTTTGTTTTTCCTCTTTAATGATATAAATCTATTTAAGTATCTCCCATTAGAAACTACTCATCATTTGTTGTTTTTCCTATTTCCTCTAAATCCATTTATGTTATCTCCCATTAATTTGTTTATTTCCTCTGTTCTCTAAATCAGTTCTTCCTTTCATATCCAATGCATACATTTTCTTTCATCAAGATTCTCTTTCATGGATAATTCTTTTCTTTTCTTGAACTCTACTAAACCTAACAATATAAGAACCCAAAAAATCTGAAAAAAAAGCATCAGTAAATGGCCATCAATCCTAATAATGCCTAAAGATGTGCCTGCAATTCTCACTCATCAGAAGCTAAAGAAGGATGAAGATAGTAAAAATTGACTTTTTCTTCGCAAATGAGTATTTGGAAAAATGGATTATTGTCAAGTGGCAAGTATAGTGTTGGACAAACAAGAAGTTGACGGGATATCATATGAAATTTACTGTGATATTCAGAACCCTGCATAATGATGAATGACCTTCATAATTAAATGGATAAGGGTTTGGAGTTGGTTGTCAGAATTTATCATTCCAATAGAGTTGTTATAGGATAAGTTCAAGTCAGATATGGAAGTTGAAGAATAAAAGCTTTGAGGAATATGTCTTGAAAAAAATGGTTGTGTGAAAAGTCAAGAGCTTCTAGTCAATGTAATTTATTTATCAACTCATCACTGGGTTTAACTTAGTGGAGTCTAATTGTCCTTAAGTTATTACATATACTTTAATTATTGACATAATTAAAACCTATTAATTCACTTTTTGATTTCAATTCAACGCTTCATAACCGAACCTAACTCTTTCTGTCTTTCCATAGAATTTAGTAAAACAAATAATTAAGATCAACAATGCACATGCTTTCAAGATTGTATTGGGTCAACCTAATGAGCCTCCTGAGGAACTTACATAGGAGTTGGGTGTATTGACAGAATACTATTTGATTAATGTCTAGATGGTTTATGTGAGATTTGATGTGTTCGAAACCTCACAAAGCGATGAATGACCATAAATACATAGATAATATATATGTAGGGTAAGAGTTGGTTGAATGTTAACATTAAGGTCTGGCTAGGACTTTACGACCACTTTTTGGTTGTTTATGGTAGACATGATAGAAGGTATCGAACAAATCATTTCCTTTTATTGAGCCAACATTCTAATATCAATCTTGGAAGTTGGATAGATGACTTTATAATAGAATTCTACAACGTACAATAAGAACAAGTTCTCAACATACCAAGCGATGAGAACTTGTTCTAATTGTAAGTTCTGACTAGAAAAAACATATCAATAGATGTTGAGAACTCACAATTAGAACAAGTTCTCATCATTTGAATATACTCCGCAATTGGAAGAGGGAGCTGTACTGCTTCCAGCACTACCTTCATTTGTCGCGATGTATACCTGTTCGGCTCAACGAGAGATTTTATATTTTCAACCCCACTAGCTCAGCCTAGAAGAATCTACCGTGCTGTGACCCTGACTCTGGAAGAGGCGAACCTGGGCCTCTGGAGAAGGTGTGCGAGGGTGTTTCAACAACCCTTGTATTTCTTCTAATTTCCTCTCGTTTTTTCTTTCTTTCGGCTCATTCTAAATCCATTTCCGTATCTCCCACTACAAGCTCTCAAAACCATCATTTCTGTTGTCTTTTCCACTTCTTTTATCTTTCCTTAAATCCAGTTCATCTTTTACATTAGAAACTCCAAACCATCATTTGAAGACGTTATGGATTTTATTTTTCCTGTAAATCCAGCACTACCTCCATTTGAAGACGTTGTGGATTTAATTTTGATATTCATGGTATGATATGGGTATTATTATGAAAGTGTTTTGGATGTTATGTTCTTATTTTGTCTCACACGGGGTTTTGGGTCCTATATGGTTTGAGTAAGTTTTCCGAAATGGGGAATTGTTGATTTCGATCCCGAAGCAGTTGTAAGTTATAGTCTATTATAAGGGGCAAAAATGATCAGCACACCTATGAGACACTTGCAAATTCTCGAGAAACCCTTGAACCTTAGTATCAACCCACACAACTGTCAAAGGACAACTCATGTGTAGTTGGAATAGGACAAAGATGAGCTAACGACTCCAAACCTAAACGCTAATATTTTTTTGACTTGTTTATGAATACCTACAATTTTCTTTATATAGAATAAGGAGGGCTTTTAATTGCATGCATTGTATATCTTTTATAAACAAATATTAACACAAAATCTCTTCATTCAATTGTGGATCTTTCTCTTTTCCAATCTCTTCATCATACACTCACTCCCTCCACCGAGAATGCAACAATGGATACAAAGAATATGGAAGGATTGAACTTTTAAGCGTCTCGTGGCTTGTCCTCTTTGTCGCCGTGAATACAATTTCTGCATGACAATGGAATTTGTATTTCCACCCCACCTACTCAACCAAGAATGTGTACAGTCCTGCGACCATGACTCCAGAAGAGGTAGGGTTAAGGCTCTGGAGAAAGTGAATCTTGCTTTCGGTTTGTTTTTTCCTCTTTAATGATATTAATTTATTTAAGTATCTTTCATTAGAAAGTAGCCATCATTTGTTGTTTTTCCTCTTTCCTCTAAATCTAGTTCTTCCTTTCATATTCAACGCATACATTTTCTTTCATCAAGATTCACTTTTCTAGATAATTATATTCTTTTCTTGAACTCTACCAAACTCAATAATATAAGAACTTAAAAAAATCTGAAAAAAAAAATCAGTAAATGGTTATCCATCCTAATAATACGTACGTATGTAACTTACATAAGAGTTGGTTGTGTGGTAGAATGCTATTTGATTAATGTCTAGATGGTTTATGTGAGATTTGATGTGATGTTTGTAACCCCACAAAGCAATGAATGACCATAAATACATGGATAATATATATGTGGGGTAAGAGTTGGTTGAATGCTGACATTAAGGTCTGGCTAGAACTTTATGACTACTTTTTGGTTGTTTAGGTCAGATATGATAAAAAGTATTGCACAAATCATTTTCTTTTATTGAGCCAACACTCTAATGATGTCTTGTTCTCTTTATTGCTGTGAATACAATTTCGGCTTGATAATGGATTATATATTTCCACCCCACCAACTCAACCAAGAAGGTTATACCGTCCTGCAACCATGACTCTAGAGAAGGTGGTGCTAAGGCTCCAGAGAAGGAGTTTTAGGTTTTTCAAGAACCATGGTATTTCCTCTAGTTTTTACTTTCGGTTTGTTTTCCATTTTCACTATCTCCCATTAGAAACTACCCATCATTTGTTGCTTTTCCTCTTTCCTCTAAATCCATTTTTGTGATCTCCTATTAATTTGTTCATTTCCTCTGTCCTCTAAATCTAGTTCTTCCTTTCATATACAATGCATGCATTTTCTTACATCAAGATTCTCTTTTCTGGATAATTACATTCTTTTCTTGAACTCTACCAAACTCAACAATGAAAGAACTCAAAAAATCTGAAAAAAGCATAAGATATGATAGAAAGTATTGAACAAATCATTTCCTTTTATTGAGCCAACACTCTAATGATGGCTTGTCCTTTTTGTCACCGTGAATACATTTTCGACTTGACAATGGATATTGTATTTCCACCTTACCCTGCTCAACCAAGAAGGTTGTATCATCCTACGACTATGACTCCAGAGGAGGTGAGACTAAGGCTCCGGAGAAGGTGTAGAGTTTTTCAAGAACCACGGTATTTCCTCTTGTTCTTGCTTTCGGTTTGTTTTTCCTCTTTAATGATCTTAATCTATTTAAGTATCTCTCATTAGAAACTAACCATCATTTCTTGCTTTTCCTCTTTCCAATAAATCCATTTATGTGAACCCCCATTAATTTGTTTCTTTCTTCAGTCCTCTAAATCCAATTCTTCCTTCCATATCCAGTGCATACATTTTCTTTTATCAAGATTCTCTTTTCTGGATAATTCTTTTCTTTTCTTGAACTCATCAGTAAATGGTCATTCTTCCTAATAATACATACGTATGTGCCTTGTGAGTAACTTATATAGGAGTTGGGTGTGTTGGCAGAATACTATTAGATTAATATCTGGATGATTTTCGTGAGATTTGATGTGATGTTTGGAACCCCACAAAACAATAAATGACCATAAATATATGGATAATATATATGTAAAGTAAGTGTTGGTTGAATGCTGACATTATGGTATGGCTAGAACTTTACGACTATTTTGTTGTTGTTTAGGTTAGATATGATAAAAAAATATATTGAATAAATCATTTCCTTTTATTGAGCCAATACTAATGATGGTTTGTGCTCTTTGTTGCCGTGAATACAATTTCGGCTCAACAATGGATTATATATTTCAACCCCACCAACTCAGCCAAGAAGGTTGTACCGTCATGCGACCATGACTTCAAAGAAGGTGGTGCCAAGGCTCCATAGAAGGTGTGTTAGAGTTTTTCAAGAACCAAGGTATCTCCTCTAGTTTTTGCTTTCGATTTGTTTTTCCTCTTTAATGTTCTTAATCTATTTAAGTATCTCCTATTTGAAACTACCCATCATTTGTTGCTTTTCCTCTTTTCTCAAAATCTGTTTTTGTGATCTCCCATTAATTTGTTCATTTCCTCTATCTTCTAAATCCAATTCTTCGTTTCATATCCAATGCATGCATTTTCTTTCATCAAGATTCTCTTTTCTAGATAATTCTGTTCTTTTCTTGAACTCTACCAAACCTAACAATGTAAGAACTCAAAAGATCTATAAAAAAAAAATCAATAAATGGGCATCCATCCTAATAATACCTACATATGTGCCTCGTGAGGAACTTACATAGGAGTTAGGTGTGTTGGCAGAATATTATTTGATTAATGTCTAGATGGTTTATGTGAGATTTGATATGATGTTAGGAACCGCACAAAGTAATGAATGACCATAAATACATGGATAATATATATGTATGATAAAAGTTGGTTGAATGCTGACATTAAGGTTTAGCTAGAACTCTATGACCACTTTTTGGTTGTTTAGGTCAGATATGATCAAGGTCTAAAATATCGGTGATATCGGAAATATCAGGAGGCCAAAAACACGGAAATTTCGATGGAAATATCGGGATATTATTGATATCGATAAAAATTGAATAAAAACCACGGAAATTGTAAGAAAAACTTGGAAATTTTTATTGAAACTTTGCAGGATGTTTATTTAGTTAATTATCTATTAGTTTATCATAAAAAATTGGAAGTAAATGCATTGGATGATGGATTAACTGATTTAAGTTAATTATATAGCGAGCTGGCAAACACTGTGAGTGTAGAAAATATGTAATAATTAATGAAAAAAGATTAAACACACCATAATCAAAAGTAGAAACTTGAAAAGGAATGGTCAAAAGAATTCAAAACAATTTGTTTCTTGCAAAAAAAATTCAAAACAAAACCATGTATATATATAAAAATATTTTAGTGTATTTTCAGAAACATAAGTGATATGGTGGTTAAGGTGTTGAATGAGTAAAATGGGAGGGGTTCGAATCCCCTTGGTGTCTTTTTTAATATAAAAATTTATCCTATATAATAAATATTGTCTTACTGACATTTTAAAGACGTTATAAATATTACACGCCGAAAACATAATCACAAACACGTATGCAACTGAGTTGGATAAGGTGCTGGGCTGTCTCTTGATAAACACATAATTATTACAATTTCTATCCCTAATCTATATTTGTTAATACTTTGTTTCATTGAATTTTGAACCAATTAGAATGTTACCTTGCATTTTACAAATCTAATTGCACTTCATTGAAATGAAGGCTAATTCCAGTCCATTTTCGTTAGTCAGCTTGCAATGCCTAAACGTACACTTGCACTGCTCATATGGGAATACATTCTTCATGAAAATTGTTCTAATGGGTGTCTATTATGACATATCCAAATTTGAGCATAATTGGATACATATTGAAACCTCTCAGGCTTTCCTACATCAAGCCTGGTTCAGAAAGAATTGTTTTTCCAGCAACCTAAAAGTATATGGCAGCAACACATAGTTGGCAGCAAAAGAATGCATGGGCAGTAGGGCAGCATGGCAGCATGGCAGCATAGCAGCATTCCTTGCCATATCACATAATTAAATGAAGAGAGCTAGCATGTGAAGAAAGCAAAAGCAAAAGAAAAAAAGAATAACCAGCTAGCATGTGAAGAAAGCAAGGAAGCCAGAACTCCATGCTAAAAGAAGGAAGAAGCTGCCCCAGCACGTGAAGAAAGTTTGCTATACAGCAAACAAGACTATTTGAAGACTTAGCACATGGAAATATGCTGCCACAAGAGATTTTCATTCTCTATAAAAGGAGAATTAGTGTAGAATTGTAGAGCAGATTTTTAGATTAGAGTGCAGATTTTGTAAAATTCTTAGGCACCAAAGGGAGAGGAAAAATGGCAATATAATTGGAGAGAACCTTGGGGAGCCATGAGGTAAGGAACCAAGGGGTTGATGATGCAATTTTTCCTTCTCCTCTTTGTTTTTCACTTTTATCTTGTATTGTTATTTTATTTATGTCTAGTTAAACTTTGTTAATGATGAAATACCATTATGAAATGAAGTTTTAGTTCTTAACTCTCAATTCCCAACTATTATATTCTTCAATGTTTATAATTTCACCTTCACATGATTAATAGGTTAATTTTCTTTTCGCCACTTCTATCATGTATTTGTGGTAGTTAGGAATACAAGTTAATCTATTAATGCATCCTTGGTTTTGTATTACTAATATACAATTTTCTTTTATCCTTTGTAGTTAAACAATATTTTTCACATAGGATGGCTTAGAATTTGTAATCATGAAGGGAAGGGGAATTTACATAAGATTCATTAAAATACATGCTTAATTGATATATTTCGAGAAAGTAGTAGATTGATTTCTAGATTGCTACTCCATGGGAATTGTTAGATAATTAATTAGAGTTTATGGAATAATGGTATGGAATCTAAAACCTTAGCTTTTTCCTATTTTAGTTTATTTGCATTTTCAATTCTTTGCTTTATTTCATTTTCTTTTTCAACTTTGAATTAACTTGAGTTGGGTTAGTTTTCCATCTTTTTCACGCACTCCCTGTGGATACGACCTCGCACTTACATACATTTATTCTACAAAACGATTTGTGCGCTTGCGAGTTTTAGAAATTTAAAACATGCACCTTCGAGTGACCAACATTTCTCATAGAGGCAAGGGTTCGAATCCCTCCATGCGCAACAAGGAGAATTTTCAGCATTTTCAAGTATTTTTGGGTCAAAATATCGCGAGATTATTCGATACATACTTGTAGAATCATTCTCTTCTTCTTCTTCTTCTTCTTCTTCTTCTTCTTCTTCTTCTTCTTTTTCTTTTCTTTTTTCTCTTTTTTTTTTTCAGTAACAGTAGTGGTCGTGCAATGTCGGTTCCCTTAAGCTTTTGATCCAACCCGTGTAGTGAGCGTTAGGTCAATGTCTCCCCCTAAACCACTAGGGCTTTTAGGGCATTAGGTGTAGAACACCCCTATGGACTTATTAACCCGAGTTGGAAGGGCTATGAAACCAACTAACCACCCTACCCCATGCCAAAAACTTTACCGTTTGACGCGAGAATCGCTCCTGATTAGGTAAGACTGGCTCGGTTACTAGGCAAAGCCTCGGGTGAGACAATTATTACTTTATAACACGTACTAACTTTATTTTATTTTGAACAAAAATTAAAACACACTTAGACAAAAAAGTAAGTATTTCAATCTCACTCCCCACAGACCATGTTGGTGTGATGTGCCAATTTCAAAGTATAATTCATGAATTAGTGTCTAAGCAACGATAAATAGAAAATACTCTAATGTGGGATTGATCTTCACCATGTCCATTTGTTCTATCATTTAAAATAATATATGGATATTAACTTTAAAACGAAATTCTAGACAAGACTCAAAAAATAAAAATCGAAAATTTACTTTCCCACCCCCAAACTTAAATCACACATTGTCCTCAAGGTGTGGAAAAAAAAAAAACGAAACAAGAACAGAGACAAAACAACAAAATCCTAGAAGACGAAGAACGAAAATTAAAGAGAAAAGAAATAGCCAAATAAGTAAATTATGAGAGAAATAAATAAATAAATAAAAAACAGAAAATAAAAGAAAATTAAAAAAAATAAAAAAATAAAAAAAAAAAAACTAACACACCAAGTGGTGACGCTGGACATTTTTGGGACTCGAAAGCTAGACCTTGTAGCTGGGATTTGCGAAAAGGCGCTGACCAACTCATCCAAGTCCACACTTGTGTCAAGTGTGAGCGACAACTACAATATAACCTGATGTAGCCGCTGCATATGTCATTTGAAACAAATAAAAGCTAGCTATTTTGGAACATACTGTAGATCCCTTCCACTAGCCCCGCACCCAGAGCCAAACAGCAGAAGAACCTATTCCCATCTCCATCCATCTCCCTTCTTCATTTCTCTCAAGAACTCAATATGGGATCTTAAACCCTCCACTAAATCTTGCAATCTTAACCCTCACGAATTCGCCATTTGACCATAACCACACCCAAGAACTAATCTAGGCAATATTGAGAAGACGATCTAATGGTTTTTCGTCCAAAAAGAACACTGAGTGACCCAAGAACCACTTGACCCGCAACAACATAGAATCTACCAGTGATCTCCGAAAAGATGAACCACATCTGAGAAAAGGGGTGCAACATTAGGTTTAACCAATAATCTTGTAAGGATGATTTCAAAATCCGAAAGCCCTCTGAAGGTAAGATTAATTCCAGAATTTGTTTTGGATCCTGATCTGTAGAAATGTGTGATGTGTATAAACAAGGTCTAAAATATCGGTGATATCGGTAGGCCAAAAACACGGAAATTTCGAATGGAAATATCGGGATATTATTCGATATAGATAAAAATTGAATAAAAACCACGGAAATTGTAAGAAAAACTTGGAAATTTTTATTGAAACTTTGCAGGATGTTTATTTAGTCAATTATCTATTAGTTTATCATAAAAAATTGGAAGGAAATGTATTGCATGATGGATTTAACTGATTTAAGTTGATTATATAGCGAGCTGGCAAACACTGTGAGTTTAGAAAATATGTAGTAATTAATGAAAAAAGATTAAACACACCATAATCAAAAGTAGAAACTTGAAAAGGAATGGTCAAAAGAATTCAAAACAATTTGTTTCTTGCAAAAAAAATTCAAAACAAAACCATTTCTCGCAACTTGCATCTTCTTCTCCATGGGGGTCGTCTCCTATGGCTGCCAAGGCCAACAAGAGAATGAGAAAAGTTAGATCTGAGATAGCTTATTCTAAGATGTGGAAGGTATTTAATCTATTGCTGTAATATAATATATTTTTATTTTATTGATTGCAATAATCTGATGTTGTACATAATTTCATTCATCTGTCCATTCGATGTATCAGATCTTTCAGAAAATTTTCAGCATTTTTCATGTTTTTGGGTCAAAATATCGCGACATTATTGATAATATCGCGATATTTTGACCATTTCAGCTTGAATTTGCACGAAAATATCCATCCTGAAATTTCGCCGATATTATCGACGATAATTTCGATAAAATGACGAAACATAATTGGTATGCAAAGAAAATATCGACAGCCACAAATAATGATTCGGCGATAATATCGATATTTCATTCCTTGTGTATAAATGTGTGTTCTTTGTCCCTACGAGTACTAGATTTTATTTCGATAATTTCGATAATATCGAGATATTATCACCATTTCAACTTGAATTTGCACGATAATATCGATCTCGATATTTCGGCGATATTGTCGACGATATTTTCGATAAATTGACGAAATGTAACTGGGTTGTGACGAAAATATTGGAAGCCAAAAAAACCGATATTATGGCAGAAATATCGCGATAATATCGACATTTTAGACGTTGGATATGATAGAAAGTATTGAACAAATCATTTCCTTTTATTGAGCCAACACTCTAATGATGGCTTGTCCTCTTTGTCGTCCTGAATACAATTTCAACTCGACAACGGATTTTGTATTTCCACCTCACCCTGCTCAACCAAGAAGGTTGTACCGTCCTCGACCATCACTCCAGATTAGGTGAGGCTAAGGCTCCGGAGAAGGTGTGTTAGAGTTTTTCAAGAATTATGATACCTCCTCTAGTTCTTGTTTTAGGTTTGTTTTTCTTCTTTAATAATCTTAATCTATTTAAGTATCTCCCATTATAAACTAACAATCATTTTTTGCTTTTCATTTCTCCTTTAAATCCGTTTATATGATCTCCTATTAATTTGTTCATTTCTTCTGTCCTCTGAATCCAATTCTTCCTTCCTTATCCAATGCATACATTTTTTTTTTCGTCAAGATTATGTTTTCTGGATAATCCTTTTCTTTTCTTAAACACTACCATACCTAAAAAATCTAAAAAAAGCATCAGTAAATGACCATCCATCCTAATAATACATACGTATGTGCTTTGTGAGTAACTTACATAGGAGTTGGTTGTGTTGGCAGAATACTATTTGATTAATGTTTGTTTAGTTTATGTGAGATTTGATGTGATGTTTGAGACCCCACAAAGTGATGAATGATCTTAAATACATGAATAATATATATGTAGGGTAAGAGTTGGTTGAATGTTGTCATTAAGGTTTGACTAGAACTTTATGACCACTTTTTGGTTGTTTATGTCAGATATGATACACTCGAATGATGGCCTGTCCTCTTTGTCGCCGTGAATACAAATTCGACTCGACAATAGATTTCGTATTTCCACCTCACCTTCTCAACGAAGAAAGTTGTATCGTGCTGCATCCATGACTCCGGAGGAGGTGAGGCTAAGGCTCTGGAGAAGGTGTGTTAGAGTTTTTCAAGAACCATAGTACTTCCTCTAGTTCTTGCTTTCGGTTTGTTTTTTCTCTTTAATGATCTTAATCTATTTAAGTATCTCTCATTAGAAACTAGCCATTATTTGTTACTTTTCCTCTTTCCTCTAAATCCGTTTACGTGATCTCCCATTAATTTGTTCATTTCTTCTGTCATCTAGATCCAATTCTTCATTCCATATTTAATGCATACATTTTCTTTAATCAAGATTCTCTTTTTTGGATAATTTTTTTTTCTTGAACTCTACCAAACCCAACAATGTAAGAACCTAAAACATCTGAAAAAAGCATCAGTAAATGGCCATCTATCCTAATAATACATACGTATGTGCCTCGTGAGTAACTTACATAGGAGTTGGGTGTGTTGACAAAATGCTATTTGATTAATGTCTGGATGATTTATGTGAGATTTGATGTGATGTTTGGAACCTCCCAAAGTGATGAATGACCATAAATATATGGATAATATATATGTAGGGTAAGAGTTAGTTGAATGCTGACATTAAGGTTTGGCTAGAACTTTACGATCACTTTTTTGTTATTTAGGTCAGATATGATAGAAAATATTGAACAAATCATTTCATTTTATTGAGCCAACACTCTAATATCAATCTTAGAAGTTGGATAGATGACCTCATAATAGATTTCTACAACGGAAAATTAGAACAAGTTCTCAACATACCAAGCGATGAGAACTTGTTCTCTTGGTATGTATTTTCTAGTCAGAACTTACAATTAGAACAAGTTCTCATTGTTTCGTATGTTGGAAACTTGTTATAATTGTAAGTTATGGTTTGTTATAAGGGGAAAAAATGATCAATACACATATGAGACACATGCAAATTCTCAAGACACCATTGAACCTCAGTATCAACTCACACAACTGTCAAAGGACAACTCATATTTAAATGGAATAGGATAAGGATGAGCTAATAACTCCAAATCTAGATGCTAAGGTTTTTTTTTTGTCTTGTTTATAAATACCTATACTATTCTTTGTATAGGTTTAGGAGGGTTTTCAGCCGCATTCATTGTATACCTTTTATAAACTAACATTAGTACAAAATTTCTTCTCACAATTCTCGATCTTTCTCGTTTACCATATCATCAACATACACTCTCTTCCTCCACCGAGAATGCAACGATGGATACGAAGAAATGCAAGGTTCGAACTTTAGAAGCGTATCGTGGCTTGTCCTCTTTGTTGTCATGAATACAATTTCGGCTCGATAATGGATTTCGTATTTCCACCCCACCCTGCTGTGAAGATGACTCCAAAGGAGGTGTGGATGAGGCTCGGGAGAAGGTGTGTTAGAGTGTTTCAAGAACCATAGTACTTCCTCTAGTTCTTCTTGCTTTTGGTTTGCTTTTCCTCTTTAATGATCTAAATCTATTTAAGTATCTCTAATTAGAAACTAGCTATCATTTGTTGCTTTTCCTCTTTCCTCTAAATCCATTTATGTGGTCTCTCATTAATTTGTTCCTTTAATTTGTCTTCTGAATCCAGTTCTTCCTTTCATATCCAATGCATACATTTTCTTTCATCAATATTTTCTTTCCTCGATAATTCTTTTCTTTTCTCGAACTTTACCAAATCTAACAATGTAAGAACCCAAAAAATCTATAAAAAAAAAAAACAAAATCAATAAATGGCCATCCATCCTAATAATACCCAAGTGTGTGCTTGTAATTCTCACTCATTAGAAGCTGAAGAATAATGAAGAGAGTACAAATTGATTTTTTCCTCTCAAACGAGTGTTTGGAAAAATGGGTTATTGTCAAGTGGCAAATATAGTGTTGAACAAATGTGAAGAGCTTATCGTTGGGTTTAACTTATTAAAGTCTACTTGTCCGAAATTATTAAATATACTTTAATTGTCGACTGAATTGAAACCTATTAATTCACTTTTTGAAAATGTTATATTCTAAGGATAATGATTTCTTATATTTCTTGTTGAAATCGAAATGAATTAGATACTTTTTGTTTTCTTCCAATTACGTATAATACTTTGATTGTTTAGTGTCACACGCCTTGAAATTGGTATGTGGAGTACAAAGAAGCTTAAATCAGCTGACAAGCAAATATAAAGTTGTAATTTATTAGTTTAATGGACTCCAATCATTGTGTTTATACAGTATGAAAATCTAATGAAAGACGAGTATGATAATAAAAAGCATTGAATGAGAAGTTGGTGCATGACCACGTTTAATCATCTAATTCAACTACAAAGTTAGTTTGTAAATCAACTGAAGTTTGTTTTTTATTTTTATTTTTTTATGTTAGCATGCATAGGTCATAGGAATGAGTGATGCTCAATGTATATTTTTTGACATGAGTTATATGCATTTATGAAGAAGAAATGAGAAACATTAGACAATGTTACCCAGAGTCTACACATATGGAAGCAGACTTCAACATGTAATTAAGTGAATTTGTGAATTAAACATATCAGTATTGAAAGTTAGGTTGTCTAATTGATGAATACAAGTCTGAAAAGGGAAAGTGATAGTTAAATTGGAAGGTGTCGCAAATGTCAAAACTAACGCAATGTGTTACTATTTGATCAATGTCTAGATGGTTTGTGTCGTGTGAGATTTGCTGTGACGTTCGAAAGCTCACATAGCGATGAATGACCTTCATAAATAGATAGATCATCGGGAGTTTGGAGTTGGTTGTCTAAATGTATTTTTCCAATAGAGTTATTGGAAGATAAGTTCAAGTTAGATATGGAAGTTGAAAAATAAAAGTTTTGAGGGATATGTCCTAAAAATTGGTTGTGTGATAATTATTATATGCATTTCTGAAGAAGAGCTGAGAGGCTTGAGACAAAGCACTTTAGTGGATTTATGAAAGGTTCTTCCACCATTGAAAAAGAAGACCTTAATTTGAAGTTGTATTGGAAATCCATGATCTTGAAGAAGTCATGAAAGTGATATTCAACCCCTCAAGAAATTGTCAGATGGCTCAACCAACCATGCATACTCAAAGGACAAGTTAGTCCTAAGCTGGATCAAAGCTACAACATCACCTTGTACTCAAACCCTTCTCATCTCGTGCACAATAGCTCATGTGTTGGATATAGTTTGTTTGTTTGTCTTTACATCACAAAGGAGATACATATTGGATCTTAAAATCTTACAAATCAATAACCTTAAACTTAAAGCTAACATCAGTTAGTAAAGTATATATGAAACCAAATACAAGTATTATCACTAGCATGTCTAGAGCATATTCCAAAGATCTTTCATAATGATTTGAAGAGGCCAATGGGTGGTATTTTCCTTGTAAGAATTTGTACAAAAACCTTCAAGTCACTTTCAATCTCTTAGCACGTTGTAGTCATAGATTAATGTGGTCAATTAAAATGCATTACAAATGCATGCAACTCACATAGACTATATACTATCACACTATAGAGTCTATGCCTATACTAGTGAAGGGATTAATAGAAGAATCATTCAAATTAATGGATAGGGATATGATTTATATGAAGGTCCTTTGAGGATTGTGTGCTAATGGACTTCCATTTAGTGTATTGAGAAATCTTCAATTTCATAAAACTATGACAACCATAAATAATTGACCTAAGGGTTTCACCGTTTGAGAAGGCTATAATTTCCCTATTTGACGCGTGCAATAAAATTATTAAATAAGATTGGGTTCCAATTAAAGATGCAGGATACTTTTATAGTGTGTCTATCGTATCAGATTAGTAGAGTAATATGAAGCATCAACCTTTAATTAATATCATTGCTGCAAACAATCGAGGAGCTATGTTCAAATTGCTTCACCCATTTGATACAATAGATACAACATGAAGTACCACACATATTTAATTGGAATAAAATCTTTACATTTCTCTTGCACACGTCGAATAAGGAAATTTTGGCCTTCTCAAACAATGGAGCCTACTCTGGTCCATTATTATGGCAGTCACAATACTCATATCAACCATATCCCTATTGTTGAGGTCCAAAAAGTCACGAGAACCCAAGTCATCTTCAACAATAGTAAATAATAGTATCCATGCCATGCGAAGCTAATAATACATTTTTCATATGTCAATCACCTATCAAACTCACATGAACCCAAGTCATGTGGTTTACGGGGCTTGCACGAGGGATTGTGGTGTGGAAGGTTACGAAGATCCACAAGGCCCACAGAAGCTCTTGGATAATGAAGACTTTGGGTTAGCTACTTGGGAGCACCAAAGTCCAAGCCCATTACTTAGAGTTCTCCAATGTGGGTAAGCAAATGAGATATTCTTCAAGCACTCCCTATTACCCACTAGAAACAAGCCAATTTCGACACTTCCTTTTACACATAGGAAATAGTCATTTTCCAATACCTAGCTTTACCTGTTGAAAATAAGAATGTCTCAATACTCCCTTTTACCCGTTGGAAATAGACTAGCTCCAACACTTCCTTTTACCTATTGGAAACCAAAGAGAGCCTTCACCTTCTATAAATTGGAAGGCATTGCCCAAACAAAACCAACCCCTCTTGGTTGTTGCAAGCCTCGCAACAACCATGAGAACTCACCTTTCTTCAGCTGCCGCAAACATTTCAGCAGCCACCAATTTTTCTTCAGCCATCAAGCCCCCTCATTTGGGCTGCTGCAAGCAACACAGCAGCCATTGACCAATTTTTCTTCAGCCATTAAGCCCCCTCATTTGGCTGCTGCAAGCATCCTAACAGCCATCAACCCCTTTCTTCAATCATCACACCTTCTTCCTAGCCTGTTGCAAGCACCCCAGCCATAACCTCATCTCCTTAAAACCATTCTCCCTATAAAGCCTCACCAAGCATAACTCCAAGCTTTTCCTTCCTCCTCATACCCTTCCAAGCTATAAACACCATAGCCTTCAAGCCTCAAGCTTTTCTTCCCATCCTCCTTCTCTTGAAACTCTTAAATCCATAAAGCCTCACCAAGAATAACTCCAAGCTTTTCCTTCCTTCCAAGCTGTAAACATCATAGCCTTCAAACCTCAAGATTTTCCTTCTATCCTCCTTCTCTTGAAACTCTTAAATCCTCATAGTCATAGCCATAAACAACAAATTATCAACACCCAAACTCAAGCATATCCAACACCAAGCCAAGCACATGCATTCTCATTTGCTAAATGTTGTGTCGGATTCACTTGCACTAAAATGGATTCAGCTGCATCCTCAACTTGTGATACTCGCAAGTGCACGAGCTGTTCGGTAGTATAGCATATGTAGGTGCGAGGTCGATCCCACGAGGATTGGTGATTGAATGATCCAATTCATTTCCCCTACACAAAACAGAAATGAAAAAGAAAATAAATAAAACAATAAAAAAAGGAAATAACTCAAGCTAATAAGTTCCCAAGTTCAATTAGATTAACGGATGGATTCTAGCTAAAGTATGATTAAGCCATGGTGTTTGCTCAAAACCTTGTGTTCCTAATTCCCTAATTTGATCATTTGTTGTCTAACCTAAAATTAAGCATTAGGAACCCATTAAGCATAGAAGAACAATTTAAACAACCAAGCATGTATCTAATCCCTGTTGTCGAATGTCCATACATACTCTTCCTATTCATAGTTCAATTCGAATTAAAGCATGGTGTATACTCTTAATTCAAACCAAGATAGCTAACATGCAAACCTAAATGGTGATCAATCATTCAAACTAGCATATTAACTTATAATCATAATGAATAAGAACAAAAACCATAATTGAAACTTGGAAACTAATTAAACTTGAATACTTAAGAAAGAATGTACATTACAAATAAAATTAAAGTAGAACTTGAAAACTTGAAGGAAAATTTACTAAAATCATTTTATTACAACAATTGACAACTTAAAAGGAAACTAAGAGAATTTGAGGGAGAGAAGGGAAGGGAGCTCTAGAGAAGTGTTTGAGAGCTCCCCCTATCGGGGTGTGATTTTTCAGCTTCAAGACTTGCTCTATTTATAGGGCTAAGAGGGAGGAACATCATGATGAACTCGCACACCATCCTTTATCTTTTGCTGCACCTCAAGCTTCATCACATGGGTTCAAAGGTGGTCAGATGTGGCTGCCAACCCATGTGGGCTTCTTTTGCTGCCAACCCATGTGATTGCCTTTTGCTGCCAACCCATGTGGTACCTTGCTGAAAAAACGTGTTTGCCGAAACCTGTCTTGGTGTAGGAAGGCCATAGGTTTCCAAACGTATCCAATGTGACTGAACTTTGGATATGTTATACTAGACACACATTGGAACAACTTCTATGAAGAATGTTTTCCAATAAGAGTAGTAGAAGTATACGTTTTGGCTAGATAGAATAAAGATGATAGCCGAAAGGGGTAACTAAAATAGAATAAAGATGATAGCCGAAAGGTAAAGACAAAAAAAATACAAAGCTCCAGAAAATGAAAGTAACGGGCAAAAACACAAAACACCAGAAAACACGGAAAAAAGAAAAGTAAAGTGAAAGTAAAGGTGCTCCCCCTTGAAGCGATTAGGTCGAGACATGCCCAGGAAATCCGAAGTGGTGATGGCTCTCTCTCATCAGCATATGTCTATTTAAACCACGCCTCTGTAAACGGATGATACCCAGCATTTCTTCCTGCAAACTCAAAGAAAAACATCAAAAAATTCAGAAGCAAAACAAATGGCATCCTCATGCACTCACCTTGATGATCTCAACCTTGAGCTGTCCCTTGCACCACCAAATGCCCAGATAAGGGCTTCTCCAACCCCTGCTCTTCCCAAACTCCACATATCATCACGGCACGGCCTCAAACTTTGCTGAGCCAATACCGAACTTTGCTGAGACAATGCCGAACAGAGCAGTGCTGCTAGGTGGCATGATTGGCAGTATACTCACACCTCAGATCACCTGCATGTGGCACGTAGGTCTGACAAGATGGCGGTGGATGAGTCCCACTCTTTATCTGTGCTCCATGCGGTCTCGGCTACCAATTTGGGCATGCGATTACTGGCGAGGACACGGGAGTGTGCCGCGCTGAGCGAGGAAGTGGCTTCCTTGAAAGCTCAGGTGGCGGACTTGCAGAAGCGGCTTCCTGTGCCAATCAGTATGTGGAAGCATTGCAGAAAAAGAATGAGGACCATGTAGAGCTGCTGCAAATTCTACAAGTGCGAGACAATAGAGGTAAGCCATGATGATGATGAAGATGAAGATGAAGAAGATGAAGAAGAAGAAGATGATGATGAATGATGATGTTGTTTTTATTTTTATTTTTAATTAAACTTATGTACTTTTTTTTTCTTTGTTTGTAATGCAACGTTTGAAATGAAATAAAGATGTGTTTTTAACACTCAGAAATAAACTAACTTAACAAAAACAAAAACAAAACAAAAACAAAGACTAAACAGAAAAAGAAAACAAAGAAAATAAAAAAATAAAAACTTAAATTAAAAACACACGAATATACAAGCAACTCACGGATGACCAGTTAAGGACCTCAGAAAAACAGCCAGGGATCCGGGGAAGGTTGGAGGGGTCACAATGGTCCCGCTTAAAACCCAAATTTCTTAGACACCGAAGGTGTCGCCTATAGAACTCCTGGACACTATATTGACGGAAGTGCCCATCTGGGGTTACCATAAGTTAGCTCATATGAAAAATCTTTTTTTAAAATTTTAAGATAAGAAACAAAAACAAATTAAGATAAAATGAAACAACAAACCATAAACGAAAATGAACTAAGTACTAGGCCTGGGACCGGTTTAAGGCAAAAATGGAACCGAACGGTACTGTTCACCGGTCCGGTCCGGTTTGGATTTTAACAAAAATGCCAAAGAAAAACCGAACCAATCCGGTCCAATTTAGATCCCTTTACTTTGGGTTTTTCATGCTTTGAACCGGCTCTTTAGCCTAACTGGCATTTTTACACAGAGCAATGTGAATCGACAAATCCATGCAAGAAAATCATATCTAAATCTTACAAGATACCAAAAATAACTACCTAGCAAACAGATCCAATCGATGTACCAAAGGAGAGTAAGAAACAAAAAGACATATCAGACAAAGAGGAGAGGAGAAAAGAGAAGAAGAAATAAAGATCTAGTAAGAAATAAAAAATGAAGAAAATAATAGAAAGAGAGGAAGAAATAATCAATGAGAAAGAATAGAGGAAAGAAAGAATAAATGAGATGAGAGGAGATAAAATAAAAAATCGGAGCAAGAAGAGAGGAAGAAAGAATCGGTGAGCAAGAAGAGAGGAAAGAAAGAATGAGAGAGAAGAAGAGGAAAGAAAGAAAAAATCAGATAAAAGTGAGAGAATACTTAGAGAAGAGAGAGAATGAGAGGAATAAACAAAACAAAAAGTTTGAAAGTTTTGATAAAAAAAATAAGAAGGAGCCGTTCCCTTCTCTCTGCCCAAGACATCAACACCATAAATTCCCATCCAACTTGCTTTTCAATCCCGTCTCTCTGCTCAATGTTTCCAAGTGGGTATTAAAATAGTATATAATTAATTGTATCAATGTTCACTTTCCTCTTTTTTGTATTCTTTATATTTTTTTCCTTTGCGTTTTTTTTTCTCTCCCGTTTCTTTTTTGTATTCTTTATTGTTTGTCCTTTACTTTTTAGACAACCAATAAAAAACATGTTAAACTATATATAAAATATAAAATATATAAATATATATATAAATTAATTTTATTGGACCGGTTCCTTAGGATAGAAAACCGAAACTAGAACCGGTTCAGACCGGTTCGGTTTGGATTTATCCCGATTTTTTACTTTTTCCGGTCAACACGGTTTTTTTTTCAGTTTTTTCTGGATTGATTTGGTTCTGTTTTGCGGTTTTGCGGTTCCAATGCCCACCCCTACTAAGTACTCTAAACAAATTCAAACAAACAACATAAATCGTTGTACTCAAAGAAACAAACCAAGAAACCAAAGAAAAACACAAACAGCACTTTCTATCACCTATTTATCACTCTTTTATCACCATTTGGACAGATTCGTTTCTCTCTTTTTCCAGCTTCGACATCTGTTTAGTTTTTAGACTATAACTTTCCAACCGCAAGTCCAAATTTCACATTCTTTATATGGTTGGATTCAGCACAGAAAAACAAAGAACCCAACGAGGACCAAAAGGCAAAAACAATTACGGAATTAAACAGAATTCAAAGAAAAGAAAGGATTGAAATGCTCCCCCTTGAAGCGATTAGGTCGAGCATGAATGCACTTGGAGGTCGACTTCTCCCATTGCTCCACACTTCCCATTCTTATGATTGAGGTTGCCATCTCTCTCCATTTTTATTAAGTTGTCCAAAATTGCTAAAACAACACACAAACTTGAAATGGAATTAAAATGATTAGGAAATAAAAACTAAAATGAAAAGGAAAAGCTAAACTAAAACATCTAATTCCATGCTTCAAAGTAACAAACACCAATGGGTTGTGTAAGCTGGGACTTAAACCCAGTTCTCTTGCTTGTTAGGCAATTGTCCTATTCCGTTGGACTACAAACACAACTTGTCCATTAACGCCATTCACTCAGGAAACTGTCTAGAAAAAGATGAAACTGAAAAATAAAAATAAAACAAGTAGGGAAAAGAAATAGAACCAAACTATGTTGCCAATCCCCGGCAACGGCGCCAAAAACTTGTTGTGTCGGATTCACTTGCACTAAAATGGATTCAGCTGCATCCTCAACTTGTGATACTCGCAAGTGCACGAGCCGTTCGGTAGTATAGCATATGTAGGTGCGAGGTTCGATCCCACGAGGATTGGTGATTGAATGATCCAATTCATTTCCCCTACACAAAACAGAAATGAAAAAGAAAATAAATAAAACAATAAAAAAAAGGAAATAACTCAAGCTAATAAGTTCCCAAGTTCAATTAGATTAACGGATGGATTCTAGCTAAAGTAAGATTAAGCCATGGTGTTTGGTCAAAACCTTGTGTTCCTAATTCCCTAATTTGATCATTTGTTGTCTAACCTAAAATTAAGCATTAGGAACCCATTAAGCATAGAAGAATAATTTAAACAACCAAGCATGTATCTAATCCCTGTTGTCGAATGTTCATACATACTCTTCCTATTCATAGTTCAATTCGAATTAAAGCATGGTGTATACTCTTAATTCAAACCAAGATAGCTAACATGCAAACCTAAATGGTGATCAATCATTCAAACTAGCATATTAACTTATAAGCATAATGAATAAGAACAAAAACCATAATTGAAACTTGGAAACTAATTAAACTTGAATACTTAAGAAAGAATGTACATTACAAATAAAATTAAAGTAGAACTTGAAAACTTGAAGGAAAATTTACTAAAATCATTTTATTACAACAATTGACAACTTGAAAGGAAACTAAGAGAATTTGAGGGAGAGAAGGGAAGGGAGCTCTAGAGAAGTGTTTGAGAGCTCCCCCCTTGGGGTGTGAATTTTCAGCTTCAAGACTTGCTCTATTTATAGGGCAAAGAGGGAGGAACATCATGATGAACTCCCACACCATCCTTTATCTTTTGCTGCACCTCAAGCTTCATCACATGGGTTCAAAGGTGGTCAGATGTGGCTGCCAACCCATGTGGTCTTCTTTTGCTGCCAACCCATGTGATTGCCTTTTGCTGCCAACCCATGTGGTACCTTGCTGAAAAAACGTGTTTGCCGAACCTGTCTTGGTGTAGGAAGGCCATAGGTTTCCAAACGTATCCAATGTGGCTGAAATTTGGATATGTTATACTAGACACACATTGGAACAACTTCTATGAAGAATGTTTTCCAACAAGGGGGGTAGAAGTATACGTTTTGCCCACTGCAAGTTGGCTGCCGAAACAGGGACTGGAATTGACTTCATTTCATTTCATTTCTTCACATGCATGCACATGCTTCTCTTTAGTAGCTCAAAAGCTGATCTCCAGCTCCAAAGTGATCTGCCAATTCAATTCCCATGTTCAAAGGCTGAAGCAAAATGCCTCTCATCATTCCTCATGCACATGCTTTCTCTTTCTACTTTCTCTTTGCTTCACATGCATGCACTTGCTTTCTCTTTAATAGCTCCATCATGTGCCAACTTGCTCCTTCAGAAATTCATAGCTGGAAAGCCTCCCAACTTCACTCATTATGTTGGGTACAAAGTCAGTTGCAGGTGGGGTGAGGCACATGGCTAAAAGGAGTCACATGGCAAAATGCTGGCAGCTACAAATCCTCCTGAGCAGGGTTCAATGTTGGACGGGCTGAGCACTCCACATATGTCCAATTGGGCTGAAATTTGGATATGTTGTACTAGACACCCATTGGAACAGGTTTCATGAAGATCTTCACCTCATCCAAGCCCCATAGCATGCTGATCCAAGTCCAAGAAGCTGACCTACGAAATTGGGCTGGAAATGGGCTGTAGCCAAAATTAGTTTGCTCTTTAAGCTCATATTCCTCATATGCCAATCAGCCCATAATATGCATGGTTTGCATTAAATGTTATCTCTTGCTATCTTAACCTACAAAACACACAAACAAAGGTAAGTGACTCAAAATAAAGAGAAACTAAGCAAAATCACTAAGTAAAGAAGGCATGCAAGTGTAAGAAATTATGGACTTATCAAAACAGAAAATGAATTAAAAGCACTAGTTTAACTCAATAACATAACCAAATCATAAGCTAGAAGGGTACAAAATGATATACAATTATGAACCGATCAAATACCCCCAAACCTAGATTTTGCTAGTCCTCGAGCAAAACAACACAAAATAAAGTTAAAAGCAAAACAAGAAGTTAACTAGACCACTTTCGTAGGTAACTCGATTGCATTGAGCGTATGCAACAAGCCTTTAAACCTCTAGGCATCCCTAGTATGAGGAGTTGTGTCTCCTGCGGTTAACAAAACGATACCCACAAACGCTTGACTAATTCTACAAAACAAAGTAGTTAGAAAACTTATTAGATTTGTTTGTCGTTAAGCAAAATAAAAGAAAAAAAAACAAAACAAAACAAAAACCAAAACAAAAATAATTACAAAACCAAAACCAAAACCAAAATAAAAATAAATAAATAAAAACTCAAAACAATCATTCCGAACATTTTCTGAAGAGAAATGACTCAAGCACATGACTCAAAAGTTTTAACAATAAAAACTCAATTTTAGACATTATTTATAAGGTGGCAAAGTTCAAAACACAACATGCTCAAAGTGTAGTAGTGTGATAGCCAAATGCAACAAATTCCCCAATTTTAGTTTTCACACAATTTCAAAAATCATACCAAGCACAAATGCAACTTCAAATCTCACCAAAGTTGTCCTCTCACAAATGAATCACTCAGAAGAGGGCTACAATGCAACACTTCAGTTATAAACATGAGATTAGAGTTAAATCATAAGGGACTTAACTCAAAAATAGGAAGATGAAGAACTTGCATTAATATGATCTCAAAAAGGATGCCAAACACTTAAAAGTAGAAAAATGAATGCAATTCAACCACATGACATTTAAGATCAATTTAGGTCTTTATTATAGGTTGTAATGGGGCCAAGGGTGTAAGGTGAGTGAGAAATGAAAGGTATGGATAATACAAAGTCCAAGGAACTCACAATGTAAGAGCATAAAAAATTGTTTACAAAACTTCGAATCATCACGATTAGATTTTTTTCTTTTACATGATCAAACTCCTTATACCTTCATTTACAATGATTTAAACTCATTTCCAAACACCAATGAAACCCAAAAACGAAATTTCATTCAAGTACCATTTAATCATAACTTTTTTTTTTCTTTATGTAATATCCCTTCCCAAACTTAGCATGAAAAACACATCCGAATTAGAGCTCATGAGTTCCTTAGAAAGGTAAATATTTATTTTTCGGGCTAAGGCGAGGAAATAAATTGGTAAAAGAAAGAAAAGGTTTACATGTAGGCTCAAAATGGTTAACAATGGAAGATCATGCTTAAGCATGCATAAGATTAGCTTGAAAGGCACAAACGATCAAAGAGGGCCTTAATATCACTTTTGCTCTCTGCGTCTTGTACTGTTTTATGTATTCTTTGTGGTCACCCACCCCCACCCTTCCGTTAGATTTAAGGGTTGATCTTAGTTGGTGTCAGAAATTCAAAAATAAAGAATTTAATTTGAACTTAAAAAACCATAACTAATCTAAAAACATAATAAAATAAGGAGCCACCCATCCCCTCAAAACTTACATCATTAACTAAAATTTACTCAATCTTCAGTGTGATGGTCGCAATTATGATATTGCTTGGGTTCAGCGGGTAGGGGGTGGGTTGGGAGCTGGGTTGCGTTTTGTGGGTGGGAGAAGGGGGGAGGGGTCTGTGGGTAAACTTGTAAACAATTAGGATTCAAATCAGATATATCTCAATCCAAATCCAAATCCAAATCCATTTGTAATTGGATTATTGGATTCGGATCGTGTTGAAAATTAAGTACAAGAGCAATTCATTAGTTTACCTAAAAAAATGGTGATTGTGAGATATAACGAATATTGGCAAGAAGCAAATAAATTGGACCGCACTTGAATGTTCGGCCATTAAAATGGGCTTGAGTGTTTCTTCGGCATGGGCAGGCCGGTGTATGGGTCCAAACTTCAAAATTAAAATATAGCCATGCCCCATAACGGAAGCCCACACGATTATCTGTAACTTCGTCTTCTCAAAGCTTCTTCGTCTTCCAGACATTAAGTCCAGACGAGGATCTCACAGATCAGGTCTCTCAGTTCAGTCCGTACAGGTATAGCGCCTATCTCACCTTTCTCAATTTCTCTCTTTAAAAAAAAAAAAAAATTTCCGTACCTATTACATAAATTCATGTATTGTTTTCAAATCTGAATTTCGGTGTATTTAGATTTGAATAACGTGGTGGTTATGGTATTGATCAGTCTGGTTATTAACTTATTGGGTGATACAAATTGGAATTTTGGTCCGTTTCGTTACTGATCCAAAGTGGTGATTTGAATTCGGTGATTTAATCAGTTCTCAAATCATATCAAGCTGGCAATTGCATGGTATAATATGTTGAATAGGGATCACAGATTTGGGTATTTGGAAATCATATTCCATTTCACGCTAATCAAATGGAGTGGATCTAAGGCCCGCAAACCCTTTTTGTGAAATGTTTGTTTCAGTTGTTTTTCTTAGTGAATATTTCAATGGGATTGAATTTCTTGTATATATATTATATATGCGTGTGTGTCTATATAAGTTATATGGTTTTTCTAATGGAATTTTTTTCCCTTTCTTTTTCTTTTTCTTTTGGATGCTGATAGGATAGATTAGTTTCGTGAGGTTCACAATGCCCTCAGCTCAAGATCCATTCTATGTTGTCAAAGAGGAGATTCAAGAATCTGTAAGTTGTCAAATTACTTAGTTACTTTGAAGCTTTCGGAATGAGACATGGTTTATATATTTTATTGAATACATATTATCAGTTCAATGTGATTCCTTTAGTAGACTTTCATACTTTGTTTGGAGTTATTACCATCATTTTTGGGCTTTTGAATCTTGTCACATCCTCTCTCTATATATATAAACACACACACACACAAACCCGTTTGCCTCAACACACTACCATCCTCATCCTTCACTTTTTCATTGACAGATGAATTTGGTATGCAATTATTTGTACGGAATTTGTCTCAATGGCATTATTTTTAGGAGTAGAAGAAATGAATTCTGACTATTATATTTCCTTCTTGATTAGATTGATAAGTTGCAATCTTCTTTTCATCAATGGGAACGCATTTCATCTGATACTGGAGAGCAATTACACCTCACAAAAGAACTGATTGCTACTTGTGGAAGCATTGACTGGCAGGTGCGCCAATATTAAGACATTTGATTTGATTTTATCCGCCTATCTTTTTTATTTTATTTTGTTTGATAAAGAATAGATGGTAGGTATCAGTCATGGTAATATAGTCAGAGATTACTGATGCAAAACTGGGTATATTGGCGAAAAATCACTATTTTTGGTGTCAAGAAATGAAAATTTTGGGGACGGTTAGTTAATTTCCACTGAAGGTGTTTCAGAACTATGGGGCTTTTTCTGACCACATTAATGTCTGCATGAAACAATAGAAAAAGCTGGAAAGAAATTGAAAATTGAGTGATAATTGTCGAATTTCCGTAACATATCCATATAACAAATTGAAAATTGAGGGATATTTGTCGAATTTCCATAAACATATCAATAACAATGGGCTTTTGTGCGGTAAAAAAAGATCTTGACACTAGGTGGTGTCTCGTCGATTGTTGATCAGAAAATCAAGTTTTCTAATGCGCATGGTTCATGGTTTGATTCTCTTTCTCAGTTAAAAAAAACTGGTTATTTTGAGCTGTGGAGGGTTGGGAGTTGATGTGGATGTCAAGAGTATAATTCTAGGACTAATTTCAAGCCAAAAAGTGGGTGAATTCCGGTCAAGGTGGTCATAAGTTGTGGTTGACCTTAGTGTGCTGATACCAAAATACTGAATTTTTTGACCACTTTTTTTTAATTCTTTTTTATGTAGCTGGTTAAGGAGCATGGGTTGATGGGTCTGGTCTTGATTTGGGTTAAAAAATTTGTGCTTTTTAATGGGCTGGTGCTCTAGCAGCAACTAAGATCAGTTGAAAAAGAAAAAGTGGGTTTATTTCTTGAAAAGAGGATAGCTAAGACCATTTAAACTAGGTTCGTTAGCAAGGTAATTCCTCAAGACAATTAAAGAAATAGATTGAGCTAAAGAATCATCATGTTACATCATCTACAGGACTGCACAGATACTCATTTAAACAGAATTTCCATAAGAAAAAAGAAAAGAAAAAAAAGTGAATAGAAAGAAGAGGAGGCTGTATGACCAACCAATTGTTATTTTACTCTATCCATCCATCCACCAATTGTTATTTTACCCTATCCATCCATCCTAAAATTTGTATATGTGTCAGAGAGAAGCTGTGAATTTAACTAGTTCTCTTGTTTTACTATGTGCAATCTTTTCTCTTATCATCTAACCCAAAGCTTCAACTTCTGCTTGCAACTAATGAAAGCATGCTTTCTTGATAGGAAGGTGGATGAGTTGGACAAAGCAATTTCCGTAGCAGCTAGAGATCCTACTTGGTATGGCATTGATGAAGTGGAACTTGAAAAAAGAAGGAGATGGACGAGCACTGCTCGTGCTCAGGTATGAAGTATCGTCTGTTAAGCTGTCTTCTTTTAAGATGTTTTAGTGCCACTGAAGATCTTATATTTGGTAATCCTGTGAAGTTGTCATAACAGACCTTGCCTTGATGATTTACGATGATTACCTACATCTTTTACATTGTGACAGTTGAGTGTGGTTTTGTAACCTGCAATAGTTTCATTTTGTTTTGATTTTTGGATATTCAATTACATAATGAGCCTTTGTGTGGTTTCCATTCCGTTACGTATTTGTACAGCATATTACATGGTTATCTTTTGGCTTTGGATGACTCTGTGCATTCCCTAAATTAGTAAGATAGTTTATCAGGTGGGTGCTGTAAAAAAAGCAGTGGAAGCTGGAAAGGATTCTACTGGCACTAGTGTGAATGGGATGCGCCGAGAATTAATGAGGCTGGCTAATTCTCAGGAGACAGATAGATCCAACCAGTATGCTGCACAACATAACGATGATTTCATAACATCCGAATCAGATAGACAGTTGCTTCTCATAAAGTAAGATTTTTTTACACACCCACATCCAATTGATACATATTTGAGTGACAAACATATACATGAGTAACAAGTTATTATTCTACTCGCTGGGAATTATTTGCTAAGATTCATTGCCTAGCTGTGTTTGTTCATATTTTATATAGGCTGCAAAAGATAGTCTGCGTTGTTAAATTTATTAAATTTCATAGTCGAACTTATGGAAGCACTTTTTAATTCTAAAAAGAAAACTCTGTTTGGGTCAGACCATCTGAGCTTGTAGTTTGATAACAGGCCTTTCATTGTCAATAAATGTGTAGTTTTATGTGCGCACCATTTATTCTCGCCCTTTGGCTGGGCGGAGAAAAATGTTTGCTCTACTTACGTAGTTTTCTTCTTCCCTAATCCTCTGGCCACTTCCACTTGTCTATATAACTCTGTTTCTTTTGATTTTATGTGTCTGTCAATTTGTGCTTGTAGGCAACAGGATGAGGAGTTGGATGAACTTAGTGCAAGTGTGGAGAGAATTGGGGGTGTTGGGCTTACCATTCATGAAGAGCTCCTTGCACAGGTAAGAATTTTGTAAGTTACTGTACAATGATGGGAAAACAAATAGTTCAGGTGTTTTCTCCAAGTTTTTTTTTTTGGTGGTGGGGTGGGGCTAAAAAAAGTTTATATTAACCAAGGAAAGGGAGCAAGAGCAAAACCCAAACAGATTAGCATTTTGGTGCATTTGTCTTTAACTCGTATCTATTACTTGCAAATTAGCTGTTTCTGCCCTGCAGTTCTGGGTCACTCACTCTTGCTACTTTGTTGTACTAAATTGTAAATCTTTCGGTATTCCAGGAGAAGATTGTAGATGAATTGGGTATGGAAATGGACAGTACATCAAATCGTCTTGATTTTGTTCAGGTCAGTCGCTGCTTACTTAATAGATTGTCCTACCAAGAAATTCTGCCCACTGGAAACGAGTTTATGTTTTATTTTTTTCAGCTTGCTAATTGACTGAAATATATAGATTAGTGATCCCAGAAGAGATGAAAAGTTCCTTTTTAATTCTTGCAGAAAAAAGTGGCTACAGTCATGAAGAAGGCTGGTGTAAAAGGCCAGTGTATGATGATAGTATTTTTGCTGGTCCTGTTCATCATCCTTTTTGTTTTGGTCTTCCTCACCTAGTCTGAAGAATGCAACAGGTCTTCCGCTATACATGGGAGGGATCTGCTTTCGAAAGAACTATGGAACACTCGAGTACAGATATATTTACTGGTTTATCTAGGTTTGTTCATAAAGCTTTCCTGGAAATTACGAACCAAAAGAGTACGCATTTTTTTAAGGTTATTTAGAAATTTTAATATTATTGGACATGTTAAGATCGGTCAGATTATCTAGCACTAGGTCGGATGTGAGAACGTGGCAGCTAGAAAATTCAGGCTTATTCTCCTGCAAATCCTTCTCGGCCCATATCCGCTCTAGTGATCGAGCAGACTCTTTTCCGCTGTATCCACAGATTTGGAAAACTAGGGCCCCCTCTAAGGTTAAAGTTTTTCTTTGGCTGGTTTCCCTTGGGAAGCTCAACACTTGCGACATGATTCAGAGGAGAAGACCGTCCTCGTGTCTTTCTCCCCATTGGTGCATCCTCTGCAAGAGGCACGAGGAAAGCGCTGATCACCTGTTCTTACACTGCCCCTTCTCTCTTAATCTGTGGTGGTCCCTTCTAAAGGAGGTTAAATCTGTTTGGGTCATTCCTAAAGATTGCTTCTCCCTTATTAGTTCCCAGCTAGATGCCCTTGGCAAAGGTAAGAAGGCCTTAATCTTATGGGGCTGTTTAGTGCTTTTCTGTTCTGGAATATTTGGCTTGAAAGGAACAAAAGAATCTTCGATGATTGTAGCGGTGGAAGTGTTTTAGAGGTGTGGGGAGAGAGTCAAATCTGGGGCTGCTCTGTGGGCGTCAGTTACGACAGAGTTCAGGGATTACCCTTATTCCTATATAGCTAGAGACCTTGTTGCCGCTGTGTTGTAGTTGTGTTGTTGTTTCTCTCCTTGTTGTTTGTTCTGTTCTCGTTTCGGTTTTTGCCCTTGGGTCCCTTCTCGGGTTCCCTTTTGTATATCTTTTGGTTCTTTGCTAATAAAATGTTTATTCTCAAAAAAAAAAATGTTGAACAACAACCAGGAGTTACAGAGACAATGTGAAACAGAAGCTTTATATTTCTTTATTTGTTTATTCCTTGCACGTCATGTTTGATATCATGACTTATTTTACGTCAAAACGCTTATGCTTGTGTTTGGTTACATATAGATACAGTCCCGCTCACTTGAGGGACAGAACAATATTCAGGCATCGCACTACAAACTAATCTCAACAATATTCAGATTGAATAGTAATCATATGATAACAAAACTTGTACAGGAGAAGCAGGATTAAATATTTCCTTAGATTGCTTGCTCTGACTAGTTCAAACGTTTCTTCAATACATTTGGGTCCGTTCGGTAATGTTTTCCGGCCCGTTTTCTGTTTTCTCAAAATGAAAATGGCTGAGAAGGCGTTCGGTGGCCAGCGTTTTCTCAAAATGAAAATAAATTTTTCAGCACTTTCAATGGAAAAGCAGAAAGCGATTTTGCGTCTCTCGCTACGACGGCTCTTCTATTTACCTCCTGCACCCCATTTATCTCAAGCTCTCGTCAATTTCCTACACTGGGTCTTCTAATAATTTTTTTTTTTTTTGGGTGAAATTACTGGATCTTCTCATCAGTTAGATACATATGGGTCTTTCAATTTTTCTCTTTTCTGGTGAAATTAGTGGGTCTTCCTTGCTGGGTGAAATTTGTGGGTCATTTGTTAGATTAGCTCATCAAAATCTTGTTTGGGTGCTAACTGTGCTGTGATGCAGAAGATGATTGAGAGAGGGAGAGAGGTGGGTTGATGGGTTTACTGCGATGGTGATGCGTGGGTGCGATGGGGTGGGGTGGGATTTGCAGAGAGTTAAAGGAGAAGATGGGGTATTTGATTAAATAAAATAAAATAAATAGAGATGGTTGGGGGAAATAAGTTCCAATTTTGTTTTTTCTAAGTTCATTTAAATATTTTTTAAGGCTTAAATGTTAAAATGGTCCGTGTGCTTTATCTTATAGGCCAATTTTGTCATTGTATTATCAATTTGGTCAATTTGAATCTTATGTTTGTATATGTTAGTCAATGTAGTCCATTCATTTAAAAATATAAAATATAAAATATTTAAAATTAATTAAAAAAACTGTAATTGATTATAAATTTTTTAATTCAATATGAAAATGAAATATATATTTTTTAAATTTCACCTTCCCCAATTTCAGGCACACACCTCAACCACCTCCCAAACCCAGCCACCCTCACCACCATTCCAACCCCACCTAAACCACAACTCTCTCTCTCATCTCTCTTCTTGACAAATCACGAAGATCTTCGTAGTTGGTCAACGTAACCTTGATGGCTTTACCGCCAATTGATCATTCTCGCTGCAACAAAAGTCGACGACATTCATGCCAATGGATCGGAGAGGAGAGAGAGATGAAGGGTAGAGACCATTGGAGGTTGAGGTTGTGTGGGTTTTAATCATTTTAGCATTATTATTATTATTTGAGTTTAAATCTTTATAATTAATTACAGATTTTTAAATTAATTTTAAATGTCATTTTTTCAGGTTTTAACATAATTTTGACGGAAATGATCAAATTGTTAACGAATACAAACACAGGGACTAAATTGGCCAAATTAATAACACTGTGACTAAATTAGCCGATAAAGTAAAACACATGGACCATTTTGATATTTAAGCCTATTTTTAAAGATAATTCCTTTAATACATTATTCTTTTTTTAAAGATTATTCTTTTTTTCTTTTCCAAAAAAATTACATTCTTTTTGGAGGCTTAATAAAAATTACTCACATAATTTTTTTTTTCTTGGTATGAAACTCACATATTGACTACATAATTAACCAATTTTGTTTTTGTTATTTTTAAATTGTACCACCATATACATTTTCCCTGTTTTCATTTTCTGAAACTGTTTTCCTATTAAACTACTAGACTGCATTCTCTAAATCTTGAAAATACAAATTCGTTTTCTCGTTTTCATTTTCTGAAACACTCCCAAAACGTTACCAGACATAATTTGGCAGCAAAATTGTCATTTCTCCATCAAACCCAGTATATCTTACAGATTATTTTCTGTACAATCAAACGAGAACATAAGGTGAAGAAAACGTGATACATTTATAGCGGTAATGCAAACAAACAAAATATGCTAGTTCCAACTGTGTACAGATCTGCTCGCTCGTGAGGCTAAAGCTACTGCCTTAGCTGTTGTATCCGTCATCACCCACTCCCTCTCAGCACGCCGCTGATGTTGCCTTGCATTTTTAGCTCGCTTTGGAGCTAACCGAGTGTCCCTTTCCACAAAAGCAAGTCTGAACTTTTCAGCCACTGACAATTCCGTGTGGCTTGAAAGAGATGGAGGCATTGCCTTGAGTGTAAAACCTCGCACTGCCCATGCTTTGGGATCAAGATCCTTGACAATAGAATCATCTAACTGGATATCTGGCAATGCTTCCCTGGGAACTTGGGTTCCCCTGAATCCGAAGGGTGATGGGTTCGGATTTACTATAATGCGAGGACATTCAGAGGAAAATCCCTCCAATGAATTTTTATCAATCTTTGGCTGCAACAAAAAATGAGACCGAGATTACTAATGAAATTATCAATAGCCAGGACCAGACAAAGAATTAGAAAACGATTCTCCTGCTTAGAATAATGGTGAATAAAGGAACCAGTTCTTAACAATCCCCAATCAGCCAATCGAAAAGTCATAAGTCGTTTGCATATTTATGCATGAAGCAATAGGTAAAAAAAAGTGCACTTCCTATTTCTACATGCCAGAAAATGTTTTGTCACAACACTCTGTAAGACATCCCTATACTTACTAGTGCTAACATGTTACCGTGTATATAAACATTCTGTGATCCAGTATTCAGACACTGAACCATGTTGTGGTTTTTAATATTTTCCCACTTTTGGGTCAAGTTCACACAGTGAACCAAAATTGTCTACGTCTATTGGTGGCATCAGGCATGGCATCACAATTTCTCTCATTACAAATTCTCATATGGTAATGCAATGCATGTATGTTCTTTTTAATCTTTTCCCACTTTTTGGACAAGTTACAGTGAACCAAAATCGTGTCCATCTATTGGTGTAAACAGGCATGGGAGAACCCAATCTGTCTAATTACAAGTTCTTATTTGCTAATGCAAAGAATGTATGTGTTTAACAATAGAAAGACAGTCAAGACATTCATGCTTCTACACTGTAAGTGAAGAGATGACACAAATTTCTCAAACCATAGTGGTCAGAAAGATCAAACCAAAGAACTTAATCATTGATGAAGAAAAGTATCATAATAGGAAATGTCAAGTACATACCCACACAAGCCAACGCAATGATTGTGCACCATTAGCAATTTCTTCAGTATTCAGTTCTTCCCAGGAATCTCCCTCCACATCATTCAACTTTGGTTTAAATATATCCAAGCACCTGCGTGCAGTGTGGTCACTCCTTGGGCTCCCTCTGCAACATTAACTTTGGTTCATAGCCTGTTATGAAGTTTGTACTCCTAGTCAAACACAGTATTCGAGCCACTAAAATAGTATGGGATGGAACGAACAAAAAATAAAGTAAAGAATGATCAGGGTTGAGTAACTTAGTCTGCACCAATCCTCCTTGGTGGAGAGAGTTTGATATGATGGTTACCAAAAAAATAGGGTGATACGATTCTGGGAGCACCTTGTAGTTAGACTACAGAGGGTAGAAATCTGATTTAATCAAATAGCTATTAATTCATTCTACAGTGGCAAGGTAAAAACACATCACTCTTCATTTGTCTACTCTGCAGTTAGAAAACTGAGTGTGAGCTCATCACATTATAAGCTAAAAAGAAAGAGGGAACTAATTCCAAGTTCATATAAGAGTTGATATATCAATAAGACATGTCACATGCACATAAACTCAATAAAAAAAATATCAATGTCTTCCGACTTCTACGATAGTTATTGAATGTTTTGGATTATTCAAAAAGCTCAGGACCATGACAAAGAGTGATGCATATATAGAAACTTGTAATGAAAATTTAAAACATTTCATTATGCTATGGAGAGGGTGTTTACCCGCATCTCAACGTCTCCAATGAAAGGCAATGTTCCACAAGTTCAGAAACTCCAGAAGTAGTAATTTTGTCACACCGGCTGCAGAAGAAATGTCTCAGTGTAATAACAGAGTTTCAAAACCAAAAGACATTTTGATGCCTTAAGTATTAGCTAATGCGTACTTAAACGATTAAAACAAATGCTAACTAATATTACATATGTTCCTAGGATTTTGCTCACATATTACATGCCCACGCAACTATCTTCCTCACATATCACATATAATACCTAGGATTTTGCTTACAAATATATATACATTTATAGCTCAAGGTTATGATGAACTTAAAAATTATACAAAGCATACATAGTTCACAGATTGTATATCATAAAGACAAGGTCAACATCTTAATAGTTGGTTAGTATTTAAAAAGTAGCTTATTTACTCCAATACCTAATATCAACAGCTCCAAGTGATGTACATATCTCAGCCACTTTTGCTAAGCCGAAATCCGAAACATCTGATGCAGAAAGGTCAAGAATTTTCCAGGTATGATCAGCTAAAGAGACGATAACATCATCGTCGAGTAACATTCTTCTTCTAGCAATTGCCACCAGTGCCATCTACCATTATCAAATGAAAACTCTTGAGAGACCAAAAATTGTTAATTGTTTTACATCCAAACAAAAACCCATTAACCATAAAGCAACCAAGAACATTTTCCCAAAAAATACTCAAATTTACACATAAATTGATGTGGGTTTTATGAATAAGGATAGAAAACCTTAACATCTGGAGGAAAGTTGATTGCAATCTCTGCCAAGTCTGGGATTATATCCTCCAAATGTTTGCCAACAACTCCAAGACACAAGCTTTGTAAGCTGGGAGGAGACTTGGTTCTTTCAAGCTGCCTTCCTGCCATGCATAGAAGTAAGTACAAAAATGATATGTTCGAGGGAGATAAGCGGTGAAATAAAAATGCAAACTTGGGACGTACTGGAGGATTGAGTTTGGGAGGGATTTGGGGCTTGGGATTGGATCTGGAATTCAAATCTAAATTGTTCAAAGAATTTGCAAGAGAAGCGACGGCTTTTCGTTTTTCCATCAAAATCAAAGTCGCAGGAGACAAAATGGTCCTCCCAACTTTTCCGATTTAGAAGAAGAAATATCCTTATGTTCGTTCATATTGGGGTTTGTTAAATACAGGGCAAATACGTAAATATTTTGTTGTTTGGGTGGGTTTTGTAGTTTTATGCAGGGATTTGGATTTCGGTCTTTTGCAATTGTATAAGGTTTAGTGCCCATTTGGTATTCCTTATTTGGAGTGATAAGTGATTTTTAAAAATTTTGAAAACCTAACTCGTTTGGTAAACTATGAGAAAATTACTTATTGTTAAAAATTGCTATGAGAGAAAGCTATAAAGGTAAACAGCTAATAAGGTGCTTTCATTTTCTAATTATGCAGGAATAAGTTTGAAGGCATCAGTTTAACGATTATGCTGCAATTATTTTTTTTATTATCGGGAATCCATACCAACAGCAGTTTTAACAAAAAGTTTACAAAACGCCGGCTGTTTTTTCTCACAGTGATTTCTCACAGTGAATTTGATAATGATTATTTTACAGGACAGGCAATGCCAACTGGCCCTTAATGAAGGATCAACAAACAAGATTCTTTTTCGTTCAATGGCCAATTCATATTTTGTATTTCCAGGGGTGCAAGATCCACAATCCAATCCGTCCAAATCAATTCAATTTTAATTTGTTTCAATGATTTAACGGATTATATTGAATCTTAATTTCTTACATCGAATGACAAATTTGCTTATGAGAATCTAATAAATCTAGTTGTTGGAAATATACTTGTGGGAGCAAAAATTACCCCTAAGAAATGAATCCTCTAGCATCCTAAATTTGAGAAAGTGGCTACAATCAAGACACATATTTTCCTATTTTCTATTTATGACGGCACATGAATTCATGTTAGAATAAGACAAAATATAACCAGATCATGTGCACTGAACCCATAAATAAAAAAGAAAAAGAAAAAAGAAAAAAAGAACTACTAAAAAATATTTTAATTGAATAAATTAACCTAATTAAATAGTTTAATATGGAGTTTGAGAGAAAAACTGGGAAGAGTGCATTTGAAAGTCTGCTTTGCTGCCTGTGTATCTCCAAGAAAGGAGAAAAATGGGTTAGGTTTTCATCTCCAAGAAAGGAGAAAAATGGGTTAGGTTTTCATCGATTTTTGTAAAAGGGTAAATATATGATAATAAGAGCTATAAACCTGTGAGGAAAAGGAGAAAGGAAAGGAAAGTGACTGAGGCTTGGTGGAAAGGAAAGCCAGATTTGGCAGCTGGCCCACAGCCAAATCTATATCAAGAAACGTGCCTTCGCCCCTGCCTCTACCTATATAAAATTCACAAAACCTTGTAAAACCCCCATGCAACTTTTTATCCCATTCCATATCAATCCGTGGAATTGAGGCACCCCATTTCATCAATCCATCAAGAAGCTGTCTTTTCTTTCGTTCTTGAAAACCAAACCAACCATGGATACAATGCGTTCCCTCTATGATGCTGAACATAGGAGGTGTCCAATCTGCTGGAAGGATGTAGATTTCGAGCAAATCATATCAGTGTCTTCATGATCACATTACTTCCACTGGGAATGCAAAAAACAGTACGAAAACACCAGAGCATGAAGTTGAAGGATCTGGAAATGTCCGATCTGTGTCGCCACTCCTACCCATATGGGTCCACAACT
>CM031920.1:22765585-22782934 GCA_018703695.1 Prunus fruticosa | reverse complement strand
TTTGATTTGCAGCAACGCCTTTCTATTTCTCCCCTTTTTTTTTGTTATAAAAAAATAAGCACCCATTTATGGGATTTGCCATGGCCTGAATGGCTCTTTAACATTTTGGCTTTTGATGTGAACATTGATAATGTGGCATGCTATCTCAATTAATGAATATTATCATGTGTATTCTATTTTTTTATTTATTCTCTTTTCAATAATCTTAAAAAAAATTAAAAAAACAAATTAAAGAACAAATTAAAAAACTCTAGCGTCCCTAGTAAGTGGCCTCATGTCTATTCTCAACTCTTCCTCACATCTCCAGCATTCCAAGATTTTTCAACAATATATATATATATATATGGTATGCGGCTCAATTAATTCATGTTTTGGGAAAGAATTATTCTTTGTTTTCGTATGTTGATAGTTTCTCTTATAAATTTATTCATTTACATAAGAAAATAAAATATCTATTCACCTTCAGCTATAGCTGCATGGCCATAACTGAACCAAAATATTGTTTTAGGGTGTTGTTAAACGAATTTTAAAATTAATTGAGTACACTTTAATATTTAAATTAAAATATAAAGTTAACTAAGTACAACCTATTTAACTATCAAAAATACCCCCGTATAAATTTACCACCCAATAAAAAATATTTAACTATTTGCCACATTAATTTAAGTTTCCGTCAATTTCCGTTAGATTTTTCTATTAAAGGTGGGTCTGTTTTTAATTTTTTTTAAAAAATTCATCTAAAAATTTAAATTAATAACAAAATTCCTAAAATAATTTTTAAAAAATAAAAAATAAGGATAGCCTGTCCACAATCTCCCCCTCCACCCACGGCAGCCCCTCCCTCCTTCCCCACCCTTGCAAGTTGCACTCTTCGTCTATGGCCTAATCCTACAACTTTGCTTGCCATTTTCCATTACAAACATTCCTACAAGTCCATAACATAATTTAGTTAGGAGCAAAGAGAAGATAGATTAGTTTTTGGAAAGTACAAAGCCCCTAAAACTCCATAAACTTCAGAAGAAAAGAGGAACGGCGATGGTGCTTTCAGGAGGGAGGGAGAGGAAGACGGTGGGGGAGAAAGAGAGGCAAAGAGAGATGGAGTGGGGGAGGGGAAGGGGAATTGTGATTGTGGTGGTGATGGAGGAGGACGGGGTTGCCGTGGGTGGAGGGGGGAGATTAGCCCATTTAACAAGCCCACATTATTTTATTTCAAGATTTTTTTAAATATTATTAAAAAATTTCGCTTAGGTTTGATCATGATTAAATATGGTGAGCAGGGTGTAGTAATTAAAATTACATTTGTTTCACAATTTAATATATTTCAAATACATGTCTAGGACATCAAATACAACAATTTGAAAATTTAAACTTTTCACTTTTGGTTGTCCGTCTTCTCAGTTGCTGTTGATGCTATGTTGTGTTTTTTTTTTTTTTGTTCTGCAGTTTAACTTTATGTTATGTTTGAAACAAAAAAGATAAGATGAATAAAGAAGATGCAGGTGAAGTGAAATTAATATTTGCACATGCGGCACCACGGTGAAAAAGCGAGCAAAACTCTCCATCCCCCTCCAAGTGCAACCTGCAGAAGACGCAACCCAATATAATACTCACCCCTCTTCCTCCTTTCCTAATGAATGAAAAGAAGAAGAAGTGGAATTAATATTTATTGGGTCCCGTTTATTTATGAAAAAATTTTAAACTTTATAATTTTTAATTTTGTACAATACACTTTTTATTTTCTGAAAATATTTTATTGTATTTCTCAGCAACCTGGTGGAATGAAATTTAAGTTTTTTTTCAAGTATAGTTTTTATGAGTTTTGGAGTTAAACGTGTAAAATTATTTTTGAAATTACTTGTTCTGTAATGCAATTGTGATACGATTCCATTGCCTGCTCCCAGAAGTTTCTAGTGCCTGGGTTTTCATTGTTTGTGACAATAACTCAGTTGTGTGTAACAGTTTGATTTGATCCTCTTAATATTATGAGCACTGAAAGGCAAAGAGACCAACAGATACATGCAAATTGGCACATTGAAATTGAGCATCACCAATTTGGGTAAATTGGTGGCTGACCCCAAACAAAACTAAATTCTTACAATTCACTTTAGTGGACATGACCTTTGGCTCTGGCCTTGTTTGTATTAAAAGAAAAGACTTTATGTTAAAGTGTAACTTTGCACTTTAATGGACATGACCACCTAAAATTAGAGTTATTTTATTTAGTTCAAATCACATCGTTGGTTCTTGTGGTTTAGCTCATTTTCACTTTGGTCCTTGTTAATTTAATGTTTGCAATTGTTGTCTTGTCATTTTATCTAGTTAGCAATCAAGTTCCTACACGTTTAAAATTGTTAAGAAAAATGGACGAGATTGCACTTGTTTTGGAGAGACAAAAGTTACCTCATATGTCGTGGTTGCATATTGCCGCATGCCACATCGAATGTCGCTAATTCATTTGACAAAGTTGATGGTTTCTAAAATGCCAAAATCAAAATGACATGAACCAAATTAAAAACAAATGAACTTTTCAAAGAAGAAAAATATAATTTGGCCTTTTATTAAATAGAAAATTTAGCGATACTTCACCATCTTTGTGTGAGAGGCTTTGAGGTCTCCTAAATAATAAATGTAAAACTCGCACACAAACATTTATTTGCATGATATTATTTATGGGCTGATTTTTTTTTTTCATAAATGAAATTACCTATAGGATGACTAAGAATGCCTAGAGGGGGTGAATAAGTCAATTTAAAATTATAATCAATAAATAAAACTACTTCAGTAGCATGATTGATATGACTTGTCAATCTTGGAAAAGTGCAAAGCATAAAATAAGGGAACATGTAGAGAATAATTTTACATGGTAAAAACCCACATCTGGGGAAAATCTACGGAACTCCTCATTAAAAACAAATCCATTATAGAACGATGATTACAATAAGTACTCACAAACTTATCATAGACATATTTTAGATAATGTTTACCGACTTCTTTGTAACTCAACTTTTGTCATGGGATGATATTTCGATACTCCTTATGTTGAACGCAATCCTGGTCACAATTGCTTCAAGCTCGTAAAGTTCTTCCAACTCTCCTTATGTTGAATCCGATACTAGTCACGATCGATTCAAGCTCACAGGAGAAAAATCGCCACAACGGTCTTGGTGCCCTCAACTGTATGAGTCACCGAACATGCAGATGAATACAATATGAATGATGAAAGTGTTTAATAAATCACCAAGTAAATATGGAACACTTGATGATTTATCGCAAATAAAAACTCAGCTCTCCAAAGTTTATGGACTGAAAATATGATCGTAAAAGCTCTCCTAACAAAGAAGACAAAGGTCTTATTTTATAGACTTTTTCTTTACAAGAAAGAAAACACGTAAAAACCAAATTACTTGATTTGCACGATTTTAATAAAGACAAAAAGATATTTTCCTATTCTAATAATGATCACACGTGAAGCCCAAAACCAATAAGAAAGTAAAAACTTAATAAAGGAAATTTATGATAACCCCACCATTAAAGGAGTCCTAATATTCTTAGGTCAACTACCAAGAATATCTCAACACCTTTAATAATGTTGATCTGATTAAAACTTGATTTGCAAGTAAATTACTTTAAAAGATAAGTAACAAATCATGGATAAGATAAAAGAAGGAAAAAGTAAAAACATATTGCAAAATATGCCTAAATGAGATGCACTCTTAAACGGATTCTAATTGATTAAAATCAAGGAAGATCAAATAAATAAAATCATATTAGATTCCAAAAAAACGTTCCTATTATGAGTGCATGAAAAATGACATGTCTTACCCTTCAGATCAAATGTCTCATACGTATTAAGTTACGATTATGAAATTCGGGGATTGATGAGCTGTTTCAATCTTGCAGTTTCTGGAAATTCAGAGACTACAATTTTGCTTCAACCCTATAGCTAAATGACACTTCCAAACCAATACTAAGTTCTAGGAAATGCCAACGCAATTTCAAACTAACAATCTCCCCCTTTGGCATTTCCTAGACAAAACACCTATTACAACTCAAAAGAAATTGCATGGGATTTAACAAATGAAATCCTACTCTAAACTCGAAGCTCTGAATCCCTACACATTATGAAACAACAAAACTAGTGAAGCATGTGGAAAAAGAAATGTAATTCAAAGCAAAATTACAACACCACTCCCCCTTAGTTCCACAACACAATCTCTCTCACTTTTTATCATAATTTCACACAATCATCTCTCCCCTTTTTTGTCAGGAAATCCAAAGGGCAAGGAAAGAACATAAGGGAGCTAATATAAAGGCATAATGAAATCACCAATTTAATGCCCAAGAAAGAAATAGCAAGATGTCAGAAGCCAAAAAGAAAGGGATAACAGTACCATGCATTAAAGTGGCAAAAATATGAGAGAATGATTATCACCAAAAATTAGAAGAATTAACCATTGAAGTCCTTGAGGAACTTTGTCTTTTCACGACTAAAGGAGAGATAGATTGAATTAATCAGTGTGTCCAATTCCAGATGTTCAAAGGGTGCAAAAGTCTCATCTTGCATGGCCAAGATCCATTCATCATCTGCAAGAGCAACATACACATTTTTAGGTTCAATCATATAAACATAATACATGATAATTACCTCTTTGTATACGTGTCTTCTGCTCTTCATTTTGTCATACATATTTCCAAAGAAATATTCTTGTGAACATGTTGTGCTATAGGTCTGCAACTGACAGGATTGACAATGGCATTGCAATCCTCAGATTCAGTTTATCTTGTGTCTTTCTCAGTAATTCTAATATTCATGCGAAGCTCAAGATGCAACATGAAGCAAATCCTAGCTGCACAATTAAACAAGAAGTATAAAACGACACTGTGTTTGAAAACAAAAGAAATTTATGTTTTATTATTTTTAAGGACTTAAACAAAAACTAAAAGCTACCACTAAAAAAAAAAAACATGATCATATCATTTTGTGTACTTGAACAATAATTCTCTCCCTAAATATATGCCAATAATGAACACAAGAATAGCACTCAGTAAAAAAAAGATGAAAAATAAGAGGCATATATGTATGGAAGTAATAAGTCCCAGCAGCAAGCATCAATCTAACAGATGGCAAGTGAGCAACAAGAATAAATGTTTCATCATACTCCAGCCCTTCAAATTGAGAGTACTCTTGATTCCAATCTTCAAATTCAGTTTCTAAAGCTTTCTTATCTTCCAAAATAGAGTATAGGGAGATACGATGTGAATACTGTAATGAGCAACAGGAAGAAAAATCTAGCTACACAAGGAAACAAGAAGCATAAAACGATACTATATGGGAAAAAAATGTCTTATATATATATAATTAAAATTAAAGCCACAAAAAAAAGGAATAATAAAAAAGAACATAAGCATTACTTAGAAAAGAGAATGACACCACAAAGACATCAATCAAAACACATAGAATCACCAATTACTATGCTTAATAAGACCCAAGACTCCTTCTTCATACATTCCAAAAAATAAAAATCATGAGTACATGTCAACACTATGCATAAGGATAGACAAGCATAGCCAATACAAACAAACCAATTCTTCTCTCTCTCTCTCTCTCTCTCTCTCTCTCTCTCTCTCTCTCTCTCTCTCTCTCTCTCTCTCTCTTTGTGATCTCTTTCTCTCTCTTGGCTGGCTTGGTGTCTATATTTAGAGGCAATAGCTTGAGAACTCTAGCCCCTCTTCTGAAAACTTTTGCAGCGCCGCTTTGGGGGAGGAGGCCTTTGTTCCTCCCCCTCTCCACTCCTCCTTTCCACTTCTTCCTTCTCCTTTTTTCTATCGCTCTCTCTTTCGTGAGTGTCCTCTCTCTCCTTCGTGAGAGTCCTCTCTCTCCTCTGTGAGAGTCATCTCTCTCCTCCTCTGTGAGAGTTTTTGTTATTTTTCTGTTTGCTTGTTTTTGCTCTTTACCTCTCTGTTTCTTCTCTCTAGCTCCTTCCCTTCCCTATGATCTCCCCCATGTTTGACTTTCTTTATCTCTCCATGTTCACCCTTATCTTACATCTCCCAAAATTTTACCCAAATTTGGAAAACCCTCTGTCTTCCCCACCCATAAATGTTATTCTCCAGTCTACACTTCTCACCTCTACATCCCTTGCCCCTTCTCTGTTATGGTGTCCTCCACACTTTCCCTCCGGCTGTGTCCCGACAAAAGATCTCAACCACCAGCCACTGCTCCTCGGCTCCATGGTTGAGGATGCTTCAAAAGTGCTCTTTGCACTAGCTTCTAGGATTATGGTAGCTCTCTTTGCATGAGTGGTTTGTCCACCACCATTTTCCGTTCTAAGCATTGGTTTGTCTGGTTCCTGGTTACTCATCTCTGGTGGTTGTGGATTTGCGACGGCGGCGTGGCATGAGGAGGGTGGCGGCTGTAGCTTCTCAGATTTAGGGTTCTTCCTTTGTGTTTGTATTGGGCTAGATGTTTGTTTAGGGTTTTCTTTCATGTGGTTTTTTATTTCTGTTGGGCTGAGGCCTTGTATCTATCAGTGTTGGGCTGGTTTTTTTTTTTTTTTTCCTTTTCTGATTGTGTAATCCCTTTCATTTTTATGAAATGAATTACCTTGACCAAAAAAAAAGAAGACAAGCATAGCCAATATTAATATATGTGTAGAAGCATTTGAAGCAAAGCCTTTCAAGATCTAAGGCACATCAAATCACAAAGGTTTAATTAAACACAAGGATTATAAAATGGAGAATCAAAAGTATTTGTGAGAAATAAAGTCCATCAAATAAGCCAGTGGCGGTTCTACAGTCAGGGCAGCTGCCTACCCCAATTTTTTTCACTTTAAAAAAACTTATATAAAAACAAGGTTATTTCTAGCCATCACATGTAATAGTGTAAACCTTTGCCTACCCAACCCATGTAAAACTACCCATATGTGTTATAGCCCACTCAAACTTAATAAAAAAGGGAAACAATTATAAACAGCCCACACTCTTGTGTTATGGGATGGTCCAGTCAAACTTTAAAAAAAAAGGGAACATAACTTATAAGCAGCCAAATAGCTTTTGACTGTGCAATTCCAGGCAGTTTTGGCAGCTTCTTCTTAGTCGACAATCTTGGCTGTGCAATAGTCAAGCTGTGCAATTGTGGACAACCCTTTCTCTTCTCAGATATGAGGAAACAAGTATTCTTCTTATTCTCTCCTCTTTAATTATCTTCTTCTATTGGGTTATTCCTAAAATAAATGTATGCATCTTAGTTTTAATTTTAATTTGAAATTGAGTCTTCTAGGGTTTAATTAGGAATGAAATATAATTTGGGGATTTTGTTGAAATTAATTAGGTCTTTGATTTTAAGAATTTTGTTGAGATGTTTGATTTGTTGTTGGTATGTTAATGTTTGATTAAATTCATTGATGCTATTATGAGAAATTGTTTGATTTTTTGTTGGGATGTTTGATTAAATAGGTTATCTTTTATTATGTCGGATCACAATCGGAACCCCAAGAAAACAAAGAATTTGTTCTCTTTTTTTAAGAAAAAGAATGATGGGTCATCATCTTCTAGAATGCCTCCCATTTGTGATGAGCAAAATCTTCTGACTCTCCCATTGTTCGAGCCTCAAGTTGAAAGAGTTGAAACCCAAAAAGTCGATAGTGGTCAGGATTTTAATATCAATTATCTTGAGTGTGATCCAAGATTACGTCGTCAAATATGCCAATATTTGGTGAATGAACAAGATAATGTCGAAAAGCCTATATCATTTTAGGACCTTGTCAACCGGAGTTAGAAGACTATCCAAGCCATTTAGAAGGGCGAGACTTATGTCGATTTAATGAATTGTGATTTGGTAAATTCCCTTGGCTTGAGTATTCAGTTGCTAAATATTTGGCATTTTGTTTTCCTTGCTTCCTATTTGACATGAATCACTCATATTAAACCTTTACTATTCATGGATTTTAAAATTGGAAGAGAATTTGTGGTAATCAATGTGTATTTCAAAGTCATGTAGGCAAGCTAAATTCACCACATCATCTTGCTATGCAAAAGTGGGTTAGCTTAAAAAACCTATCTCTTCATATTGAAAATGTGGTAGATAAGCAATCAAAGCAACAAGTGATGGACTATTGGTTGCGACTTACAATCACAATAGAGGGCATTAGGTATCTAGCAAATCAAGCATTGGCTTTTTGAGGTCACGATGAATCCGTTGACTCATCTAACCGGGGCAATTGCATTGAAATCTTGAAGTTTTTGCAAGAATGAATATAAAAGTTGAGAAAGTTGTTCTAGATAAGGCTCCTCATAATGCTCAGTATATTGCCCATGACATACAAAAACAAATTTTGCACATTTTTGCTACCAAGGTGAAGAAGAAAATTTGTGAAGAACTTGGGAAGAACTATTATTGCATTCTAGTTGATGAGTCACTTGATGAATCCGGTAAGGAACAAATGACTATAATTATAAGATTTGTTGATTGTGATGGATTTATTCGTGAACGCTTTTTCGATATTGTGAATGTTGTAGACACTAATGCCTTGACTCTTAAAAAAGAGATATGCAAAGTGCTTGATAATAATGACATTCTAGTGGAAAACATGCGTGGCCAAGGGTATGATGGTGCTAGTAATATGTGTGGTTCATGGAATGGATTACAAGCATTGTTTCTTCAAGATTGTCCATATGTGTATTATGTGCATTACTATGCGTATTATATGGATTGCTTTGCTCATCGCTTGCAATTAGCATTAAATGGAGCGGCTAAAGATGTGAAAGTTGTATGGAGATTTTTCAATGTTGACTAACATTGTGAATTTTGTTAGCGCCGTAATGAGTTAAATTTAATTGAAAAGCTGAACTCAAAGAGTTGTTGGATTTTGGGGAACTGAGACAGGTAGAGGACTTAATCAAACTCGTAGTTTGAAACAAGTTGGAGCCACTCGTTGGGGCTCTCACTATTCCTCTATTACAAGTTTGATGAGTTTATTTAAAGAGACTAAGTTACTTCTTCAGGAAATCAGTGATTTTGGACCTAACCAACAATTTTGTGGAGATGCATAAAATAATTATATTGCTATGATGTCTTTTGAGTTTGTGTTTTCGTTGGTCTTAATGGATAAAATTATGGGATTGACCAACTTTCTTTGTCAAGTGTTTCAGACAAAAACTCAAGATATTGTAAGTGCTTTAAATTTTGTTGAAAACACAAAAATGCAGTTCCAAGATATGAGGGCACATGGTTGGGATGATTTATTTATGAATGTGGTATCCTTTTGTGAACTACATGATGTTGATGTTCCTGATATGGGTTCTCGTTATATGACGGGCACACGTTCTTGTCAACAAAATTTTTTTATTATAGTTGAACATTACTATCGCGTTGATGTATTTAATGATGTGATATATTGCATGTTGAATGAGTTAAATGATAGATTTCTAGAGCAAATAATTGAAATTTTTATTCTTATGTCAGCATTGGATCTTCTCAATTCTTTTAAGTCATTAAATATTGAGCATCTAGGTAAACTTCCTGAGAAATTCTATCCTGCTAATTTCATTCCAAGTGACTTAAAAGCTTTAGAAATTGAGTTGAGGTATTTTCAAAATGATATGCATCGCCTTCCATGCTTTAAGGGAATCACCACTCTTCCTCAGTTATGTCAACAATTGGTGGAAACAACTTTGGTAGAAAACTATCATTTGCTTTACAAGTTGATTTCAGTTGGTGTTGACTCTTCCTATCTCTCCAGGTAAAGGTGTCAAACGGGCCGGCCCGGCACGGCACCGAGTCCAGCCCATTTAATGAGGCACGGCACGGCACGAAGCCCGATATTCATGGGCCGTGCTCGGCACGGTACGAAAGCTTGGACCGGGCCGGGATTTAAAAAAAGGTCCAATGGACTGGGCCGGCCCGTGGCCCGAAATTAAATGGACTTGGCCCGAGCCCGCTTCGAGCACGGCCCGAGCCCGAGCCCGCTTCAAGCCTCTATTGCATTTTTTTAAGAAAAAAAAGTTGGAATAACAAACCATGCGTGAGGCCATGCGTGGAAGTACTTTTCAGTAAACAAACCATCATCTCCTCCTCTTGTATCTTCCCAAGTGCGACACGAGCTTTTGTGTGGTATTAAAATACTAGGGAGGCTTGAGATTCCTTGGTTGGTTTCCTCCCCACGCACATATTTTCAGTAGTCTCATGGCTGGTCAAGTTTTATAACTCCCGTGCCTACCTTTTATAGTTTCCAAGTCTGTTTATTGACACAACACAAGCTTCCCCATTATTCTCTTCAAGGTTGAGAGCTAAGCTCTCCTCACATCAGTCTTGTTGACTGCTTCCAAACCCATATCTCCTCAGCTCAAAATGAAATATTTCCTTCCTCAAACTTGTTCATCTGCCTCCTGAGTAGAACATATCGGAAAATTAGCCCAATTGGAGAAATATAAACACCTCAAACCCCAGTTGGAGTACGAACAGCTCATCTCTGCTGAATCTCTGTGTTAAGCACAGATGTCTCTTTGCATGCGAGTTTCTGTTGCGATTTGCATCTCTATTCCTTCATAACAATTGTTTCTGAGATTGATATCTACAACATATCCAAATTTCAAAGCAAACGAGTATTATCTACCTTATGAATTATGTAGTGGAAAAAAAATAGAGGGAAAAAAAAATTCAAATTAAATGGGTTGGTTCTTAAGCCAGAGTATGGCACGAACAGAAACACGAGCACGAGCATGGGCACGGCAGGAGCCCGGCCCGGCCCCGTTTCAATTTGGACATGGCTTTGGGCCGGGCTGGGATTTATGATATTACTAAATGGGCTGGCACGGCACGGCCCGCTAAGTTAAATGGGCCGGCCCGGCACGCACACGAAAATGTTAAAAACACGAGTTTAAATGGGACGGGCCAGCCCGGCACGGCCCGTTGACACCTCTACTCTACGGTAATAACGGAATGAGCTTTTCATATATGAGAATTTATTAAGAATAGACTTCGGAGCACCATAGCTGATGAATTCCTTGCTGACTGCATAATCCTCCATATTGAAAGAGAGTTTGCTAATAGTCTGGATAATGCAGAGATAATTGAGGAATTTAAGATTTCTAAGCCTCATAGGGTAAAGTTTTAGATTTAAATAGTTTAGTTTTGTGTTGCATTGCATTTATTTGTTTTTTTTTGTTAAGCTTTTATTTATGTATAGAGTACATATTTGAGGGTAGGATTATTACGTCCCCCCTAACTGAGGTGTATCTTTTTATATTTATGAATGAAATTCACTCATACCGTTGAGTTTTTAAGGTAAGTTTCGCCTACTTGACTTTTGAATCCTGGATCCACCACTTAAATAAGCCAATATCAAAGCCCAATGTCTATGTGACTAAACTTGCTTAATAACAAAGAAAAAATCCAACCAAGAACATATGATAAACATACATACAAAATGCATACATAGCTCACCACTTTCACCCTTTGTTTGTTTTGTTTTTTATTTTTTTGTTTTATTTTTTGCTAACTTTATCGAGCTTTCTACAAGACCCATGTAACGGGTGTTGAATCAATGTGCTCAAGTCAGTTGACTTTAAGACAATGGGTGTTAAAGCACCCCTAGGATGTACTAACCCGAGTATATAGGCTACAAAGAGGAGCAATGTGTACAAGATCAAAAATTTTTGACGCGAACCTTGACATTGGTTACACAGAGGCCCGTTACTTGGCATGGATAAGCACTTATTTTACTTTACTTTAATTAAAAAGATGTTATAAATTTGTGAGCTCAATAGCCAAAAGTACAATGCAAATCTAGTATCGAGTCAAAGGCAAGGTGAGGATTAATTCAAAATTATTAGTAAGATTCTAGTGTATGTGCTATATGTGAGACATGAGATTTAATATAAAGAACATTTAATTGACCTTATAAAGAACAAAGACAATCTTGAACCATTCATATAAACCCAATACTGATATGCCCAAAGTGATCCAAAGCCTAAAATCCAATTTAAGATCAACAAAAGCTTCCATACATTAGTAGGATTGATATCGTTTATCTACCCCTGCACGTGTTGAACAAAATACTTAGAATTTAATTCAATTTATGTTACAAAAACAGATAAAGAAAAGCTGGAGTCTTTTGGCATGCATACAACAAATTATTCAAAAGAACAAATACCAAAAGACTTTCTAAGAGTGTCAAATCGAAGATTATCTAAAGTTTTTCAACAAGACATTTAAGATCCTTTTTCCTTTTTCTACTCATGACAACATTAGTAGAGGCAAACATACAATTATGATTTTCCTTTTTTCTCCAAACTAACTTTGTCTTAGTTGACGGAAAATAATGAAAAGAAGATAGTTTGGATAAGCGTTTTCACCTCTTTCATAAGATTTGATATCTTATGTTGGATACTTACTTTTCCACCCATGACATGAGAATTTGAATGAACAAATTCGTTTTGAAGCTTATTGCATCTTGGTCTTATGTGGCCATGAGTTCCACAAAAGTGACAAATTGGAATGAATTTCTTCAACTTCATGGGCGGCAGAGGTTCAATAGGTGAAGAGGATTTGACAAACTTTGTTTTAGACACAACGAATTACTTATTACTTGGTTCAAATCCAAGCCTCTTTGTCACCATCTCTTCTTCCCATGCTAGTCATCTTGTCAATTTTTTTTGCACCAATGGTTAAAGAAACAATAATAATTTCCTTTGATTTTTTAAATTCAAGTACAAGGGCTTTGTTGCTAAGAAGTTAGAGATGCAATTCATTTATTTTCTGATCAGTCAATTTTTTTATGCAAAAACATCAATTTTTTCGTTCATACCTCACTTACCTTTTCGGAATTTTCTCCAGGGGATTCAACCTGTTTGCAATCCTTATTTTCCAACTTCAGGACAACAACTTCTTTGAATCAGCTTCAGTTATTTGTTTACTGAGCTTTTGAGAAACAGCCAACAAATAATCATATTTTTTTATGATAAACTCAATACTTATATCTTCATAATCAACATCTTTCTTCGTTGGTTCATCCAAGCTTATTGTCGTTACTAGTGCCAACCGTCTTTTCATCAATCTCCACTTATTTTAACTCACTATCAGGGAAGTTGTATTTCGAATGCTTTGTTCTTCACATCCTTTTGCTTCTTCAAAGTGTTAGCACATTCAGAAGATATGTGACCATAACCTCCACATTCAAAGTATTTGACTTTTCCTTTTGAATTTTTTTCATTTAACCTCGAAAGATTTTCAAACAACGTCAGGATCTAATTTCTAATTTTTCTCAAAATTCATACCTGAATTATTTTGCGTTGACTCTCCACCCTTAGAGTTTCTAATTCTTTAGAAAACTCTTGTAAACTCGCCGAACATAGACGATCTATCCTACAATATTCCAGAGTCTGAGTGTGTCTAGCTACCGCTCTAATGCCAATCGAAATTACATGTAGGATGACTAAGAATGCCTAGAAGGGGTGAATATGCCAATTTAAAATTATAATCAGTAAATAAAACTAAACTTCAGAAGCATGTATTGAGATGCCTTATCAATCCCCTAAATGTGTAGTAACATGAAAATAAAGAATATTAGAGAATTATTTTATGCGGTAAAACCCATCTTGGGGGAAATCCGCAAGACTCCGTTAGCTCCAAAACAAATCCATTATAGTAACGAATGATTACAAGAAGTACTAACACACTTATCAGTAGACATATCATATTCTAGATAATGTTTCACTGACTTATTCATAACTCAACTTCCGTCATGGGATGATCTTTCAACACTCCTTATGTTGTACGCAATACTAGTCACGATTGCTTCGAGCTCATCGGAGTTCCTCCAACTCTCCTTATGTTCTAAACCAATACTAGTCATATTCAGTTTACAGCTTACTTGAGAAAAACTGCCCAACGCTTGGTGCCCTCAACCGTATGTGTAACAACCCGGTCCTAATTTAATAATTAAATAATAAAATATTCAAGTAAAAGATAATTTTACCCCTAGGTAATTGTTTAAGAATTAAAATAGAAGGAAATAAGTTAGTTGAGGAAATAAATTGAAATAAACAATAAAAATAAAATGACTTAAATTAATTAAGGGTTTTGGAAAATAATAAGTATTTACTTAATTTTTAAGAAAGGGGGAAAAAGGTCATTTTAAGTTCTGGAAGGAATTTGGGACTTCCAGGGGAACGTTGCGAGAGCTCGTCGATACCGAGTTATCGTAGACATGCGGCATCCCAATTCCGGCTTATAACGAGGGAGGAAAAGTCTTGAAAACCAAGTGAAGTGGCTGAATTCTAAAACTATTACTTTGTGTAGCCTGTAGTTCGCTAACTTTTCCTATTTTCTCCTTCTTCCTCTCCATTTTCCCAGCTCCTCCCCCCGCCATTCGACATAGTGACGGGAGCATACTGACCGTTCGCCACTTCCAAGCCTCCATACGCCGTCGCCTCACGGTCGGCCATGCCACCTTCACGAAAATGTTCCCCTCGTTCTCCTCTGTAAGCCCACCCAAATCCCAATTTGATCCGCTGGCGAGGAGCTATTTCTAAGCTTAATAAAGGGCGCCGGTTTTCCTTGACTTTGTTCGACTTCGGCACGGCTAATTCCGTCAGCTTGGCCCTATGTAAATTCATCCTCCTTCATGTCAGATCCCGTTTATGTAGGTATCGTAGACCGGTTTTAAGTTTTTTTTTATATAGTTCGGAATATTCATTTTGGCCGACGCTTTCGGCTTTGTTTTTCCGGCTAGTTCGGGTTAGTTTTGGCCCTGGTCTTAGAACAAAAGTGACTCCAAATTAGGTGTTTTACTTAGGTAGGTGTTTGGAACCTAGATTTTAAGATTTTCCACGAAGTTGTTATCGCTCTGTACACCCCCGCCTTGCTGGCGCGGGGCCGTATGTGGGGGTACTGTAGTAGGAGGTCATTCAGTCCTAAAATCATCTCCTGGCTGCCACGAGCGCGTAAGGAAGTTACGGAACTTATTCTTATAATATTCGAACCCCTAACGGATTTTACATATTGTGATTTCCGGGTTCAGATGTTGGATCGTTGGATCGCTTCCCATTAAACAGTGTGTTAATCTAGGCATTTCTAGGATTGTGTAGGATTTCATTGGATTGAGTTCTGGTATCTGTGCCCGTACGTTCGAATTCAATAAGTTAAAGCCGTATTTCTACGATAACCGTCTCCAGGTGTCTACCTCTCGGGACGAAACTTGAAGGAGAGGTTCATTAGGCCCTGAGGGATTCGAATCGATTTGGAATTCTGAGGTTGTGGACCCCACGGGCTCCCGAGTTGACTTTCTGGGACTTTAGCACTTTTTTCGTCTTCAGAGACTCTAGGTTTGTCTAAACCGTGGAAATAGCTACTATGTATAGAAATGACTTTAAAGTTAGTGCACGTACTTTCCAAAACCCACTCGACTTGGGGTTTGGACAAAATAGTGTTGATGAGCTCAATTGCTTGTGTAGGAGCTTGTAAGAGATTCACGTACTGCCAGTGTTATCTTTGGTTTATTTTTGCACACAAATCATTCTTGTTTTTGCATGCATAGTTGGAACACATCGACTATGCAAGGGTATATCTAAGGGTTATCTTCTTACTTGGCACTAATGTTAAGAGAGCTGAGGAAACCTCTTAGTGTATGTATTATTTTAATTATCAGTTTATTTATCATCTATTTATATTTGTTCATATGGTTAATCTGTGTTGTAAGAATATAAATATAATATTGGTATGATATGCTAATCTAGAGATTAATATGGCCAGCAAACTAGTTGAAGTATTTGATATAATTTCAGGTGATTGTAAAGGTAGATTTAGAGGCCCTGATTTTTATTGTATTTCTATATATATATATATATATATATGTGGATATATATTTTAAGTTCAATTGAGAACCAGGGATTTAGAATTTATGTAAATAACGGATTATGGTTCTCTTAACCACCACAAGGTGCCCCTACTTATTTTGAAGCAACTTGCACTTTGTTTACGTCCCAGAGTTCGGGACACTTGGACCGTGTGGTGAGAGGGAACGCGCTCAGATTGAAGAGTTATCTCTGAGAACTGAGATTGCGTGCTCAATTAACGAGAGTTACTCTAGACCCTAGAGTATTGCGGCTCAGATAAAAAAGTGGTATCTCCAGGGCCTGCGAGTTATTTCGGCTGAGGGGACTTGGCATCTCCGAGCGCCTTGAAGGATGGAAATGATGGCACGAGGAACGGGGGTACCCTTAGTGGAGAGAATTCAAAGTTTGAAACGCTTTTAGTAAAAGTGAGGAATTTTATACAGTTACTATCATTTTCTTAATCGATATATTTATGTCACAAGAGAAGAATTGAATATACATATAATTATTTATTTATGAACCTTACATGAGTTTGATACCAGGGGTATACGGAGCTTGTTGTTTTATTTTATTTTAATTCATTTTGCTTTGGTTTATATTATTTATTCTTATCTACGTTGTTCGCCTTGTGCATATTTTATTATTGGATATGGTATTAAATAGCTCAGTATTTTCTACATAATTTGCCCCCGAGTTTTAGAGATATCCTAAAGATTCTGGTAGTCAGAATTGCGTAATCTAGGTTGACCAGATGCTCCTTAGTTTAGTCTAGGATTACAATGTAGCCAACGTTGTCACCAATGGTGTCACGAGGAATTAAGGTAGTTATGATTTTCCAAGAAGTTGCAGTTGATTTTCGTTGAATTTTCGGTAGAAGTCGCACTTGACTCTTTGTAGAATTTGCTCCTCTTCTTGAATTTTTAAAAGAAGTTGGATCTGTATTTCGTTGAATTTTAGTTAGAAGGGCGAAGTGGTCAATTGTGCCCGGTAACTGCCAAGTGTCCGGACGTGAATAGGGTTCCAACTCCAATTTCTAAGTGGAATTGCTTGGGTTTGTCTTGCCCAGGATCAGTTATCTCATACACCGAGAGACTAAATGCAAATGTGAAAGATGAAAGTGTTTGATAAATCACCAAGAAAACATGGAACACTTGATGATTTACCTCAATTAAAAACTTAGTTCTCCGGAGTTTGGAACTGATGAAATATGATCCGCAAAGCTCTCCGACAAAGAAGACAAAGGTCTTATTTTAATAGCATTTTTCTTTACAAAGAAGAAACAATGGCGAAAACCAAATTACTTGATTTGCACAATTTTAATAAAATCTAAAAGATATTTTCCTACTCAAAGATAATGATCACACGTGAAGCCCTAAACCAATAGGAAAGTAAAAACTCAATAAAGGAAGTTTATGATAATCCCACCATTAAAGGGAGCCTTGATATTCTTAGGTCAACTACCAAGAATATCTCAACACCTTTAAATAATGCTCATTTGTAAGCAACTACTTTAAA